>OU343160.1:197473312-197601344 GCA_910595825.1 Philhelius pedissequus | reverse complement strand
CTGTCAGTCTGTCAGTCTGTCAGTCTGTCAGTCTGTCAGTCTGTCAGTCTGTCAGTCTGTCAGTCTGTCAGTCTGTCAGTCTGTCAGTCTGTCAGTCTGTCAGTCTGTCAGTCTGTCAGTCTGTCAGTCTGTCAGTCTGTCAGTCTGTCAGTCTGTCAGTCTGTCAGTCTGTCAGTCTGTCAGTCTGTCAGTCTGTCAGTCTGTCAGTCTGTCAGTCTGTCAGTCTGTCAGTCTGTCAGTCTGTCAGTCTGTCAGTCTGTCAGTCTGTCAGTCTGTCAGTCTGTCAGTCTGTCAGTCTGTCAGTCTGTCAGTCTGTCAGTCTGTCAGTCTGTCAGTCTGTCAGTCTGTCAGTCTGTCAGTCTGTCAGTCTGTCAGTCTGTCAGTCTGTCAGTCTGTCAGTCTGTCAGTCTGTCAGTCTGTCAGTCTGTCAGTCTGTCAGTCTGTCAGTCTGTCAGTCTGTCAGTCTGTCAGTCTGTCAGTCTGTCAGTCTGTCAGTCTGTCAGTCTGTCAGTCTGTCAGTCTGTCAGTCTGTCAGTCTGTCAGTCTGTCAGTCTGTCAGTCTGTCAGTCTGTCAGTCTGTCAGTCTGTCAGTCTGTCAGTCTGTCAGTCTGTCAGTCTGTCAGTCTGTCAGTCTGTCAGTCTGTCAGTCTGTCAGTCTGTCAGTCTGTCAGTCTGTCAGTCTGTCAGTCTGTCAGTCTGTCAGTCTGTCAGTCTGTCAGTCTGTCAGTCTGTCAGTCTGTCAGTCTGTCAGTCTGTCAGTCTGTCAGTCTGTCAGTCTGTCAGTCTGTCAGTCTGTCAGTCTGTCAGTCTGTCAGTCTGTCAGTCTGTCAGTCTGTCAGTCTGTCAGTCTGTCAGTCTGTCAGTCTGTCAGTCTGTCAGTCTGTCAGTCTGTCAGTCTGTCAGTCTGTCAGTCTGTCAGTCTGTCAGTCTGTCAGTCTGTCAGTCTGTCAGTCTGTCAGTCTGTCAGTCTGTCAGTCTGTCAGTCTGTCAGTCTGTCAGTCTGTCAGTCTGTCAGTCTGTCAGTCTGTCAGTCTGTCAGTCTGTCAGTCTGTCAGTCTGTCAGTCTGTCAGTCTGTCAGTCTGTCAGTCTGTCAGTCTGTCAGTCTGTCAGTCTGTCAGTCTGTCAGTCTGTCAGTCTGTCAGTCTGTCAGTCTGTCAGTCTGTCAGTCTGTCAGTCTGTCAGTCTGTCAGTCTGTCAGTCTGTCAGTCTGTCAGTCTGTCAGTCTGTCAGTCTGTCAGTCTGTCAGTCTGTCAGTCTGTCAGTCTGTCAGTCTGTCAGTCTGTCAGTCTGTCAGTCTGTCAGTCTGTCAGTCTGTCAGTCTGTCAGTCTGTCAGTCTGTCAGTCTGTCAGTCTGTCAGTCTGTCAGTCTGTCAGTCTGTCAGTCTGTCAGTCTGTCAGTCTGTCAGTCTGTCAGTCTGTCAGTCTGTCAGTCTGTCAGTCTGTCAGTCTGTCAGTCTGTCAGTCTGTCAGTCTGTCAGTCTGTCAGTCTGTCAGTCTGTCAGTCTGTCAGTCTGTCAGTCTGTCAGTCTGTCAGTCTGTCAGTCTGTCAGTCTGTCAGTCTGTCAGTCTGTCAGTCTGTCAGTCTGTCAGTCTGTCAGTCTGTCAGTCTGTCAGTCTGTCAGTCTGTCAGTCTGTCAGTCTGTCAGTCTGTCAGTCTGTCAGTCTGTCAGTCTGTCAGTCTGTCAGTCTGTCAGTCTGTCAGTCTGTCAGTCTGTCAGTCTGTCAGTCTGTCAGTCTGTCAGTCTGTCAGTCTGTCAGTCTGTCAGTCTGTCAGTCTGTCAGTCTGTCAGTCTGTCAGTCTGTCAGTCTGTCAGTCTGTCAGTCTGTCAGTCTGTCAGTCTGTCAGTCTGTCAGTCTGTCAGTCTGTCAGTCTGTCAGTCTGTCAGTCTGTCAGTCTGTCAGTCTGTCAGTCTGTCAGTCTGTCAGTCTGTCAGTCTGTCAGTCTGTCAGTCTGTCAGTCTGTCAGTCTGTCAGTCTGTCAGTCTGTCAGTCTGTCAGTCTGTCAGTCTGTCAGTCTGTCAGTCTGTCAGTCTGTCAGTCTGTCAGTCTGTCAGTCTGTCAGTCTGTCAGTCTGTCAGTCTGTCAGTCTGTCAGTCTGTCAGTCTGTCAGTCTGTCAGTCTGTCAGTCTGTCAGTCTGTCAGTCTGTCAGTCTGTCAGTCTGTCAGTCTGTCAGTCTGTCAGTCTGTCAGTCTGTCAGTCTGTCAGTCTGTCAGTCTGTCAGTCTGTCAGTCTGTCAGTCTGTCATCTGTCTCAGTCTGTCAGTCTGTCAGTCTGTCAGTCTGTCAGTCTGTCAGTCTGTCAGTCTGTCAGTCTGTCAGTCTGTCAGTCTGTCAGTCTGTCAGTCTGTCAGTCTGTCAGTCTGTCAGTCTGTCAGTCTGTCAGTCTGTCAGTCTGTCAGTCTGTCAGTCTGTCAGTCTGTCAGTCTGTCAGTCTGTCAGTCTGTCAGTCTGTCAGTCTGTCAGTCTGTCAGTCTGTCAGTCTGTCAGTCTGTCAGTCTGTCAGTCTGTCAGTCTGTCAGTCTGTCAGTCTGTCAGTCTGTCAGTCTGTCAGTCTGTCAGTCTGTCAGTCTGTCAGTCTGTCAGTCTGTCAGTCTGTCAGTCTGTCAGTCTGTCAGTCTGTCAGTCTGTCAGTCTGTCAGTCTGTCAGTCTGTCAGTCTGTCAGTCTGTCAGTCTGTCAGTCTGTCAGTCTGTCAGTCTGTCAGTCTGTCAGTCTGTCAGTCTGTCAGTCTGTCAGTCTGTCAGTCTGTCAGTCTGTCAGTCTGTCAGTCTGTCAGTCTGTCAGTCTGTCAGTCTGTCAGTCTGTCAGTCTGTCAGTCTGTCAGTCTGTCAGTCTGTCAGTCTGTCAGTCTGTCAGTCTGTCAGTCTGTCAGTCTGTCAGTCTGTCAGTCTGTCAGTCTGTCAGTCTGTCAGTCTGTCAGTCTGTCAGTCTGTCAGTCTGTCAGTCTGTCAGTCTGTCAGTCTGTCAGTCTGTCAGTCTGTCAGTCTGTCAGTCTGTCAGTCTGTCAGTCTGTCAGTCTGTCAGTCTGTCAGTCTGTCAGTCTGTCAGTCTGTCAGTCTGTCAGTCTGTCAGTCTGTCAGTCTGTCAGTCTGTCAGTCTGTCAGTCTGTCAGTCTGTCAGTCTGTCAGTCTGTCAGTCTGTCAGTCTGTCAGTCTGTCAGTCTGTCAGTCTGTCAGTCTGTCAGTCTGTCAGTCTGTCAGTCTGTCAGTCTGTCAGTCTGTCAGTCTGTCAGTCTGTCAGTCTGTCAGTCTGTCAGTCTGTCAGTCTGTCAGTCTGTCAGTCTGTCAGTCTGTCAGTCTGTCAGTCTGTCAGTCTGTCAGTCTGTCAGTCTGTCAGTCTGTCAGTCTGTCAGTCTGTCAGTCTGTCAGTCTGTCAGTCTGTCAGTCTGTCAGTCTGTCAGTCTGTCAGTCTGTCAGTCTGTCAGTCTGTCAGTCTGTCAGTCTGTCAGTCTGTCAGTCTGTCAGTCTGTCAGTCTGTCAGTCTGTCAGTCTGTCAGTCTGTCAGTCTGTCAGTCTGTCAGTCTGTCAGTCTGTCAGTCTGTCAGTCTGTCAGTCTGTCAGTCTGTCAGTCTGTCAGTCTGTCAGTCTGTCAGTCTGTCAGTCTGTCAGTCTGTCAGTCTGTCAGTCTGTCAGTCTGTCAGTCTGTCAGTCTGTCAGTCTGTCAGTCTGTCAGTCTGTCAGTCTGTCAGTCTGTCAGTCTGTCAGTCTGTCAGTCTGTCAGTCTGTCAGTCTGTCAGTCTGTCAGTCTGTCAGTCTGTCAGTCTGTCAGTCTGTCAGTCTGTCAGTCTGTCAGTCTGTCAGTCTGTCAGTCTGTCAGTCTGTCAGTCTGTCAGTCTGTCAGTCTGTCAGTCTGTCAGTCTGTCAGTCTGTCAGTCTGTCAGTCTGTCAGTCTGTCAGTCTGTCAGTCTGTCAGTCTGTCAGTCTGTCAGTCTGTCAGTCTGTCAGTCTGTCAGTCTGTCAGTCTGTCAGTCTGTCAGTCTGTCAGTCTGTCAGTCTGTCAGTCTGTCAGTCTGTCAGTCTGTCAGTCTGTCAGTCTGTCAGTCTGTCAGTCTGTCAGTCTGTCAGTCTGTCAGTCTGTCAGTCTGTCAGTCTGTCAGTCTGTCAGTCTGTCAGTCTGTCAGTCTGTCAGTCTGTCAGTCTGTCAGTCTGTCAGTCTGTCAGTCTGTCAGTCTGTCAGTCTGTCAGTCTGTCAGTCTGTCAGTCTGTCAGTCTGTCAGTCTGTCAGTCTGTCAGTCTGTCAGTCTGTCAGTCTGTCAGTCTGTCAGTCTGTCAGTCTGTCAGTCTGTCAGTCTGTCAGTCTGTCAGTCTGTCAGTCTGTCAGTCTGTCAGTCTGTCAGTCTGTCAGTCTGTCAGTCTGTCAGTCTGTCAGTCTGTCAGTCTGTCAGTCTGTCAGTCTGTCAGTCTGTCAGTCTGTCAGTCTGTCAGTCTGTCAGTCTGTCAGTCTGTCAGTCTGTCAGTCTGTCAGTCTGTCAGTCTGTCAGTCTGTCAGTCTGTCAGTCTGTCAGTCTGTCAGTCTGTCAGTCTGTCAGTCTGTCAGTCTGTCAGTCTGTCAGTCTGTCAGTCTGTCAGTCTGTCAGTCTGTCAGTCTGTCAGTCTGTCAGTCTGTCAGTCTGTCAGTCTGTCAGTCTGTCAGTCTGTCAGTCTGTCAGTCTGTCAGTCTGTCAGTCTGTCAGTCTGTCAGTCTGTCAGTCTGTCAGTCTGTCAGTCTGTCAGTCTGTCAGTCTGTCAGTCTGTCAGTCTGTCAGTCTGTCAGTCTGTCAGTCTGTCAGTCTGTCAGTCTGTCAGTCTGTCAGTCTGTCAGTCTGTCAGTCTGTCAGTCTGTCAGTCTGTCAGTCTGTCAGTCTGTCAGTCTGTCAGTCTGTCAGTCTGTCAGTCTGTCAGTCTGTCAGTCTGTCAGTCTGTCAGTCTGTCAGTCTGTCAGTCTGTCAGTCTGTCAGTCTGTCAGTCTTCTGTCAGTCTGTCAGTCTGTCAGTCTGTCAGTCTGTCAGTCTGTCAGTCTGTCAGTCTGTCAGTCTGTCAGTCTGTCAGTCTGTCAGTCTGCTGTCAGTCTGTCAGTCTGTCAGTCTGTCAGTCAGTCTGTCAGTCTGTCAGTCTGTCAGTCTGTCAGTCTGTCAGTCTGTCAGTCTGTCAGTCTGTCAGTCTGTCAGTCTGTCAGTCTGTCAGTCTGTCAGTCTGTCAGTCTGTCAGTCTGTCAGTCTGTCAGTCTGTCAGTCTGTCAGTCTGTCAGTCTGTCAGTCTGTCAGTCTGTCAGTCTGTCAGTCTGTCAGTCTGTCAGTCTGTCAGTCTGTCAGTCTGTCAGTCTGTCAGTCTGTCAGTCTGTCAGTCTGTCAGTCTGTCAGTCTGTCAGTCTGTCAGTCTGTCAGTCTGTCAGTCTGTCAGTCTGTCAGTCTGTCAGTCTGTCAGTCTGTCAGTCTGTCAGTCTGTCAGTCTGTCAGTCTGTCAGTCTGTCAGTCTGTCAGTCTGTCAGTCTGTCAGTCTGTCAGTCTGTCAGTCTGTCAGTCTGTCAGTCTGTCAGTCTGTCAGTCTGTCAGTCTGTCAGTCTGTCAGTCTGTCAGTCTGTCAGTCTGTCAGTCTGTCAGTCTGTCAGTCTGTCAGTCTGTCAGTCTGTCAGTCTGTCAGTCTGTCAGTCTGTCAGTCTGTCAGTCTGTCAGTCTGTCAGTCTGTCAGTCTGTCAGTCTGTCAGTCTGTCAGTCTGTCAGTCTGTCAGTCTGTCAGTCTGTCAGTCTGTCAGTCTGTCAGTCTGTCAGTCTGTCAGTCTGTCAGTCTGTCAGTCTGTCAGTCTGTCAGTCTGTCAGTCTGTCAGTCTGTCAGTCTGTCAGTCTGTCAGTCTGTCAGTCTGTCAGTCTGTCAGTCTGTCAGTCTGTCAGTCTGTCAGTCTGTCAGTCTGTCAGTCTGTCAGTCTGTCAGTCTGTCAGTCTGTCAGTCTGTCAGTCTGTCAGTCTGTCAGTCTGTCAGTCTGTCAGTCTGTCAGTCTGTCAGTCTGTCAGTCTGTCAGTCTGTCAGTCTGTCAGTCTGTCAGTCTGTCAGTCTGTCAGTCTGTCAGTCTGTCAGTCTGTCAGTCTGTCAGTCTGTCAGTCTGTCAGTCTGTCAGTCTGTCAGTCTGTCAGTCTGTCAGTCTGTCAGTCTGTCAGTCTGTCAGTCTGTCAGTCTGTCAGTCTGTCAGTCTGTCAGTCTGTCAGTCTGTCAGTCTGTCAGTCTGTCAGTCTGTCAGTCTGTCAGTCTGTCAGTCTGTCAGTCTGTCAGTCTGTCAGTCTGTCAGTCTGTCAGTCTGTCAGTCTGTCAGTCTGTCAGTCTGTCAGTCTGTCAGTCTGTCAGTCTGTCAGTCTGTCAGTCTGTCAGTCTGTCAGTCTGTCAGTCTGTCAGTCTGTCAGTCTGTCAGTCTGTCAGTCTGTCAGTCTGTCAGTCTGTCAGTCTGTCAGTCTGTCAGTCTGTCAGTCTGTCAGTCTGTCAGTCTGTCAGTCTGTCAGTCTGTCAGTCTGTCAGTCTGTCAGTCTGTCAGTCTGTCAGTCTGTCAGTCTGTCAGTCTGTCAGTCTGTCAGTCTGTCAGTCTGTCAGTCTGTCAGTCTGTCAGTCTGTCAGTCTGTCAGTCTGTCAGTCTGTCAGTCTGTCAGTCTGTCAGTCTGTCAGTCTGTCAGTCTGTCAGTCTGTCAGTCTGTCAGTCTGTCAGTCTGTCAGTCTGTCAGTCTGTCAGTCTGTCAGTCTGTCAGTCTGTCAGTCTGTCAGTCTGTCAGTCTGTCAGTCTGTCAGTCTGTCAGTCTGTCAGTCTGTCAGTCTGTCAGTCTGTCAGTCTGTCAGTCTGTCAGTCTGTCAGTCTGTCAGTCTGTCAGTCTGTCAGTCTGTCAGTCTGTCAGTCTGTCAGTCTGTCAGTCTGTCAGTCTGTCAGTCTGTCAGTCTGTCAGTCTGTCAGTCTGTCAGTCTGTCAGTCTGTCAGTCTGTCAGTCTGTCAGTCTGTCAGTCTGTCAGTCTGTCAGTCTGTCAGTCTGTCAGTCTGTCAGTCTGTCAGTCTGTCAGTCTGTCAGTCTGTCAGTCTGTCAGTCTGTCAGTCTGTCAGTCTGTCAGTCTGTCAGTCTGTCAGTCTGTCAGTCTGTCAGTCTGTCAGTCTGTCAGTCTGTCAGTCTGTCAGTCTGTCAGTCTGTCAGTCTGTCAGTCTGTCAGTCTGTCAGTCTGTCAGTCTGTCAGTCTGTCAGTCTGTCAGTCTGTCAGTCTGTCAGTCTGTCAGTCTGTCAGTCTGTCAGTCTGTCAGTCTGTCAGTCTGTCAGTCTGTCAGTCTGTCAGTCTGTCAGTCTGTCAGTCTGTCAGTCTGTCAGTCTGTCAGTCTGTCAGTCTGTCAGTCTGTCAGTCTGTCAGTCTGTCAGTCTGTCAGTCTGTCAGTCTGTCAGTCTGTCAGTCTGTCAGTCTGTCAGTCTGTCAGTCTGTCAGTCTGTCAGTCTGTCAGTCTGTCAGTCTGTCAGTCTGTCAGTCTGTCAGTCTGTCAGTCTGTCAGTCTGTCAGTCTGTCAGTCTGTCAGTCTGTCAGTCTGTCAGTCTGTCAGTCTGTCAGTCTGTCAGTCTGTCAGTCTGTCAGTCTGTCAGTCTGTCAGTCTGTCAGTCTGTCAGTCTGTCAGTCTGTCAGTCTGTCAGTCTGTCAGTCTGTCAGTCTGTCAGTCTGTCAGTCTGTCAGTCTGTCAGTCTGTCAGTCTGTCAGTCTGTCAGTCTGTCAGTCTGTCAGTCTGTCAGTCTGTCAGTCTGTCAGTCTGTCAGTCTGTCAGTCTGTCAGTCTGTCAGTCTGTCAGTCTGTCAGTCTGTCAGTCTGTCAGTCTGTCAGTCTGTCAGTCTGTCAGTCTGTCAGTCTGTCAGTCTGTCAGTCTGTCAGTCTGTCAGTCTGTCAGTCTGTCAGTCTGTCAGTCTGTCAGTCTGTCAGTCTGTCAGTCTGTCAGTCTGTCAGTCTGTCAGTCTGTCAGTCTGTCAGTCTGTCAGTCTGTCAGTCTGTCAGTCTGTCAGTCTGTCAGTCTGTCAGTCTGTCAGTCTGTCAGTCTGTCAGTCTGTCAGTCTGTCAGTCTGTCAGTCTGTCAGTCTGTCAGTCTGTCAGTCTGTCAGTCTGTCAGTCTGTCAGTCTGTCAGTCTGTCAGTCTGTCAGTCTGTCAGTCTGTCAGTCTGTCAGTCTGTCAGTCTGTCAGTCTGTCAGTCTGTCAGTCTGTCAGTCTGTCAGTCTGTCAGTCTGTCAGTCTGTCAGTCTGTCAGTCTGTCAGTCTGTCAGTCTGTCAGTCTGTCAGTCTGTCAGTCTGTCAGTCTGTCAGTCTGTCAGTCTGTCAGTCTGTCAGTCTGTCAGTCTGTCAGTCTGTCAGTCTGTCAGTCTGTCAGTCTGTCAGTCTGTCAGTCTGTCAGTCTGTCAGTCTGTCAGTCTGTCAGTCTGTCAGTCTGTCAGTCTGTCAGTCTGTCAGTCTGTCAGTCTGTCAGTCTGTCAGTCTGTCAGTCTGTCAGTCTGTCAGTCTGTCAGTCTGTCAGTCTGTCAGTCTGTCAGTCTGTCAGTCTGTCAGTCTGTCAGTCTGTCAGTCTGTCAGTCTGTCAGTCTGTCAGTCTGTCAGTCTGTCAGTCTGTCAGTCTGTCAGTCTGTCAGTCTGTCAGTCTGTCAGTCTGTCAGTCTGTCAGTCTGTCAGTCTGTCAGTCTGTCAGTCTGTCAGTCTGTCAGTCTGTCAGTCTGTCAGTCTGTCAGTCTGTCAGTCTGTCAGTCAGTCTGTCAGTCTGTCAGTCTGTCAGTCTGTCAGTCTGTCAGTCTGTCAGTCTGTCAGTCTGTCAGTCTGTCAGTCTGTCAGTCTGTCAGTCTGTCAGTCTGTCAGTCTGTCAGTCTGTCAGTCTGTCAGTCTGTCAGTCTGTCAGTCTGTCAGTCTGTCAGTCTGTCAGTCTGTCAGTCTGTCAGTCTGTCAGTCTGTCAGTCTGTCAGTCTGTCAGTCTGTCAGTCTGTCAGTCTGTCAGTCTGTCAGTC
This sequence comes from Philhelius pedissequus, assembly GCA_910595825.1. Taxonomy (NCBI): domain Eukaryota; kingdom Metazoa; phylum Arthropoda; class Insecta; order Diptera; family Syrphidae; genus Philhelius; species Philhelius pedissequus. The sequence continues at coordinate 197,592,384 of OU343160.1, read as the reverse complement.
TGTCAGTCTGTCAGTCTGTCAGTCTGTCAGTCTGTCAGTCTGTCAGTCTGTCAGTCTGTCAGTCTGTCAGTCTGTCAGTCTGTCAGTCTGTCAGTCTGTCAGTCTGTCAGTCTGTCAGTCTGTCAGTCTGTCAGTCTGTCAGTCTGTCAGTCTGTCAGTCTGTCAGTCTGTCAGTCTGTCAGTCTGTCAGTCTGTCAGTCTGTCAGTCTGTCAGTCTGTCAGTCTGTCAGTCTGTCAGTCTGTCAGTCTGTCAGTCTGTCAGTCTGTCAGTCTGTCAGTCTGTCAGTCTGTCAGTCTGTCAGTCTGTCAGTCTGTCAGTCTGTCAGTCTGTCAGTCTGTCAGTCTGTCAGTCTGTCAGTCTGTCAGTCTGTCAGTCTGTCAGTCTGTCAGTCTGTCAGTCTGTCAGTCTGTCAGTCTGTCAGTCTGTCAGTCTGTCAGTCTGTCAGTCTGTCAGTCTGTCAGTCTGTCAGTCTGTCAGTCTGTCAGTCTGTCAGTCTGTCAGTCTGTCAGTCTGTCAGTCTGTCAGTCTGTCAGTCTGTCAGTCTGTCAGTCTGTCAGTCTGTCAGTCTGTCAGTCTGTCAGTCTGTCAGTCTGTCAGTCTGTCAGTCTGTCAGTCTGTCAGTCTGTCAGTCTGTCAGTCTGTCAGTCTGTCAGTCTGTCAGTCTGTCAGTCTGTCAGTCTGTCAGTCTGTCAGTCTGTCAGTCTGTCAGTCTGTCAGTCTGTCAGTCTGTCAGTCTGTCAGTCTGTCAGTCTGTCAGTCTGTCAGTCTGTCAGTCTGTCAGTCTGTCAGTCTGTCAGTCTGTCAGTCTGTCAGTCTGTCAGTCTGTCAGTCTGTCAGTCTGTCAGTCTGTCAGTCTGTCAGTCTGTCAGTCTGTCAGTCTGTCAGTCTGTCAGTCTGTCAGTCTGTCAGTCTGTCAGTCTGTCAGTCTGTCAGTCTGTCAGTCTGTCAGTCTGTCAGTCTGTCAGTCTGTCAGTCTGTCAGTCTGTCAGTCTGTCAGTCTGTCAGTCTGTCAGTCTGTCAGTCTGTCAGTCTGTCAGTCTGTCAGTCTGTCAGTCTGTCAGTCTGTCAGTCTGTCAGTCTGTCAGTCTGTCAGTCTGTCAGTCTGTCAGTCTGTCAGTCTGTCAGTCTGTCAGTCTGTCAGTCTGTCAGTCTGTCAGTCTGTCAGTCTGTCAGTCTGTCAGTCTGTCAGTCTGTCAGTCTGTCAGTCTGTCAGTCTGTCAGTCTGTCAGTCTGTCAGTCTGTCAGTCTGTCAGTCTGTCAGTCTGTCAGTCTGTCAGTCTGTCAGTCTGTCAGTCTGTCAGTCTGTCAGTCTGTCAGTCTGTCAGTCTGTCAGTCTGTCAGTCTGTCAGTCTGTCAGTCTGTCAGTCTGTCAGTCTGTCAGTCTGTCAGTCTGTCAGTCTGTCAGTCTGTCAGTCTGTCAGTCTGTCAGTCTGTCAGTCTGTCAGTCTGTCAGTCTGTCAGTCTGTCAGTCTGTCAGTCTGTCAGTCTGTCAGTCTGTCAGTCTGTCAGTCTGTCAGTCTGTCAGTCTGTCAGTCTGTCAGTCTGTCAGTCTGTCAGTCTGTCAGTCTGTCAGTCTGTCAGTCTGTCAGTCTGTCAGTCTGTCAGTCTGTCAGTCTGTCAGTCTGTCAGTCTGTCAGTCTGTCAGTCTGTCAGTCTGTCAGTCTGTCAGTCTGTCAGTCTGTCAGTCTGTCAGTCTGTCAGTCTGTCAGTCTGTCAGTCTGTCAGTCTGTCAGTCTGTCAGTCTGTCAGTCTGTCAGTCTGTCAGTCTGTCAGTCTGTCAGTCTGTCAGTCTGTCAGTCTGTCAGTCTGTCAGTCTGTCAGTCTGTCAGTCTGTCAGTCTGTCAGTCTGTCAGTCTGTCAGTCTGTCAGTCTGTCAGTCTGTCAGTCTGTCAGTCTGTCAGTCTGTCAGTCTGTCAGTCTGTCAGTCTGTCAGTCTGTCAGTCTGTCAGTCTGTCAGTCTGTCAGTCTGTCAGTCTGTCAGTCTGTCAGTCTGTCAGTCTGTCAGTCTGTCAGTCTGTCAGTCTGTCAGTCTGTCAGTCTGTCAGTCTGTCAGTCTGTCAGTCTGTCAGTCTGTCAGTCTGTCAGTCTGTCAGTCTGTCAGTCTGTCAGTCTGTCAGTCTGTCAGTCTGTCAGTCTGTCAGTCTGTCAGTCTGTCAGTCTGTCAGTCTGTCAGTCTGTCAGTCTGTCAGTCTGTCAGTCTGTCAGTCTGTCAGTCTGTCAGTCTGTCAGTCTGTCAGTCTGTCAGTCTGTCAGTCTGTCAGTCTGTCAGTCTGTCAGTCTGTCAGTCTGTCAGTCTGTCAGTCTGTCAGTCTGTCAGTCTGTCAGTCTGTCAGTCTGTCAGTCTGTCAGTCTGTCAGTCTGTCAGTCTGTCAGTCTGTCAGTCTGTCAGTCTGTCAGTCTGTCAGTCTGTCAGTCTGTCAGTCTGTCAGTCTGTCAGTCTGTCAGTCTGTCAGTCTGTCAGTCTGTCAGTCTGTCAGTCTGTCAGTCTGTCAGTCTGTCAGTCTGTCAGTCTGTCAGTCTGTCAGTCTGTCAGTCTGTCAGTCTGTCAGTCTGTCAGTCTGTCAGTCTGTCAGTCTGTCAGTCTGTCAGTCTGTCAGTCTGTCAGTCTGTCAGTCTGTCAGTCTGTCAGTCTGTCAGTCTGTCAGTCTGTCAGTCTGTCAGTCTGTCAGTCTGTCAGTCTGTCAGTCTGTCAGTCTGTCAGTCTGTCAGTCTGTCAGTCTGTCAGTCTGTCAGTCTGTCAGTCTGTCAGTCTGTCAGTCTGTCAGTCTGTCAGTCTGTCAGTCTGTCAGTCTGTCAGTCTGTCAGTCTGTCAGTCTGTCAGTCTGTCAGTCTGTCAGTCTGTCAGTCTGTCAGTCTGTCAGTCTGTCAGTCTGTCAGTCTGTCAGTCTGTCAGTCTGTCAGTCTGTCAGTCTGTCAGTCTGTCAGTCTGTCAGTCTGTCAGTCTGTCAGTCTGTCAGTCTGTCAGTCTGTCAGTCTGTCAGTCTGTCAGTCTGTCAGTCTGTCAGTCTGTCAGTCTGTCAGTCTGTCAGTCTGTCAGTCTGTCAGTCTGTCAGTCTGTCAGTCTGTCAGTCTGTCAGTCTGTCAGTCTGTCAGTCTGTCAGTCTGTCAGTCTGTCAGTCTGTCAGTCTGTCAGTCTGTCAGTCTGTCAGTCTGTCAGTCTGTCAGTCTGTCAGTCTGTCAGTCTGTCAGTCTGTCAGTCTGTCAGTCTGTCAGTCTGTCAGTCTGTCAGTCTGTCAGTCTGTCAGTCTGTCAGTCTGTCAGTCTGTCAGTCTGTCAGTCTGTCAGTCTGTCAGTCTGTCAGTCTGTCAGTCTGTCAGTCTGTCAGTCTGTCAGTCTGTCAGTCTGTCAGTCTGTCAGTCTGTCAGTCTGTCAGTCTGTCAGTCTGTCAGTCTGTCAGTCTGTCAGTCTGTCAGTCTGTCAGTCTGTCAGTCTGTCAGTCTGTCAGTCTGTCAGTCTGTCAGTCTGTCAGTCTGTCAGTCTGTCAGTCTGTCAGTCTGTCAGTCTGTCAGTCTGTCAGTCTGTCAGTCTGTCAGTCTGTCAGTCTGTCAGTCTGTCAGTCTGTCAGTCTGTCAGTCTGTCAGTCTGTCAGTCTGTCAGTCTGTCAGTCTGTCAGTCTGTCAGTCTGTCAGTCTGTCAGTCTGTCAGTCTGTCAGTCTGTCAGTCTGTCAGTCTGTCAGTCTGTCAGTCTGTCAGTCTGTCAGTCTGTCAGTCTGTCAGTCTGTCAGTCTGTCAGTCTGTCAGTCTGTCAGTCTGTCAGTCTGTCAGTCTGTCAGTCTGTCAGTCTGTCAGTCTGTCAGTCTGTCAGTCTGTCAGTCTGTCAGTCTGTCAGTCTGTCAGTCTGTCAGTCTGTCAGTCTGTCAGTCTGTCAGTCTGTCAGTCTGTCAGTCTGTCAGTCTGTCAGTCTGTCAGTCTGTCAGTCTGTCAGTCTGTCAGTCTGTCAGTCTGTCAGTCTGTCAGTCTGTCAGTCTGTCAGTCTGTCAGTCTGTCAGTCTGTCAGTCTGTCAGTCTGTCAGTCTGTCAGTCTGTCAGTCTGTCAGTCTGTCAGTCTGTCAGTCTGTCAGTCTGTCAGTCTGTCAGTCTGTCAGTCTGTCAGTCTGTCAGTCTGTCAGTCTGTCAGTCTGTCAGTCTGTCAGTCTGTCAGTCTGTCAGTCTGTCAGTCTGTCAGTCTGTCAGTCTGTCAGTCTGTCAGTCTGTCAGTCTGTCAGTCTGTCAGTCTGTCAGTCTGTCAGTCTGTCAGTCTGTCAGTCTGTCAGTCTGTCAGTCTGTCAGTCTGTCAGTCTGTCAGTCTGTCAGTCTATCAGTCTGTCAGTCTGTCAGTCTGTCAGTCTGTCAGTCTGTCAGTCTGTCAGTCTGTCAGTCTGTCAGTCTGTCAGTCTGTCAAATAAAAAAAAATGAGAAAAAAAATGAAATTCAAAAATAAAAAAAAAATGCTAACAAAAAAATTTATTTCAGGTTTGCTAAATGGCCAAAAAAAATCCAAGTAAAAAGTTGAAAGCCTTTAGCCTTACGTTAAAAAACTCTAAAATTTTCGCTTCAACTCAAAAAATATATATATATTTAATATTAAAAAACTATTTAAAACTTTAGAAAGGAGAAGAGCAAAAAAGAAATGTTGTAAAAAGAAGGTAAAAAAATGTAAATAAAAAAAATTCATAAAACAATAAAAATAAAATGCACGACTGGATCGCACAAACTCGCTCTTGTAGCTAACAAATTTTATGTGGCTATTTATGTTTTTATGTAGCCATTGAGGTTTAGTTAGTTAGGTGTAGTTATCCTATGCAGGTGTAAAGCCAATGTAGGTAAGATTACCTCGATTATTAGTATCATGAATTGTCGAATTAATGATTAAATGAATAGTTAAATAGGTACCTACCTACAAATGGTATATTTAAATCTAAGTTATGAATTTTAATTATGTAAGTAAGGAGAGTAAAATATTTCTATATATAAAGACATATTGATGGAACCTAAGTATGTAAACATGTACATATAATAATGAAAAGGAAGGATGTAGGTGGGTAGGTAGCTATATGCATATAACTTTATAATTTGGGTGCAATATGCATACATGAGATTCATGTGATTCTTAGACACATATATTTACATATATATCAATATATGAGGGCCTACATTATATTTAGTATTCAGTAATGAAGGCAAAAATTCGTAAAAAGGGAATAATAATAAGGTAGAAATGAATGGATAATACACATACTTAAATGTTTTTATATTGCTTAGTCGTTATAGTTTGAGTGAAAACAAAGATGCAGATTGAATTCGTTGATAAATAAGAATACATACAAAAAAATAAAAATCGTTGGAGCGATTTTTTAATAAATTAATTTTTTATGTATAAAATTTTGAAAACATTTATAGAAAAAAAAAATTGAAACGACATTTAAGATATTATAAATATACATACCAAATTCGAATTTAAAAAAAAATTCTGTGACTGGTTTTTGAAAAATCGGTTTTTCAAAATAAAATTTTAATTTATTTTTTAAAAATCGATAAACTTTTTTTTTGAAAATTTGAGTATGCAGTTTTATTAACAATTTTAGAGAGCATTTGTATAAAAAAAATTATTTTTTTTTGGTTCATCCAGTATTGAGAAAGTCGAAAATATAAAAAGTGTTTCTATGGGAAGTACCGTTAATAAGTACGCAAAAAGAAATATTTTTATACTTAAAAGTGAAATGTACTAATTTATGAACACACAATTTTTTTAAAAAATTCTTGGAGCCCTTTTCGAGAAACACATTTTTTTCTTAACGGTTTTTTAACTTTTATATGGGAGGTACCGTTGTTTTTTATTTTAGGAAAATAGTTTTTTTAACTATTCAAGATAATGTCAACAAACCCCTAAATTTTGAATTTTCAAAAAAAAATAATTACAACAAAAAATGTTGGTATACAATAGTGTTTAAACTTCCTAGGAGCTTCTGCGTAAAAAATTTAAAAAAAAATCAGATAAACCGTTTCCGAGAAAACCAAAAACGACGGGATCAAGATCTTGCCCTTCCATCGGCAATGAAGCGTCAAAAGAGCTGATTTAATGTAGAGCTACCTAAAAGGATCGCCAAATTCGCCTCCTAAATACAGCTTTTGCTGTAAGTTGGGTACGACATATAATTCCATTTCCATATGAAATTTTCCCCATGAAACCTTAGTTTGGAGCTTGCCTAAAATTTGATGATTATTGCCATCAGCAATCGTTATTCCCAAATTCATTTTTACTATTTCTATATTGTGATTTCTTAAGAAATCTATTGCACTAAACCCTAAACAAATAACTATCTCAGACGCTCAACTATCTAATAGACCGAGCATCTCCTCACCATCAATTTAAGTTTTCGTGTATGGTATATTATCGTCAGTATTTGTTATCACAGACGATAGTATTTTTTTCTTATGTAACCTAGATATTGCACATTTTTGCATTAGTTTAAAAATTGTTGTTATAATTTTTCGACTTTTTTTCACTCTTTTAAAACTCTTCAACAGAATACGTTTTCTGGCCTCCTGATAATCGATGAGCCTTTGGTGAACTTTTCCCATGCACGATGCGCATTTGAAGGAGATATTTCCTTGTCCACAACTAAAACATGTCAATTAATGGAAACTTGAATGATTATTTCCATTTTCAATAAAATTTCGGTTTTGTTGCTGCCTATCCATAATTTGTCTTAAAATCTCATGATCCTTTCTTTTATTTTTGAACTGATTTAAAAGTTCGGTTTTTAAATCATAATAATTTAACATGAAATCACCTGCATTTTCTTCAAGATATTGCCAATACCATCTTTCGGTGGCAGCTCCTGAGACTAGATGGTGAAAATTGGCAAATAAGTCTTTATCACTTAAAATACATTTTCTTAGCAGAGTTTCAACTCTAAAAATGAAGGTTTCGACCGGCATAGATTTTGATGACTCATCGAACTTTACACCTTATTTATGGACATCTACTCGCATAACGTTATCCCTAAAATTGTGTGAGTTTCCACTTACCGTTTGCCTAGAATAAGTAGACTGATTTGTGGTTTGAGGTGTTACTGGATTGGGTCTACTACATCTAGATGTGAAAGTGCTATTGTTTTGTTCTGTTCTAGGAATAGAAGAAGTATGTTGCGCAGAGGGTATTTCAAGGTTACTAATATTCTTACTGATTTCTTTGATCTTAGAATCCACATTGACCAACATCTTCGACATACCGTAGTGGAAGACAGTCAACGTCCTATCGTTACATTCCCCAACTGCAACTGATATCGCTGATTCTATCTTTTCCGAAATGCTTTTTTCGGCTTACTTTTTTATATAAATAGTTACGTAAGGTTTACAACTCTTATTCATTGGGTTGGAATAATGCCCATGTGAAGCCTTATTCCCCTCAGTTCATATTTTAAAAGATCCAAAATTGGAATCTTATGATTTCCAAATTTGATTCCGATTGAAATTTCGATCCAGAGCTTTTATATCTGCGTGAAGGTTTCTGTCCTCAATCTGTATATTTCAAATTTGATTGATGATATAATTATGATCGTAATTTGTGCCGTTAATGTCATCATTAATCTCTTCGATAGTTGTTCGATGAAGAGGAAAGTCTCTACTTGATTCTCTTCGAATACTTCCTCTTGACAAAGTTGTATTGGATCGGTCTGCCTTGTATAACACAGGTGGATTTTCACCCAATGACCTACTTAAAGTGCCTCCGTTCAAAGTAGACATGGCGTTCGGACTATCCCCAGCTGTAGATGCCCTCTCTTCCATCTACACGGTGATAGTTTTAAGAGGATACCTAACAAAAGGAATCTGCAAACTATTTCTGGGTATAGCTCCCGTATTCCTACCTGCCATTTTTCATTCCAATAAAACTTTCACATTTATCTATCTCTTTGTAAAAGGACAAAGAAAAACTAGATATTAAAAAAAAATATATTATTTAGATAAAAAGTAAAATAAAAAAAGATTCTATATATAAAATTAAGGATAAAAAGATAATACAAAAAATCTGAAAGATTAGTAAAACGTATATAAAAAAAATTTAAGAAAATGGTTAATTCAGAAATATATTATTTATGGTAAAAAAAAATAAAAAACTAATTAAGCAAAAAATTGAGGAATTCCTCTTACAAAATGCTCTCCTTTACTAGCTAAAGTTTTGATTTCATCTCAAAATCGAAGTAATGAAAGAAAACTATGTATATTTGAGGTTAGAAATATTCATAAATTTTATCACGAAAAATTTAGAACTTTCTTATATGATTAAAATTAAATAAAAGAAAAAAAAAAATGAGAAAAAAATGAAATTCAAAAATAAAAAAAAATTGCTAACAAAGAATGTATTTCAGGTTTGCTAAATGGCCAAAATTAGGTGTAGTTATCCTATGCAGGTGTAAAGCGAATGTAGGTAAAATTACCTCGATTATTAGTATCATGAATTGTCGAATTAATGATTAAATAAATAGTTACATAGGTACCTACCTACAAATGTATATTTAAATCTAAATTATGAATTTTAATTATGTAGGTAAGGAGAGTAAAATATTTATATATATATAGACATATGATGGAACCTAAGTATGTAAACATGTACATATAATAATAAAAATGAAGGATGTAGGTGGGTAGGTAGCTATATGCATATAACTTTATAATTTAGGTGCAATATGCATACATAAGATTCATGTGATTCTTAGACACATATATTTATATATATATAAATGTATGAAGGCCTACATTATATTTAGTATTCAGTAATGAAGGCAAAAATTCGTAAAGAGGGAATAATAATAAGGTAGAATGGATAATACACATATTTAAATGTTTTTATATTGCTAAGTCGTTATAGTTTGAGTGAAAACAAAAATGCAGTTTGAATTTGTTGATAAATAAGAATATTAAAAAAAAATAAAAATCGTTGGAGCGATTTTTTAATAAATTAATTTTTTATGTATAAGATTTTGAAAACATTTTTAGAAAAAAAATTGAAACGACATTTAAGATATTATTAATATACATACCAAATTCGAATTTAAAAAAATTCTGTGACTGGTTTTTGAAAAATCGGTTTTTCAAAATAAAATTTTAATTTATTTTTTAAAGATCGAAAACTTTTTTTTTTGAAAATTTGAGTATGCAGTTTTATTAACAATTTTAGAGAACATTTGTATAAAAAAAAATATTTTTTTTTGGTTCATCCAGTATTGAGAAAGTCGAAAATATGAAAAGTGTTTCTATGGGAAGTACCGTTAATAAGTACGCAAAAAGAAATATTTTTATACTTAAAAGTGAAATGTACTAATTTAAGAACACACAATTTTTTTTATAAAAATTCTTGGAGCCCTTTTCGAGAAACACATTTTTTTCTTAACGGTTTTTTAACTTTTGTATGGGAGGTACCGTTGTTTTTTATTTTAGGAAAATAGTTTTTTTAACTATTCAAGATAATGTCAAAAAAACCCTAAATTTTGAATTTTCAAAAAAAAATAAGTACAACAAAAAATGTTGGTATACAATAGTGTTTAAACTTTCTAGGAGCTTCTGCGTAAAAAATTTCCAAAAAAAATCAGATAAACCGTTTCCGAGAAAACCAAAAACAAAAAAAATGGTTCTACCAGAGGTACCAAAAATAACAATTTTTTCCAAAGAAAAATTATCAAAATGTACCCTTTCCCTCCATTAATGAACTGATTTTTTTTTATAAAAATCGTCGTAGCCGTTTTTGAGAAAAATAAGATTTTTGTTTTTGGCAAAAAAAAATGTATGGGAGCTACTATTATTTGTGGTCTTAAAAAAAATAAAACACGTGTGGGCATACTACCGAAAAAAACAATATGAACCAAGTTTAACGCAAATCTATCCAACCGCTTTGGCTGCAAACTCGAGGACAGACAGACAAACTGACAGACTGGCAGAATGACAGACAGACAGACGAAATTGGGGGATCCACTTTTTTGTTCTCTATGATCGTAATGTCATGTTTAATTGTTAGACATTTTTTTTTACGAATACATAACTTGCCTTATAGTACCTATAATTGCGAGTAAAAAGGTTGTGCTTAATTGAATTTTTATTTTTTATTTTTTTGATATGTATGAAATTAAAAGAAAATTGATGTTTATATTAAATTCTTTTCAAAAAATGATTCATGTATTATAGCGTTGTTGTGTGGAGTTCCTAAGTCAAGTATCAAGTATCCCTTCTAAAACAGGACACTGTATGTATGTTCTGTCAGTCTAGTCTGTCATGTTTATAGCTGGAACTTTATTGATCCCAGCGAGTGTTGATCCAAAACCTTTCCTCATTGCCACTACTTGCAGTGATTAAAAAAAATGATAGAATGCTTTCCTTAACATCCAGTTTAGCATCAACAAGAACGATTTTTCAAGACCAAAGCTCACGCCGCACTAGCAGCTGGACTGTGCCTTATCTACCAGGGTAGCGCGATGCATATGGCCTTTCAAAATCATTCCACTCCTGCCTCGATTTGATCTTCTAATTTCCTCACGGAAACGCCGGTTTTGAAGACCTACATTTTGGGCAGAAATTTTTAAATTAATGAAAAGAAGCAGGAGCATATACGGCTGTCAGTATATTTTGTAAAGAAAGATAGAAAAGTAAAACTTTAAAGTAGTGGAAGACGATATGAAAGACCATAATGATGACCTTCCGAACAAAATCGTCCCCTTGAAGTAGCAATTGGTCTCCAGGAGTAATCAAAAAATACGTTGGACGCCATTGAAATGAGCTAGGATTAGTTGCCATAGAGGCGACTTTTGTGTTTCTCTTAGAATGGCGGCATGCTTATCACGGCACGGCTCGTCGGACGGGGTGGTTCTTGTCTTTAACTAGACACACTCACTCAGTCTCAAAAAAAGTCATGCCGATTGTGAAAAAAAAGAGGAAGAAGAAAGGAAAAACAAAACTGCTATGTTAAACAGATAGATTTTGAGCGGACGGTAGAGAGAAAATGGAAAGGAGACATACTCACATTGCCTATGCCATTACCTTGACGACGGAACGGATTAATGTGGATATTAATCTATTATCTAAACTAACAAATGTAAACTTTATATTTATATTACAACTAATCTAACCTATCGAATTTTTATTTAAATTACATATCTTAACTTCTATTATTACCCTATTTTATTAATTACAATTGCCCCCCCCCCCCCTTTATTTCTAACCTAATCTAATCCTAAACTAAATTAATTGAAGAAAACATCCTCAACCCTATATCCATCTTCTCCTCAAAATAATGGTTCGCTGGAACCATTCTCTTCCTTGGCCTGGATTGTGGAAGATAACCCCTAATTTGCTCACCACCTAAAACACTCAAAAAAGTCACGCCATCCTTGTCGTTTCCTTTTAGACAGCATGACAAAGACCCTCCACACACCAGTTGCTTTTCTTTTTGCAAATTCACCCTGTTATAATAACCACTAAGATATTATCACCAACTTCTGATAAAATGAACGATGCTTTCATTTGATCAAAAAAAATAAAGTTTTTAATGCTATTGAAATTAATTTACATAAATTCATAAAAATATTTAAACTATAAAAATCGATAAAAAAAATCAAAAAGAATTCAAAAAATTATAAAATAAAGCCATATCTGCACCTATTCAATTATGTGTATATATATGTAGTTGTTTGTATCTTTTGTCTGTGGAATACTTTGGTCGTCCCAGGAGATGGATATATTAATTTAAATATACTTACTCATTTAAACGTCCTTCGATAATTAGCTTCACTGATTTTAATGTTTTATTTACTTGCGATTATAATACTATAAGGCAAGTTATGTTTTCGTAAAAAAAAATTGTTTCTAACAATCAAACATGACATTACGATCATAGGGAACACCAAAAAAGTGGATCCCCCAATTCCGTCTGTATGTCATTCTGTCAGTCTGCATGGCTGTTCTCGAGCTTAAAGGCTAAACGGTTGGATAGATCAAACTTGGTACATATTGTTTTTTCGGTAATATTTCCAAACGGTTTTTTCATTTTTCTGTAAGACGACAAATAACAGTAGCTCCCATAAATTTTTTTTGGCCAAAAACAAAATCTGTTCATTAATAAAGAGAAAGGGTACATTTTGATACAAACATTTTTGGAAAAAAATTGTTATTTTTGGTACCTCTAGTAGAACCATTTTTTTGGTTTTTGATTTTCTCGCAAACGGTTAATCTGATTTCATTGAATTTTTTTACGCAGAAGCATCTAGAAAGTTTAAACACTATTGTAATACCAAAATGTTTCAAAAAAAAAAAAATTTGTTTGGAAATGAATTTTTTTTTGAAAATTACAAATTTCGAAAACGGCTCAATAGATTTTTTTGAAAATTCGTTTTTAGACATTTCTTGAATATTTAAAAAAAAACTATTTTTTAAAATAAAAACAACGGCACCTCCCATACAAAAGTTAAAAAACCGTTAAGAAAAAACTGTATTTCTCGAAAACGGCTCCAAGAATTTTTATAAAAAAAATTGTGTGTTCTTAGATTAGTGTAGTTCATTTTTAAGTATAAAAATATTTCTTTTTGCGTACTTATTAATGGTACTTCCCATAGAACCACTTTCCGTATTGTCGAATTTCTTAATATTGGATGAACGGATTAAAATAATTATTTTATACAAATGCTCTTTAAAATTGTTAATTAAACTGCATACACAAATTTTCCACAAAAAAGCTTTTCGATTTTTGAAAAATAAATTAAAAGTTTTTTACGAATTTTTGCCTACATCACTGTATACTAAATACAATGAAGGCCCTCATACATTTATGTATATATACATATATGTGTTTAAGACTATAGTATAAATTTATATGCATATAGCTACCTGCCCACCTACACCCTTCATTTTCATTATTATATGGACATGTTTACATACTTAGCTTCCACCAATATGTCTATATATGTAGATATATTTTACTCTCCTAACTTAAATAATTAAAATCCATAAGTTAGATTTAAATATACAATTGTAGGTAGGTACCTATGTAACTATTTATTTAATCATTAATTCGACAATTCATTATACTAATATTCGAGGTAATCTTACCTACATAGGATTTACAGCTGCATATGATAACTACACCTTACTAACTAAACCTCAATGGCTACATAAAAGCATAAACAGCTACATAAAAGCTGTTAGCTGCAAGAGCAAGTTCGTGCGATCCAGTCGTGCATATTATTTCTTTGCCCGGATGCAACAAATTTTATCTAAGTGCAGATTAGATTACACTGTTTTTATGATTAAATAAAATTAACTTTTAAATTTATTTTAGGTAAAAAAATCTAGTTCTTAATATTAACTTCTTCTTCAAAAATTGAGCTTATTAACTTTAAAATTATTTTTGTATATTCAAGTAAATAGTTCAAACGCATTTATATATTAAGGTTTTGTGTCTATGTCTTCGAAGTAAGACGTGTTTTTTTTATCAGCTCGGTACATTGTAACTTAACAAAATTATATCCGCCACCCTAAGTGCTGCAGTAGTAATTAACTCCCTCTTCTATTTTTATTTTGATTCCTCGCATTCATTACTCATTACAATTCGTTTTTTTTTAGTCATAAACAATTAATTAAATACTAAATTGCGAGAAGTGTAATAATTATTGTGCGCCTGATAATCTAATCCATATTCATATTCCTTTCTTTTGTGCACAATGACAAAATTCAAAACTACCACCACTACAAACACTATTACAACTCCATCCACTGCTGCCTCCATGGCCCCTTCAACTTCTACCACATTAAACACATATACCTCCACCATCGTCGCTACCCCTTCTAACGCATCTACATCGTCCGCTTACAAAACCACAGCTTCAACCTCTGCCACCAAAACCGCCACCGCCACCACCTCAAAATCTATTGCACTCGCCAAGCTCAAGCCAAAACTCGGCTACAGAAGAAAAGCAAATTTGAATTATGTAAAACTCCCGTCCAAACTAATTTATTGTTATCAGTATCGAATAGTGACAATAAATCGACACCTACATCAATGCACCTTAATGATAATGATAACTATATGAAAAACAAACATCTTTGTCAACTTGAATCTAATTTCATGGATAACCTGTCATCTTCTTTAAAAGAGCTTGAAATCAAAATAAAAAAACATATAAGTGAAACCTTATCATCACTAAACGACCGGTTGTTGCAGTGCGAGTACGAACTAACTGAACTTAGAAAAGAGAACAAACAAATCAGAGATCAATTGGAGGATAATCAGCGTGTGCAACGTCTCAGCGATGTTATTGTTTGTGGTTTACCCAATGATGGTTGTGCAATAGATCTTGCAAAAAAACTTGCTGTTAAACTAAATCATCAACTCTCGCCGCATTTTGATGCATTTCGTTTGAACACACGAAACCTTAACACTAGTTTAGAAAAGCCAATACTGATACGCCTTTCGTCTCCTGCTGAGAAAAGGAATTTGCTCATCGCATTCCGGTCAGTTGGCTCATTAACTATATCGCAGCTATTTGATGACTGTGGGCATGCCAACAACGAACCCACCTTGAACAAAGAACCCCGTATCTATATAAATGAAAGCCTTTCACCGCTTAATAGTTCTTTACTGCGACATGCGATTAAACTTCGAAGAGAGGGAATTATATTTTCGGCGAGAACAAAAAATGGTTTTGTGTATGTACAAAAAAGCAGTGATGATATAGAAATGAAGATCGACTCTAGTACTTTTGCTACTCTTACTACTCCTTCGACACAGTGTTAGCCGTAGCAGATCATCACTTATGATTAATCATTTTGTAATTCTTATTATTATAGGTAATTATTATAATTATTATTTTACTAAATTTGCACTTTAAATTTACATTTTATTTTTGCCTAATTTTGTAATTCTTTTTGCTGCTGTTTTCTACCTTTTTCTTTTTTTCGTTAGTTTTTGCTTTCTGTTTGTACTATTCGTTTGACCATGTCTACTGGTTCGTTTCACTCTGGTAGTATATCTGCTAAGTCAGTTTTAAAAGTTCTCTCTAATGCGTATGAGGGTTTTAAAGTTTGCTGTTTGAATGCGCGTAGCTTTAGTTTAAATAAGTTAGATTTTGTTAGGTACATCTTTGATTCTTCAGGGGTTGACGTTATATGCGTAACTGAAACTTGGATTAAACCTGACACTCCAAATAATCTATACCAACTTAATAACTACAAGTTTATACGGAATGACAGAATTACTATTACTATTGGAGGAGGGGTTGCAGTCTATGTTAATTCTGCTCTTCAATGTAAAATTATTGCCAAATCTGAAGGTGTTGGCATTGAATTTATGATCTTAGAAAGAACGGATGGTAATATTAAAAGCCTACTGGGAGTTGCCTACAACCCATATAGGAGCTGTTCTCCTGAGCCTATTTTTTCAGTTCTTCGGGAAATATCTGCGAGCTACGAAAACATTATTATCTGTGGTGATTTTAACGCTGACCTTTTTCTCAATACTACTACTGATACTAGAGCCAACCAACTTATTGATGAAATTGCAGCTACTGGCCTTTATGTTGTTAACTCTCATGCAACTCGTTTCGGCCCCAACTCCACTCCTAGTCTTCTTGACTTGATGATTGTATCAGACTTCTCGCATGTTCTTCTTATGGATCAACTATCCCTTGAAGGTATATCTGATCATGATTTGATGTTTTGTACTTATAACATAGACTTCTCACGGATTGCTTCTTCGTCAATTTTTCAATATCGTGATTTTAAATCTATTGACGAACTTGCATTATTATCTGACGCTTTAACTTTTCCTTGGGATTTATGTTACAATGTCAATGATAAAGTGAGTTTTTTTCAACAACTTTTACTAGAACTGTACGAAAAACATGTTCCATTAAAGACAGTTCTAGTTCGCAACAAAAATTGTCCATGGTTCACTTCTGAAGTGCTAAGTTCAATTAAGAAAAGACATAAACTCTATTCGAAATGGAATAATAACCCTACCTCGTCAAACTGGGAAATTTTTTGCATTGCTCGTAATCTTTCAACTTTCGTTACTCGTAGAGCTAAAAAAAAGATATTTCATGTCAAAACTAAACACTCACCAGACTCCTCGTAAGCTTTGGGGTGGTTTGCGGTCTATTGGAGTTGGTAGAAAAGAGGTTATTGATAATTTTCCTGACCCAAATGATCTGAACAAAGCTTTTACATCAGATAATTTCCAGATTTCAAACTTTGCACCCATTAATAACATTATGTATAGAGGAGGTGAATTTGATTTTGAAGTCATCACACAGTATGAATTACTTATGAGCATTAAATCCCTTAAGTCTAATTCGGTTGGTGAAGATGGAGTTCCCATAAAATTCATAAAGATGATACTACCCCAAATTATTTCTACTTTTACACATATTATCAAATTTTGTATTACCTGCTCATCGTTTCCAGATTGTTGGAAGCTTGCAAAAGTAATTCCTGTACCTAAAAAACCTAACCCATCATCTTGTGCTGACTTTAGACCCATAAGAATCCTTCCCTGCCTGTCAAAGGTCTTTGAGAAGATTCTGGCAGATCAGATATCTAACCACATCAGTCACCATAATTTGTTATCTTGTGCTCAGTCGGATTTTCGCCCTAATCAGAGCTGTTCTACAGCAATGGTGAAGGTACTCGATGATATTAGAATTCAGTACGATCAAGATAAATTGACTATATTGTGTTTGCTGGAGTTCTCTAAGGCGTTTGACAGAGTAAATCATGAAATCTTGTGTAAAAAGCTGAATTTGTACTTTTGTTTTAGTGATAGATCGGTTCGTTTGATCAAAAATGACCTCCACCAACGAAGTCAAAAAGTTAAAGTTGGTGAAATTTTTTCTGAATCAACGAATCTACTAGCAGGTGTACCGCGGGGTTCTATATTAGGTCCTATATTGTTTTGCATGTTCATCAATGATCTCCCCCAAGTGTGCCACAATGTCATGCTGCATCTTTATGCAGATAATGCCCAAATCTATCTCTCTCGCCAATTCAACTTGCTGGAAGATCTGGTTTGCAGATTTAATGGAGATCTTTTGGGGATCTATAATTGGACCTTGTGCAACGGATTAACTCTTAATCCTTTCAAATCTCAAATCATTGCAATATCTCATCGGAAATTTGATGTAAGGACAATTCCACCTGTCTATATATCTCGTTTCCAACTTGATTTTGTAGATACTGTCACGAATCTGGGCTTCAAAATTAATCGGACCCTTTCTGCTAAAGATCATATTAATCTTTCTGTTGGACGAATCTATGGTGGTCTTCGAAAGTTAAACCTTTTCTCGAATCTAACTCCTACAGACACTAAGCTGAGACTTGTCAAATCTTTGTTACTACCTATTATTGATTATGCTGCAGTAGTTTACTGCAAGCCTGATTCGCACTCGATGCAAAAACTAGTTGTTGCTTTTAATGATATCGTTATGTATGTCTATGGTTTGCGAAGGTCTGATCATGTGTCTCAATATCATCAACGTGTCTTAGGATGCTCGCTTGTGCAATTTATTGAATCAAGATGTTGCTTATTTCTGCATAAGATAATTCAAAAACAGGCACCGTCCTATCTATTTGATAAAATCCGCTTCGCGCAGTCAACCCGAACCCTGAATCTCATAATGCATTCATTTAATTATTTAAATTCTTCGAGACTATTTTTTGTATATGCCATTAGACTCTGGAACTCCCTACCTGTAACGGTAAGACAAATAGTAGGAACTACTCAATTGAAAAAGGCTTTAATTCAAAATCTTGTATAGTGTAGGAATCAAACAGCAATTTGAAGGATAAACTGATTAGTTACTAACATAAAAATAAAAAAAAAATTAAAAAAAAAAAAATAATAATTTATCCTAATTTTTGAATTCCATATAAATGTATATATCTTTCTTCTTATTATTATTATTATTATTAATCTCAATCCGATGTTATCGGATGTTATCGATGCTGTCTTATTTGTACACCATAATAAACAAATAAATTGAAATTGAATTGAAATTGAAATTGAATTGAAATAAATGGATAATACACATACTTAAATGTTTTTATATTGCTAAGTCGTTATAGTTTGAGTGAAAACAAAAATGCAGTTTGAATTTGTTGATAAATAAGAATATATAAAAAGAATAAAAATCGTTGGAGCGATTTTTTAATAAATTAAATTACATAAATTAAATACATAAAGTATAAGATTTTGAAAACATTTTTAGAAAAAAAAATTGGAACGACATTTAAGATATTATTAATATACATACCAAATTCGAATTTAAAAAAAATTCTGTGACTGGTTTTTGAAAAATCGGTTTTTCAAAATGAAATTTTAATTTATTTTTTAAAGATCGAAAACTTTTTTTTTGAAAATTTGAGTATGCAGTCTTATTAACAATTTTAGAGAGCATTTGTATAGAAAAAAATATTTTGTTTGGTTCATCCAGTATTGAGAAAGTCGAAAATATGAAAAGTGTTTCTATGGGAAGTACCGTTAATAAGTACGCAAAAAGAAATATTTTTATACTTAAAAGTGAAATGTACTAATTTAAGAACACACAATTTTTTTTATAAAAATTCTTGGAGCCCTTTTCGAGAAACACATTTTTTTCTTAACGGTTTTTTATTATTCAAGATAATGTCAAAAAACCCCTAAATTTTGAATTTTCAAAAAAAAAATAATTACAACAAAAAATGTTGGTATACAATAGTGTTTAAGCTTTCTAGGAGCTTCTGCGTAAAAAATTTCCAAAAAAAATCAGATAAACCGTTTCCGAGAAAACCAAAAACAAAAAAAAATGGTTCTACCAGAGGTACCAAAAATAACAATTTTTTCCAAAGAAAAATTATCAAAATGTACCCTTTCCCTCCATTAATGAACTGATTTTTTTTTATAAAAATCGTCGTAGCCGTTTTTGAGAAAAATAAGATTTTTGTTTTTGGCAAAAAAAAATGTATGGGAGCTACTATTATTTGTCGTCTTAAAAAAAAATAAAACACGTGTGGGCATACTACCGAAAAAAACAATATGAACCAAGTTTAACGCAAATCTATCCAACCGCTTTGGCTGCAAACTCGAGGACAGACAGACAAACTGACAGACTGGCAGAATGACAGACAGACAGACGAAATTGGGGGATCCACTTTTTTGTTCTCTGTGATCGTAATGTCATGTTTAATTGTTAGACATTTTTTTTTACGAATACATAACTTGCCTTATAGTACCTATAATTGCGAGTAAAAAGGTTGTGCTTAATTGAATTTTAATTTTTTATTTTTTTGATATGTATGAAATTAAAAGAAAATTGATGTTTATATTAAATTCTTTTCAAAAAATGATTCATGTATTATAGCGTTGTTGTGTGGAGTTCCTAAGTCAAGTATCAAGTATCCCTTCTAAAACAGGACACTGTATGTATGTTCTGTCAGTCTAGTCTGTCATGTTTATAGCTGGAACTTTATTGATCCCAGCGAGTGTTGATTCAAAACCTTTCCTCATTGCCACTACTTGCAGTGATTAAAAAAAATGATAGAATGCTTTCCTTAACATCCAGTTTAGCATCAACAAGAACGATTTTTTAAGACCAAAGCTCACGCCGCACTAGCAGCTGGACTGTGCCTTATCTACCAGGGTAGCGCGATGCATATGGCCTTTCAAAATCATTCCACTCCTGCCTCGATTTGATCTTCTAATTTCCTCACGGAAACGCCGGTTTTGAAGACCTACATTTTGGGCAGAAATTTTTAAATTAATGAAAAGAAGCAGGAGCATATACGGCTGTCAGTATATTTTGTAAAGAAAGATAGAAAAGTAAAACTTTAAAGTAGTGGAAGTCGATATGAAAGACCATAATGATGACATTCCCCTTGAAGTAGCAATTGGTCTCCAGGAGTAATCAAAAAATACGTTGGACGCCATTGAAATGAGCTAGGATTAGTTGCCATAGAGGTGACTTTTGTGTTTCTCTTAGAATGGCGGCATGCTTATCACGGCACGGCTCGTCGGACGGGGTGGTTCTTGTCCTTAACTAGACACACTGTTGTGGACACCCCTGAGATGCACCAGATGAAAATACCTGTATATAATATAGTCTTTATTTCGTTCCAATAATCAGGAATCGCTACTGAAACCAATACCTTTTGCTTTGAAACGAGCGATTACGGGCCGAACCTCATTTTTGGACTGTGTGTGTTGCTGGGCAGCTCCAGAAAAAGAAAAACAAATAAATCTTCGGTTCGTTAAAACACCATTGTTTTGTTTTGGTTTCCCGATTCCGGCGCGGGGTGGTTCCTAAACCCACTTGCGCTTTTGTTTTGATATTTGTTTTCAAGAAGTTTTTATCAATTTTTTGTTTGGTTTTTAATATATGAATTTACTTTTTCGGTACACTGGCACAAGATGAAAATTAATTCACAACACAACAATTGAGAAACGTCGAAACAAATATGGTAGAGGGTGTAAGAATCCGCGCACAAATTCGTTTTAAATCCGTCTCCAAAAAGAGATTCAATACGGATCTGTTTTTCCAGAAGAAGATGAGTTCTAAATTTGAAATGAATATGATCTTCCGAAGGAAGTTAACGACGGCAAGTCGATGGTTTTTGTTGAAACAGAATCGACATAACTCCGGACAAAACACTACCACGATGCGCGAATGACTTATTTTTTTTTTGTATTGACAGCAGTTGTAAATACGACGGGCTGATAGTGTGCCAGAGCGAAGCAGGTATACTAGTAGGATATAAAGCTCTAGAAAGATGTAATGGGATGATGTGAGGAAGGAGCAGGGATAGTGAACGGTGAACGACTGCTGGTTCGCTTCAATTATAGGGATAGATTTGAAAGGGAAGTAGGTTTTTTAAATAAGAAACAGGACAACATGACTCAGGGGAAGGTGGCGGACAGATTGTGGGCGATTCACAATAGGAGTTGAAATTAAGGGTTGAGTACAGAATAGGTTTGTTTCTGAGATGCTAATAGGAATGTAGTAAATGGTAGTGTTTCAGATAGGCTACGGATTTTCATTTTCCGGTATTTGTGCGAGCCGTTGAGCTATCGGTGGTAAACCTAAGATTAGACTAACTTTTCGTAAGAACAAAGGAAATTTGACACGGTTAGGCTAGTGATTACCGTAGGACAGATTCTCTTTGTCATTACGATTTAAAATCAGTCGGTGTTCAGTCGTTAAAAATTTTAAGGTGATACTTGAACAGCATAATTTTCCAAATAATAGATTGCGCGGAGTTTCTGTTCGAATTCGTTGGGATTATAAGTGTCTATTTTGAGAAAGTAAGAGCTTTAGCGGATAGTAATCTTGTGGTTGCCAACTGAAAATTGGATTTAGCTACGAAAAGTTGTACCAGTGAGGGAGAATTTCGGCGGTCAACGACGTAGACAGTAGGTCGTTGCCGCCATTGGCGTTTTATACCTGATGCCAGGATATCCAAACCTACAGTGCTCTCGAATGAAAACTGAAAACGAGTCCGCTTCACATCTCTTCTTCCCAATCTGGTACTCATCTTCGACATAGACGGAGTCCTAGCTCACTGGTGCAGCTTGCAGCAGAAATATATAAGTCCGTGTAAGACCCGGGCGGCCAAGTAATATAGTGCTTATAGATATACATATATATATATTGCTCCGAACGTACATTAATACCTACAAATACATACATCGATCCCATAATAATTCGCTTTGGAAAACGTCCTAGAGGTTCATATACATTCCTAACGAAAGGTACTGCAGGGCATGTAAATTGAACAGTTCCGGACGCTGATGGTTGGCGAGTTACATATGCAAGCCGGAGTAGTTTATAAATAAACCTTTGGCGTGATCATATTTTTTTTTTGTTGTGATCAAAAGTATTAAAATTCCAATTTTTACTCATTATAACTATTATTAGTTTTTTCTTATATAATTGAATTTTTGGGGTCAGTTGGGTAAAAGTGGACGCTAAACCGAGAACATACCTAAAGAGTCGTCCGTCCTGCGTGGAGTGAGTTCTCCTAAAACAACCGGGTACTAAAATAACAACATTTTGCGACTCCTTAGCTACCCACAAAGAGCTCTCTGTAGGTAGGATAACGGGGGCTTGGGATACCGGACGAAAAGAAGGTCCGCTTGGCAATCCCGATGGAAAACGGGAACTCAGACCTTGCGGGATCAGGACCGGCACCGTTTCAACCGTTGGTCTACATCGTATCGGCACTTTTAACCTATTTGCCCAACATTTGGTATTTTAAGGCAAATTATTTTATTATAGTTGGATGAGGTTCAAGCCAAATCCTATATAAATATTATATTCATTTACATTTATTTTTTTTATTTCTTAAAATTTATGTAAGCGTCTTGTTTTTTTTTCTTTTCCGTAAAAATAAAATATCCTGTAAATCACGTCAAATGCTAATGAAACTTCACGTGTTTTTATGAGCTTCCAGGGGGCTTAACATGGTACAATAAATTCTTTTTCAGGGGGGTGTGGAAGTGCTAGCAACGGACCATCAGTAGCCAGAAGATACTATGGCTCGATCGCGATAGTAAATCCGATCTGAGTTGCGACTAAGGGGAATTCGAGATTCGGGCCGAATGAATTCCAGGTGGGGTGGGTATTGGCCAAGCTGCATCATCAGCCGCAGCGTTCCTGAAGTGTGGACTATGTAATAGTTTTTTCTTTGGCATGATTTCTGTTTTTTTTGGAATAGGCGAGGTCCGACTATGGGGGCAAGATCCCCCACTAATCCGGCGAGTTGAGTTGAGCGTAGCAAGCATGCCATCGCCTCCATAGCGGACATTCTTCCACCTCACAGTCCCATCCTACCCGCTTTCTATCCTCATATATTTTTACTCAATTTTTTTTTGCAGCTTCTACTTCCACCCTACCTACCTCCACCTCCTATCCGTTTGCCTTATTTCAAATGGTGCCCATACGTACTGTTTGTGATTGTCTAGTATGTCGTTTAGGATTTAATCGGTGTTGGACGGTTTCGAAAACAGCATTCGATCGTGACGTAAGTCGTGAACGAAATCGCTCGTGAGAATGTTCGTTCACTTGCGACGGGACGGTAGGATGGTGTTTAAGAGGCTAGAAGGAACTGATAGTGAACTTGTTGGAAAAAAAAAATTTGAATTTTAAATTAAATAATTATTGGGTCCGGTTGACGTCGAGGGCGGCATACATTCGTCACGTATGTCGTAACAAGATAGCTGGTGAGAATGCGTGTTTACTTGCGCCGGGACGACTGGATGGTGGGTGTCCGAGACGGCAACCGAGACCACAGAATGATATCGCCCTCATTGTCCGAAAAAGAGATTCTGTAAGTCTTCCTGAGGAAGGTTGTTACGTACCACTGGAATCGCGACAGAATACTCTTGATCGGATAATGAAGTTGTCATGAGAACTGAGATAGCGCGTAATCAGGGCGGGGTCGATTCGTAAGTCTTGGATGGAATTGCTCGTAAGAAAGTCCATCCAATCGCGACGAGGAAATTCGGTCCTGATGACAGCGGTTCTTTTTAGGTTCCTTTTCGCTGATAATGTTTTGTGCCCTCGTAGGTTTCCTCGTGTTTTATGTGATCCACACTTCGGGAAGTAATAATATTAAAGAAAGAGAAATAGTAAGTGAATGAAAGGATTCGCTGTCGACCCATGGAGATCGAGGTGAAAATTTTCCGCGTATGGCAGCCCGAAGCACCCCCACATTCATATGAAATACTAACGCACATACATATATTACAACACATTTTATTTTTGTGATTAATTTGAAAAAAAAAAAGATACACACATATAATTACTATTCTTAAATTGTTGGTGGCATTATAGGTTCACGCAATGGTGTGGTATTTTACCAATTTTGCGTGGCATTAACAAATTTGTTATTTATGTTGAGATAGTAAAGTAAAGTGAGTCAGGATAGTAAGTTCGTTTTGTTTGGGGTATTTTTTTTGTTTTTTTTTGTAAGATTTAACCGTGTTAACTCTAGATAGGTAGCATTAAAAGTTTAATTTCATTTGAGAATACGTACCCATATAGCATTTTTTTTCTTTATTTTTTTTTCATAAAAGTTAGTGCCAAGCAATTTATATGATTTAAATGGTATCGGTTATAGGGTAATTTAAAGTAAAGACATAGGAGGAGAAGTAATGGTGCATTTTTAAGTATAGATAAATAGATTAGTTAGACATTTTAGCATAGGGTATAGATAGCATAGCGATATAAAAAAAAAACAAAAAAAAAAAAAAAAGGGAGATTAGTTGTCTGTAGGGTTAAGACTAGTTTGGTTGATAATTTCATTCAGAGTTAGTTATTAGCGTTAGGTTAGAAATAAAGGTATAGAGGGTAAGTTAAGAAATTAGTTAGGTTTAGAAAAATAGTGATCGACTGGGTAGAATAAATTTAGATAATTCATAGTGTTAGGCGGGAATTTATGTTTTTTTTATCTGTTTTTATTTTCACAGTGTCATGGATTGTTGTTAGAAAGTAAGATTTTAAATTTTTGGTATTTTTTTTGTGCAAGTAAATCATAAACGTTGAGCTTTATTGTCATTTAATTTTTTTGTTGTATCCTAGTAATATTTATAGTAAGAAGTTTTCCCATTATTTTCTATTTGAGGGCTGTAAGTAGCCGTATAATATTAAAGCTTTGTATAGAGGTAGTTTCTGGCAGTTTTAATTGCATCTTGTTTTTTATGAAACGTCAAGAAGAGGAAATCCTCGAACAAGAGATCACCTGTGTGAGAGATTTTGCGAAGGACCGAGTACTTACTCGGGCTCTACGCGATAGGCTTTTACAAAATTTGCCGGAAATGTCATTTGTTAAGCACTCGCCGATTAAAAAGAAAGGTACTGAACCACATATTATGCAGACTGGTGAATTTTCCGCCGATAGCGCTCGCCGGCCGCACAGCTTGATAGGGCAAGGTTTTGATAATGATCTGAACCGCACTCTTGGTGGTCCTGGTGGGTCCGGTATTGCAACGGGCCTAACCGACGTCGGACATCGTCATGGTGATCCCCCCGGAAGTGGTACTGGATCCGAAACGGTTTCCGGTCCTCCGTACAGCGATTTGACCGTAGGTGGTAATGGTCTGCCACAGGCAACGAACCAACTAAACGCTAGTGCGGGCTCCGGAACCGCAGGGGACAGTAGGCTTCCGCGGAGTGAAAAGGTTATGGTAGACCCAGCAACGCTAGGCTCTTTAATTAGTGCGGAAGTGAGTGCGGCGATGGAACAGGCTAGGTCGGAACAACTGGAGTTATCCAGAAGCTCAGTAGATAGGGAGGTTTCGGATACGTTGAGGGATGAGATTAGGCGACAGGTTTTGAGTCTCATGAAGGAAATGAGTACGACTCTTCATGTTACGCAACCAGGTGAAGAAGGTTTCCGGCGGCCGACGGACAATCCCGTAGTGGCACCGATGTCAGTTCCGCAGCAAGTTGCCGAACCTTCAAGGCATTCTCAGCTGGACCCAAGGCCAAGGTATTTTCAACCAAGGGATCCTAATCCGAGACCAGTTGGAGAATGTGGATACCCGCCGAGTGGCGGGCGACAACCGAGTCCTTTTCAGGATCCTCACAACGAGGCGAGGGTTCATAATGGTAGACGGGCTCCACTCCCAAGTAATTCATCTCATTATTACCCACATTCTACCATGAGAATGCCCATCAAAATGGACAAGTGAGGTTTAAAATTTGATGGCAAAGCCGATTCGTTCAGCGTAGAGGATTTTGTCTTTAGAGTGGAGACCCTACAATGCCAATATGAATGCTCCTGGGCTGAGATCATGAGAGATTTCCATCTCTTACTCTCCGGGGCTGCCAGTGAGTGGTACTGGTACTACCATCGTTCCAATGGTCGACCAGACTGGCCCATGCTAAGGGATGCGTTGTTACGGCAATTTCGAAGTTCGAAGTCGGACTATGAGGTCATCCGAGAAATTATGGAACGAAAGCAAGGCACCTGGGAGTCAAGTGATGAGTATTTTGCGGCCATTACGAAACTTCGATCTCGGCTCAGGGTGCAGATTCCCGAAATTGAGCTTGTGAGAATCTTGAAAAGGAACCTGAATGAGCGGTTGGAAAGGTTGGTGTATCCGCAAGCAGTATACTCCGTGGACCAACTGAGAATGGCTTGCAAGGAGGCGGAGTATGCGTTCCCGAAGAAGGACCGAGACGGTCCGAAACAATATAGAGCTCCAACTCGTTTCGTGGCGAATGAGTTAGAGCAGTTTTAAGAGCAAGATATGAGGCTGTCACAGGACAAACAAGTGAACGCTCTGCAAACTTGGGCGTTCGTCCAAAAGTTTCGAGTGGCCAAAATATAAGCCGCCCCGGGGTTTGCTGGAACTGTAGGTTGCCAGGACATTCTTTCGTGGATTGCCCGTCGACCCGGAGGAACATCTTTTGCTATCGGTGTGGGCAAGAGGGTGTAATAACGCCGAAATGTTGGCGTTGCATTTCGGAAAACCGCAACCGGAACACGACGACTTCGGGGGAGTCGCGTTCGACCCAAACACCCCAAATGGAAAAGTAAGGAATGCCGAGTCACAGACCTGTTTCGAAGAAACGAATATTAGAATCCTGGCCAGAAAAAGCAATGATAGAGCGGTAGAAAAGGAAACTGGAAAACGATTTGAGATTAAACCATTACATGAGAGGATTAGAAACTACTACGAAACAAGAGAGACGATATTCGGAGGAAAAGTAAGCGCGGTCTCTAAAAGAATTAGTAAAGCGAGAATTCGGTATGAACTAAGGAAACAAACACGTATGAGCATTTCTTCGTCGGTTATAGATACTTATGCTGATCCCCGTCCTTACGCTAAAGTTCAAATCGCCAACAAAAGCGTGTATGGATTGTTGGATAGCGGTGCCAGTGTGAGTATTCTAGGGAAAGATTGCCTGAAATTCCTAGATGAGATTGGAGTGAAATCTCATCCCTTCAAGGCCGGGGTTAAAACAGCGGACGGCAAAAATCAGGCTATAATAGGGAAAATTAAGTTGGAGGTCAGCTATAAAAATCGCGAGGAATCAATTACGTTCTATTTGGTGCCCAATCTCGATCAGGAATTGTACTTAGGAGTGGATTTCTGGAAGGCGTTCCAAATCGCTCCGAGTGTTGTGAGTGCCGTGTCGATTTTGGAGGATAACGCGGATTTGAGTAACGCACACGAACTTTCGGTGGAACAACAATCTCGATTGGAAGTGGTAAAGCAGAAGTTTCTTGATTTCGATCGCCACGGTCTGGGTAAAACAGAGTTAATGGAGCACGTCATCGATACCGGAGACGCGGAGCCTGTTAAGCAGCGTCATTACCCTGTTTCTCCAGCGGTGCAGGCCTTATTATACCAGGAAATAGATAGGATGTTTCAGCTCGGCGTTATAGAGGAGAGTGAAAGCCCTTGGTGCTCGCCTGTTGTCCTTATAAAGAAGCCAGCCATAGACGGTACCATTAAGTATCGTTTTTGTCTGGATTCTCGTAAGGTAAATGCGTTAAGCAAAAAGGATGCTAACCCTCTCCCCATATCGAAGGGCTGATCAGTCGTCTACCTAATACCTATTTTATAAGCAGTGTAGACCTGAAAGAAGCTTTTTGGCAAATACCGTTGGAGAGGCAGAGTAGAGAGAAAACTGCGTTTGCGGTACCGGGAAGACCCTTATACCAGTTCACGGTCATGCCCTTTGGGTTGTGTAATGCAGCTCAAAGGTTATGTCGGTTAATGGATAAGGTTATTCCTGCACGACTCAGGGACAACGTCTTCGTGTATTTAGATGACCTGTTAATAATCGCTCCGGATTTTGAGACACATGTCACCCTGCTGGGAGAAGTAGCCGAGTGTTTAAGAAAGGCAAACCTCACCATCAACCTTAAAAAGTCCAGGTTTTGCTTCAAGGAGCTAAAATACCTGGGTTTTATCGTTGGTGGTGGGAAGGTGAAAACGGATCCGGCGAAGGTCGAAGCGGTCGTCGATTTTCCGATGCCAAAAAATGCTCGACAGGTCCGTCGGCTGCTCGGTCTAGCAGGGTGGTATAGGCGATTTATCAGGGACTTCTCCAGTTTAACCGCGCCCTTGACAGATACGTTGAAGAAGAAGAACACGAAGTTTACTATGACGGAGGAAGCTATAGCCGCGTTCGAAAATCTGAAAAAGGCCTTAACGACAGCTCCGGTGCTTTCGCACCCAGATTTTTCGAGACGGTTTTATGTGCAGTGCGACGCGTCAGACTCTGGAATAGGCGCGGTACTCTTTCAGAAGAGCGAGGCGGGAGAAAAAAGTCCGATTTCCTACTTCTCACAAAAACTGAATTCTTGCCAAAGGAATTATAGTGTGACCGAGAAGGAGTGTATGGCAGCAGTGATGGCAGTTAAAAAGTGCAGGCCCTACGTCGAAGGTATGGTTTTCACCATAATAACGGACCACTCAAGCCTGAAATGGTTAATGACCATGAAAGACCTCAGTGGCAGGCTGGCTAGGTGGTCGCTCGAATTACAATCGTATACCTTCGACATAGAACACCGAAAAGGCTCACTGAATGTCGTGCCAGATACACTTTCTCGGGCACACTTAGATAGCTTGGACATAGGAGAAGTAGCACCATTAGTTGATCTCGAGTCAGAAGAATTCCACTCCGAAGAGTACAAGGACCTGATCAACACTATTCGAGATCACCAGGCAGAGTTGCCGGATTTGAAAATTGATGATTCGTTCATATATAAACGCGCGCTACCCTTAACTAGTGACGATTCACTTTTAAAGAATACCTGGCGGCTGTGGATACCCTCAGGATTAACTGAGAGCATAATTAGGAAGGCCCATAATCCACCGCGAGCTGCGCATGGAGGTGTAGGTAAAACCTTACACCGGATACGTGAATATTTTTATTGGCCAAATATGACCGTTCAAATCCGACAATTTGTAACCAAATGCGAAACATGCAAGCAATCAAAGTCTACGAGTCAAGTCCAACGTCCTCCTATATGTAATGGTTTCGTTACTGATCGTCCTTTTCAGAAAATTTATGTAGATTTTATTGGCCCTTATCCGCGATCAAAAGCAGGTAATTCGTTTGTTTTTGTAGTATTAGATCACTTGTCTAAATATGTTTTATTAAAGCCCCTACGTTCTGCCAACTCTGGAAGCATCATTAAGTTTTTGAAAAACGATGTTTTTAACTCTTTCGGCGTACCTCAGGTACTACATTCTGATAACGGCAAGCAGTTCCTGTCGAAAGAATTCCAAAACTTTTTAGAGGAGTATGGAGTACGCCACTTCCGAACCGCGAATTATGCTCCTCAATCGAATGCTTCTGAGAGAGTCAACAGATCGTTACTAGCTGCTATACGATCTTACTTAAAAGAGGACCAACGTGACTGGGATGTGAACCTAAGCGACATCGCATGCGCGATGAGAAGTTCCGTCCATTCTGCTACAGGTGTGTCAACCTATTTTGCCCTATTCGGGACCAATATGATGACACACGGAAGTGGCTATGAGTTGGCCCTAAAACTGAATGTGGTAGAAGTTGGCGAGCTGTTGACTCTCCCAAGACAGGAACGGCTGCAGATGATACGCGCCAAGATCAAAGAGGGTATCCTAAAGGCGCACGAAAAAAGTGCAAAAATGTACAATACTCGCTCCCGAAATATTCGCTATGTGCCAGGGCAAGAGGTTTACAAACGAAACTTTGTCCTTAGTGACTCTTCTAAGCGCCTTTCTTCAAAACTCTGCCCAAAATATATAAAGTGTCGCGTGGTTAAGTTGGTAGGCAAAAGCATGTATGAGCTAGAGAACCTTGCACTTATGAAAATAAGTTCTGTTGGAACATGGGAACACCTGTAATACCGTTCAGCAGCAAGACGGAACTATGTGTATAATATGTACCTATGTCCATATGTATGTCAAGGAATATCTCCAATAAGAATTACCCCGCTCATAGTGAACGAGGGGGACAACCAGTAGTACCTGACCAACTGTGATATTTACTCTGAATCTTCTGTGATATTTTAGTCGTAGTATATAAGACTACTATATGTATTTCACTCCTATGGAGTACAATAGTAAAGAGAAAACGCCATGCATTCAAAACTGTGATAATGCTTTTAGAAATCTGTGATATTAGGTTACGGAAATAGTTCAATTGCGCCACCCTGTTCGACATGTATGAGTAGACACATAAAATAAGAGTTCTAGTCACGTAACACCTGTGATAGTAACCAATCGCTTTACTTAACCACTGCGATATTTTATTGTCTAGATAATAAGAAATGTTTTTTTGTATACCAGGTCTGTATAAATTGTGTTTGAATGTGCAATCATTTTTTTAGTAACATCTATAACATTTTGCCCGATTGGCCTGGGAATCCTCACCGCGATCGCCAGGTTGATTAGACAAATAATCTAACGAACCTAAAAATGTATACCCACACGAGTTCATATATTAGTAACGAGGCAGCAATAAAATATCTGACCTTCGCCAGCCTCGGGATTGGTTAAAATTTATGCAACAGACGAAATGAGTATTCGTCAGCTAGATCGGTCGTTCAGCCATCATAGAAAAAAAAATATATAAAGGAAAAAAAAAACCGCAATCATTGATTTATCCTTGAACGCGGAGGGCACTAGAGGATAACTTCTAAACCATATACGTAAGAGTATAAAGGTTATCAATGAGTGGTTAGAAGCAGTTTTGTCACACGATATATATTTGTAGTTTTAGGCTAATAATACCAACCAATTACTTGGATAGGATGTAGAATTCTGGTATATTTCTGGTAACAGTTAGCTGAAAAACTAGGACCAATCGGAATAGTGAAAAAAAAAGAATTATTTTATTTGAATGATTTATCGACTAGCCTGTATTCTACACAATAAAATCCTAGAAATAAGTGTTTTGAGGAAAAACTTACTTAGCAGCCAGGGTAGGATGACTGGAATATCGTATACGAGGCGGTGGTTGCCTATCCAATGGTATAGCTCACGGTTGAGAAATGTATGTGGATATGGCTATATCATATACAGGTTCTATGTAGGCGATATTGCCCGGCTCGATAAAAATGGGTTCTTCCCCACTTGATGATTAAATCATAGGGTGTCCATTCATCATCGTCCCCCTTGTTTCCAGAGAAACCTCTGAGTCCGCAGTTTTGTTGTGGACACCCCTGAGATGCACCAGATGAAAATACCTGTATATAATATATTCTTTATTTCGTTCCAATAATCAGGAATCGCTACTGAAACCAATACCTTTTGCTTTGAAACGAGCGATTACGGGCCGAACCTCTTTTTTGGACTGTGTGTGTTGCTGGGCAGCTCCAGAAAAGGAAAAACAAATAAATCTTCGGTTCGTTAAAACACCATTGTTTTGTTTTGGTTTCCCGATTCCGGCGCGGGGTGGTTTCTAAACCCACTTGCGCTTTTGTTTTGATATTTTTTTTCAAGAAGTTTTTATCAATTTTTTGTTTGGTTTTTAATATATGAATTTACTTTTTCGGTACACTGGCACAAGATGAAAATTAATTCACAACACAACAATTGAGAAACGTCGAAACAAATAATGTAGAGGGTGTAAGAATCCGCGCACAAATTCGTTTTGAATCCGTCTCCAAAAAGAGATTCAATACGGATCTGTTTTTCCAGAAGAAGATGGGTTCTAAATTTGAAACGAATATGATCTTCCGAAGGAAGTTAACGACGGCAAGTCGATGGTTTTTGTTGAAACAGAATCGACATAACTCCGGACAAAACACTACCACGATGCGCGAATGACTTATTTTTTTTTTGTATTGACAGCAGTTGTAAATACGACGGGCTGATAGTGTGCCAGAGCGAAGCAGGTATACTAGTAGGATATAAAGCTCTAGAAAGATGTAATGGGATGATGTGAGGAAGTAGCAGAGATAGTGAACGGTGAACGACTGCTGGTTCGCTTCAATTATAGGGATAGATTTGAAAGGGAAGTAGGTTTTTTAAATAAGAAACAGGACAACATGACTCAGGGGAAGGTGGCGGACAGATTGTGGGCGATTCACAACAGGAGTTGAAATTAAGGGTTGAGTACAGAATAGGTTTGTTTCAGAGATGCTAATAGGAATGTAGTAAATGGTAGTGTTTCGGATAGGCTACGGATTTTCATTTTCCGGTATTTGTGCGAGCCGTTGAGCTATCGGTGGTAAACCTCCAATTAGACTAACTTTTCGTAAGAACAAAGGAAATTTGACACGGTTAGGCTAGTGATTACCGTAGGACAGATTCTCTTTGTCATTACGATTTAAAATCAGTCGGTGTTCAGTCGTTAAAAATTTTAAGGTGATACTTGAACAGCATAATTTTCCAAATAATAGATTGCGCGGAGTTTCTGTTCGAATTCGTTGGGATTATAAGTGTCTATTTTGAGAAAGTAAGAGCTTTAGCGGATAGTAATCTTGTGGTTGCCAACTGAAAATTGGATTTAGCTACGAAAAGTTGTACCAGTGAGGAAGAATTTCGGCGGTCAACGACGTAGACAGTGGGTCGTTGCCACCATTGGCGTTTTATACCTGATGCCAGGATATCCAAACCTACAGTGCTCTCGAACGAAAACTGAAAACGAGTCCGCTTCACATCTCTTCTTCCCAATCTGGTACTCATCTTCGACATAGACGGAGTCCTAGCTCACTGGTGCAGCTTGCAGCATAAATATATAAGTCCGTGTAAGACCCGGACGGCCAAGTAATATAGTGATTATAGATATACATATATATATTGCTCCGAACGTACATTAATACCTACAAATACATACATCGATCCCATAATAATTCGCTTTGGAAAACGTCCTAGAGGTTCATATACATTCCTAACGAAATGTACTGCAGGGCATATAAATTGAACAGTTCCGGACGCTGATGGTTGGCGAGTTACATATGCAAGCCGGAGTAGTTTATAAATAAACCTTTGGCGTGATCATATTTTTTTTTGTTGTGATCAAAAGTGTTAAAATTCCAATTTTTACTCATTATAACTATTATTAGTTTTTTCTTATATAATTGAATTTTTGGGGTCAGTGGAGTAAAAGTGGACGCTAAACCGAGAACATACCTAAAGAGTCGTCCGTCCTGCGTGGAGTGAGTTCTGCTAAAACAACCGGGTACTAAAATAGCAACATTTTGCGACTCCTTAGCTACCCACAAAGAGCTCTCTGTAGGTAGGATAACGGGGGTTTGGGATACCGGACGAAAAGAAGGTCCGCTTGGCAATCCCTGTGGAAAACGGGAACTCAGACCTTGCGGGATCGGGACCGGCACCGTTTCAACCGTTGGTCTACATCGTATCGGCAGTTTTAACCTATTTGCCCAACATTTGGTATTTTAAGGCAAATTATTTTATTATAGTTGGATGAGGTTCAAGCCAAATCCTATATAAATATTATATTCATTTACATTTATTTTTTTTATTTCTTATAATTTATGTAAGCGTCTTGTTTTTTTTTCTCTTCCGTAAAAATAAAATACCCTGTAAATCACGTCAAATGCTAATGAAACTTCACGTGTTTTTATGAGCTTCCAAGGGGCTTAACATGGTACAATAAATTCTTTTTCAGGGGGGCGTGGAAGTGCTAGCAACGGACCATCAGTAGCCAGAAGATACTATGGCTCGATCGCGATAGTAAATCCGATCTGAGTTGCGACTAAGGGGAATTCGAGATTCGGGCCGAATGAATTCCAGGTGGGGTGGGTATTGGCCAAGCTGCATCATCAGCCGCAGCGTTCCTGAAGTGTGGACTATTTGGTGGTGGCTAAGTAAAAGTTTTTTCTTTGGCATGATTTCTGTTTTTTTGGAATAGGCGAGGTCCGACTATGGGAGCAAGATCCCCCCCTAATCCGGCGAGTTGAGTCGAGCGTAGCAAGCATGCCATCGCCTCCATAGCGGACATTCTACCCACTCACAGTCCCATCCTACTCGCTTCCTATCCTCATATATTTTTACTCAATTTTTTCTTTGCAGCTTCTACTTCCACCCTACCTACCTCCACCTCCTATCCTTTTGCCTTATTTCAACACTCACTCAGGCTCAAAAAAAGTCATGCCGATTGTGATTTTCTAACCTAATCTAATCCTAAACTAAATTAATTGAAGAAAACATCCTCAACCCTATATCCATCTTCTCCTCAAAATAATGGTTCGCTGGAACCATTCTCTTCCTTGGCCTGGATTGTGGAAGATAACCCCTAATTTGCTCACCAGCTAAAACACTCAAAAAAGTCACGCCATCCTTGTCGTTTCCTTTTAGACAGCATGACAAAGACCCTCCACACACCAGTTGCTTTTCTTTTTGCAAATTCACCCTGTTATAAAAACCACTAAGATATTATCACCAACTTCTGATAAAATGAACGATTCTTTCATTTGATCAAAAAAATAAAGTTTTTAATGCTATTGAAATTAATTTACATAAATTCATAAAAATATTTAAACTATAAAAATCGATAAAAAAAATCAAAAAGAATTCAGAAAAATTATAAAATAAAGCCATATCTGCACCTATTCAATTATGTGTATACATATGTAGTTGTTTGTATCTTTTGCCTGTGGAATACTTTAGTCGTCCCAGGAAATGGATATATTAATTTAAATATACTTACTCATTTAAACGTCGCTCGATAATTAGCTTCACTGATTTTAATGTTTTATTTACTTGCGATTATAGTACTATAAGGCAAGTTATGTTTTCGTAAAAAAAAATTGTTTCTAACAATCAAACATGACATTACGATCATAGGGAATACCAAAAAAGTGGATCCCCAATTCCGTCTGTCTGTAATTCTGTCAGTCTGCATGGCTGTTCTCGAGCTTAAAGGCTAAACGGTTGGATAGATCAAACTTGGTACATATTGTTTTTTCGGTAATATTTCCAAACGGTTTTTTCATTTTTCTGTAAGACGACAAATAACAGTAGCTCCCATACATTTTTTTTGGCCAAAAACAAAATCTGTTCATTAATAAAGAGAAAGGGTACATTTTTATACAAACATTTTTGGAAGAAAATTGTTATTTTTGGTACCTCTAGTAGAACCATTTTTTGGTTTTCGATTTTCTCGCAAACGGTTAATCTGATTTCATTGAATTTTTTTACGCAGAAGCTTTTAGAAAGCTTAAACACTATTGTAATACCAAAATGTTTCAAGAAAAAAAAATTTTGTTTGGAAATTAATTTTTTTTTTGAAAATTACAAATTTCGAAAACGGCTCAATAGATTTTTTTGAAAATTCGTTTTTAGACATTCCTTGAATATTTAAAAAAAAAACTATTTTTCTAAAATAAAAACAATGGCACCTCCCATACAAAAGTTAAAAAACCGTTAAGAAAAAACTGTATTTCTCGAAAACGGATTCAAGAATTTTTATAAAAAAAATTGTGTGTTCTTATATTAGTGTAGTTCATTTTTAAGTATAAAAATATTTCTTTTTGCGTACTTATTAATGGTACTTCCCATAGAACCACTTTCCGTATTGTCGGATTTCTCAATATTGGATGAACGGATTAAAATAATTATTTTATACAAATGCTCTTTAAAATTGTTAATTAAACTGCATACACAAATTTTCCACAAAAAAGTTTTTCGATTTTTGAAAAATAAATTAAAAGTTTTTTACGAATTTTTGCCTACATCACTGTATACTAAATACAATGAAGGCCCTCATACATTTATGTATATATACATATATGTGTCTAAGACTATAGTATAAATTTATATGCATATAGCTACCTGCCCACCTACATCCTTCATTTTCATTATTATATGGACATGTTTACATACTTAGCTTCCACCAATATGTCTATATATGTAGATATATTTTACTCTCCTAACTTAAATAATTAAAATCCATAACTTAGATTTAAATACACATTTGTAGGTAGGTACCTATGTAACTATTTATTTAATCATTAATTCGACAATTCATTATACTAATAATCGAGGTAATCTTACCTACATAGGATTTACAGCTGCATATGATAACTACACCTTACTAACTAAACCTCAATGGCTACATAAAAGCATAAACAGCTACATAAAAGCTGTTAGCTACAAGAGCAAGTTCGTGCGATCCAGTTTATTTTAGGTAAAAAAATCTAGTTCTTAATATTAACTTCTTCTTCAAAAATTGAGCTTATTAACTTTAAAATTATTTTTGTATATTCAAGTAAATAGTTCAAACGCATTTATATATTAAGTTCACTTTTTATTTCTTTTTCTGTTTTTTGCTCTTCCATTGCTCTTTCTTTGTTTCCCTGTTTCTAGGATCCTTTGGTGGAGATCTTTTGTAGATAGGACATTCAGAACTTTTATATCAAAAATATGGCAGAGGCACTTTTGTGTCCACTCAGCCCCAGGACTAAAAATGAGTATGAGGGGCCTTCAATATATTCTCGGTATCGGGGTGAAGCTGTGGTTATATATATAAATTGACTTATTTATCAAGTAATACTATTATTTTAGTGCATTCATGTAAAATTTCATATAAATGTGATTATTAATTCGCGTTTTATCTCTAATTAAATAGAATCATAATGGCAACTGAGACAATGATGGTGAAAATCGCGCTGTAATTAGATTTCTCACTAAGCATGGAAAAAGTCAAAAAACTATTCATAAAGAGATGGTGGCTGTTTACCAGGGTTCCGCACCTTCATTATCAACTGTGCAAAAGTGGTCAAGTGAGTTCAAGAGAGGCAGAGAGAGCATTGAAAACGACCCCAGCTCTGGAGGCCCGGCTACGGCTTGTACAGGAGAAAGTATCAAAGAAGTGGAAAAAATTGTTCTTTAGGATGCCCGAATAAAGGTGAAAATGATGGCAGAGATCAGCAAGCTTTCAACTGGTACCATTCACACCATTCTTCATGACCATCTTAACCTTTCAAAGGTCAATGCAAGGTGGGTGCCACGAATGCTCACAGCGCCTCAGAAAAAACTGAGTATCGCATGCTGTAGAGAGCTTTTAGAGATATGTAGTGAGAACGCAGATGGTGTTATGGATCGAATTGTTACTGAGAACGAAACATGGGTTCACCATTATGACCCTGAAAGCAAACCAGAGTCCCTGCAGTCGCATAAAAAAGGAACAGACCCCCCGAAGAAGTTCAAAGTCACTCCGTCTGCCGGAAAGCTTACGGCCACATTTTTTTGGGACTCAAAGGGAATCTTGCTCATTGAGTACAAAAAAAGGTGAACCCATCAACGCCACATCCTACGCTTCCACTCTGCATAATTTGCGGGAGAAAATTAAAAAGAAAAGACGGGGTAAGCTCGCAGCGGGTGTGTTGCTTCTTTATAACAACGCTCCTGTTCACTCGGCGTGAGTTTCCAAGGCTGCTGCGCGAGATTGTGGTTTCGAAGAAATCCAACACCCATCCTATAGTCCTTGCCCCTAGTGATTATTTCCTGTTTCCGGATTTGAAAAAATGTCTTCGTGGAAAAAGATTTTCGGATGATGAAGAACTCAAGTCGGCAATAAATGGGTATTTTGCAGTGATAGAATAAATTTATTTTTTTGAAGGTTTAAAAAAGTTTATCTCAAGATGTAACAAATGCATTGATGTTAGGGGAGATTATATTGAAAAATAAAAACAATTTAAATTCAATTCGCATTTTCCTTCATATCGATACCGAGAATATATTGAACGCCCCTCGTACATACACGGAAGAAAAAAAAATCGAAATAAGATCATCATCATCTATGCCCAGTGAAAGCTACATACCTCTAACTATTTTTGTATTTTGAATTTGTAAAGATATTTATGCAGGGGCTTCACACTTTGTTAAGTGATATTCAAAGACACTTTCCTTTGAATTACTCTTTTTTGGTTTTTGCAATCGAATATTTTATTGATTTATTAAATCTGAATTTTTACACCTTATTATTTAATATTAATAGTAATTATTTATTTATATAGCTACTTATTGACTTTTGATATTATATTTATAGCTACTGCTGTTCCTAAACTGAATGGGACCAAATGTAAGCATTTAAACAATTAAAACCTTGGCTTTGGCCGGCATGGCTAAAGCTGAGAAAGATGATTACATTTAATATTTTAAGCATTTTCGTTTCGTTTTAGATGCTGATATTGGAAATTTATGATTTATGCTACCTGTGAGTGAATGTACAAAAATGGACAAGACATTATGCACGACATTATAAGTCTCTTTTGATGTTGGCAGTGGGAGTTGTGTTGAGGTTGAAGAGGTGTGTATGATCACCTCTTCCCTCCTTGCGTATTTTGGACGGTAGTTATGATTCTTTGTAGTTTTATTTTATCATTTGGTTTATTGTAGGTTTTATTATTATTTTATCATTTTTAGTATGGTATTACGTGCATGTTAATTTAACTATGATTATTATGTTTTTTATTTAATAAATACAACCAGGCCACATTACAAGGTCCACAATTATGACTTAGTGGTCGTGAGGTCAGAAGCGTCGTAAAAAGAGGTGCTTCTTGGTGTATAATTATGCAATTTTCATCAAATGAAACTTTCGTCAAAAGTGTGGCAAGAGCCCCGCTCAGAATTCATGCCTTACTGATTAAGCCAGGCGTTTATAATAATGAAATCTTACGATTTTAAAGGAGCATTACGTTAAGGAACCTTATTATGAAAGTTTCTGTGTTACAAAAACGGGACATACAAAATCGAAAAATATCACATATAGTTAGTATCACAGATCTCTTTCGCATATCAATAAAATAATGCGCTGAAAACTATATTGCACCTAAGAACTAAAAAAGATTATAAAAAGTTAAGACTATGCTTAAAAATAAATAAATAAACAAAAAGCTCTGTTACTAAATAAATGCTAATAAAATCTTTTTCTTAATAAACAAAATATGGGATATGAAAATATCAGAGAATAGAATCACAGTTGTATATCACAGATGGGTATATAATGGAAGAAGGCTTATCACAGATGTGAGTTATATTTTTCAAAAGAATAATGCTTGTCACAGACGAAAAGCATTATCACAGAAGTAAACGATTATCACAGTAGTTAGGTTTAGCAGCAACGATTGTCAAGTTTGCAAGACATTAAGGGTGAAGATATCTACCATGGAAAGTTCCTACTTTTTCTCCTCTAAGATTGCGTGTATCATATAGGGAATTTCTCAATTGTCTATAATACAATGGCTTTCAGAAACTTAGGGCCTAATTATGCATGGTAGTGGACTGCTAAGCTACTCTGTTTGAAATTTCGTCTATACACAATTTGGCCTACTTGATATTTGACGCCCCTACTTCTCGTGTTATATAGTTTGATTGTCTATTCATGCGCCAGTCTTAGGTTATCGAATATTTTTTTCTAATAATTTCTAGCTTGTCATTACTATTGTTAATTGCTATGTTCCCATCCTTTAATGTATTTAGTTATAGCAGAAGTTCGCATGGTCCCCCATGCTGCACCATTTGCTAACCGAAAACTGCGTAGTATGGTTCCAAATTAATAGAATCATGGATCACACTTCTCAGACAAAATGCTGCACTGCTAGCATGAGTATCACAGTTTCTTTGGTCGGTTTCTAAGTAAGACCTAATTTTGGTTAATACTGAACGTTTAACTCTTTCAAATGCATTCGCTTGTCCTGATAAGTTTAACACCATATCTCTTTAAAAAGCTGGAAAATATTTCGGATATGAACTGTTTTCCATTGTCTGAATGAATGTACTCGGGTACCCCGAAAATATAGAATATATTTTCCTCTAAATATTGCACTATTATGGCTGAGGTAGCTTTTTTTATAGGTTTTAGGAAAACAAATTTCCTAAGGTGGTCTAAGCATATGAATATATGTGTGTTTCCCGCCTTTATTCTAGGATATGGTCCTAAAAAATCTATATATAACATTTCAAAAGGTTTTTCTGTCACGACTTGGTTTCCCGTTGGAGGTCGTGATATCAAAGTTTATTGTACTTGCAAATTTGACATGAACTTACATGTTCACGCATGTCGGTGGTCATATTAGACCAAAAATATTTTTGTCGTAGTTTCGCCAGGGTCTACTGGTGAATTATGTACAGCATCCAAGAGTCTGCTATGCATCTTATTCGGAACCCAGAGCTTGCAGGCTCTATCTTCCTGAATTGCATCTCCAGTTCTCATGTTTTTCCGTTATTACACAAATCCTTCTGAAACACATACATCAGGTAGTCGATCTTTGTTTTCATTAACTGTTCGCTTCAGTACTTCATATTCCTGCGAACAAAAGAGAGAGCGTCCGGCACTACATTGAGGGCCTCTTTTGGTGCTCGATGGTAAAATCGAAACCATGCAGTATGAAACTCCATCTAGCCAATCGTCCAGACAGATATTTTTGGGTCATAAAACATTTCAAACTGGCATGATACGTAATTATCGTAAGCGGTAGTCCTGCAATGTATGCCATAAACTTCTTTATGGACAGAACGGCCGCATATCATTTAAGTATAATTCTTTTGCACGGAATTCAGTTCCTGAGACATAAACTCTATAGGTAGTTCGTTTTCCTCAGTATCTTTCAGAAAAGGACACTCCCTTTGCCTGCAGCCGACGCATCGCATTGAATAAAAAAACTGTTTAGAAAAATCAGGATTTGTTAATATCGGAGGAGTTACCAGCATACTTTGAGTTAATCAAAGGCCTTGACCGCTTCGTCTATCATACAGAAATATTTGCCTTTCTTTAGGCAATCGGTCATGGGGGCTGAAATCATTAAAAAAAAATTGGTATAAACCGCCTATACCAACCTGTCATTCCAAGGAACGGACGGAGTTGCTTAGGAGTCCCTGGAATTTGAAAATCTTTCACCGCTGAGACCTTTTCGGGATCAGTACTCAAACAACCATCACCGATGAAATAGCCGAGATACTTGATCTCCTTGAAGCAGAATTTGCTGTTTTCCACGCTACTAGTGAGACCAGTATTACGCAAACATTTTGCTAACTCTTATAATGATTTCATGTGAGCTCCGAAATCTGGAGAACAAATCAAAAGGTCATCAAGGTAGAGAGAGACAGTCTCCCTCAAATGAGCGGGAATGACCTTGTCCATCAGGTTGCACATTCTCTGAGCGGCATTGCAAAATCCAAACGGTATAACCGTGAACTGATACAATGGTCGCCCAGGGACTGTGAAAGCCGTTTTCTTCTATGACTTGTCCTCCAGCGGAATTTGCCATCCTCTAAATCTATGCTGGAAATAAAATGTGTATCGTGCAGGCGACTAATGATTCCTTCAATGTGAGGTAGCGGATAGGCAAACTTTTTTGTAGCCGCATTTACTTTACGTGAATCTAAGCAGATTGTGTTCTTCCCAGCTTTCCTCACCAGTATAACTGGAGAACTATAAGCACTATTGCTTTCTTCGGTAACTCCTAGTGCGACCTTTCGGCCAAGTTCTTCGTACATAAGTTTCTGCACTACAGGTGAGCTTGTTTAGTGTCGTTGTTTGATGAGAATGGTGTCGTCTTCGATCTCAATGACATGTTCTTCTAGACTTGTCCTTTGCAATCCCAATACTGCAAAAGAAGGAAATAACTTCTTGACCCGCTCTAATTCTTCAGACTGTGCTGGTGAAAGTTGCCTGGCGGGATCAAGACCTTGGTCTTCCATCCTCAATGGAGTGTCAAGAGAGCTGATTATATGTGGAGCTACCTGAAAGCTTCTGCTGTAAGCCTGGTACGACACATAATTCCATCTCCATATTAATTTTTGCCCATGAAACATTAGTTTGGAACCTACCTAAGATTTGATGATTATTGCCATCAGCAGTCTTAATTCCCAAATTCATTTTTACTCTTTGTATATTGTGATTTCTTAAGAAATCTATTGCACTAAACCCTAAACAAACTAACAGTTACTCCACTATCTAATAGACCGAGCATCACCCCACCACCAATATAAACTTT
Source organism: Philhelius pedissequus (assembly GCA_910595825.1). NCBI lineage: Eukaryota > Metazoa > Arthropoda > Insecta > Diptera > Syrphidae > Philhelius > Philhelius pedissequus. The sequence continues at coordinate 197,550,473 of OU343160.1, read as the reverse complement.
CGTCTATGGTCTATTATCGTCAGTATATGTTATCACAGACGATACTATTTTTTTTCATTGAAACCTAGATACTGCACATTTTTGCTTTGTTTAAAGATTTTTTTTTTATAATTTTTCGATTTTTTTGAACTCTGTTCCAACTCTTAAACGAAAATACCTTTCCCCTTTCAAAATTTTTCTGTGGACCCATTACATCCTTATTAAAGCCGATATTCGCTCCGTTTTGCTAAATGGCAGCAACATTATATCGTTCTTCACTTGTGTTAAAAAAATACAATTATCTTCTTCCATTTCTTGTTGTCTATATTCTACTTCAGCCATATTTTTATGAAACCTAACCAGTCTTGAATTTCAGCTCGTCTACACTCTTAACTTAATTCACGGATTGAATTAATTGAACTGCTAAAAATAAGGTTAGGTACTCTATCCTTTATATTTGGCCTTAATATACCTATTAAATCCTGCTCGTTTGGGCGGTTTCCCAGTTGTAGAAATAGAGCCCGAACATCACTATAAAATTCATCAAAACATTCATGCGGAAGTTGCTTCCTATCCATAATTTATCTTAAAACTTCATGATCATTTCTTTTATTTTTGAACTGATTTAAAAGTTCGGATTTTAAATAATAATAATTTAACATGAAATCACTTGCATTTTCTTCAAGATACTGCCAATACCATCTTTCGGCAGCTCCTGAGACTAGATGGTGAAAATTTGCAAATAAGTCTTCATCACTTAAATTACATTTTCTTAACAGAGTTTTAACTCCAAAAATGAACCTTTCGACCGGCATAGACTTTGATAACCCATCGAACTTTACGCCCCATTTATAGACATCTACTTGCATAACGTTATCCCTAAAATTGCTATCATTAAAATTCCACTTACCGCTTGCCTAGAATAAGAAGACTGATTTGTGGTTTGTAACTGGGTTTGGCATACTACATCTAGAAAGTGCTATTTTTTTTGTTTTTTACTAGGAATAGAAGAAGCATTTTGTACAGATGGTATTTCCAGGTTACTAATTTTCTTATTGATTTCTTTGATTTTAGAATCAACGTTGACCAACATCTTCGACATACCGTAGTGGAAGGTAGTCCTATCGTTACATTCCCGAACTGCAATTGATATCGCTGAGTCTATCTTTTCCGAAATGCTTTCTTCGGCTAACTTTTTTATATAAGCAGCTTCGGTTTCGTAGGGTTTACAACTCTTATTCATTGGGTTGGAACAATGCTTATATGAAGCCTTATTCCCCTTAGTTCATCTTTTAAAAGGTCCAATATTGGAATCTAATGATTTCTCATTTTGATTCCGATTGAAATTTCGATCTAGAGCTTCTATCTCTGCGCGAACATTTCTGTCCTCAATCTGTATATTTCGAATTTGATTGATAATATAATTGTGATCGTAATTTCTGCCGTTAATGTCATCATTACTCTCTTCGATAGTTGGTCGATAAATAGGAAATTCTCTACTTGATTCGCTTCGAATACTTCCTCTTGACAAAGTTGTATTGGTTCGGTCTGACCTGTATAACACATGTGGATTTTCAGCCAATGACCTACTTAAAGTGTCGCCGTTCAAAGAAGACGTGTCGTTCGGACTATCCCCAGCTGTAGATGCCCTGTTTTCCATCTCCTCGGTTAGAGTTCTAAGAGCATACTTAACTAAAGGACTCTGCAAACTATTTCCGGATATAGCTCCCGTATTCGTACCTGTCATGGTTCTTTCTAATTAAACTATCACCTTTATCTATCTCTTTATTAAAGGACAAAAAAAAACAGATACTAGAAACAAATATATTATTTAGATAAAAAGTAAAATAAAAAAAAAGATTCTATATATAGAAATGATAATACCAAAAATCTGAAATTTTAAGAAAATGTATATATCTGTGGTCACAAGCTATAACCGCTTAAGTCGATTTTTCATACTTTTCAGGAGAGCATTTTGAAATTTCAAATGCTCTCTAGAACTAAAATTTTGTATATTCTAAAGATTTTGGTATGCAAATTTGAAGAAAAAGTGTAGTTTTATAAAATATAGAGGGCAAGAAATATCAAATTTGAAATTAAAGTATAGAAATGAACGAAAAATACACATAGGCTGTTATGGCTTATTAAATATTGCAATTCAAAAAAGCCTAACTCTAAAAAGGCTGTTTTTCCATATCACGAGGGAGTATTATAATAAATTCGTATATCCACTTAAGTCGTTATTCCTTGTTAAATAATCAGCGATAAGATTTCGCATGTTGAGTTAGGTTCTTCTTCCTTACCAATGATTGGTGGAATTTTATCGACATAAGCTAGATTAATTCAGTATCTTTTGGTTGCGTTAGATGTTTTTTTTTTTTATTTTCTCCCAACTACAACTACAACTACAACTTCATTTATCTTATATTTGAAAAAAGCAAAATTATCAAAAATATATATTTTAAATTATTATAAACAAACTAGCTTTAATCTTAACATGTCAATTTATTAATGTAGAAATGTAAATGAAAATAAATAATTTTCGGCTACTATGATACCGTTAATACATTTCTTAAAACAAGAATTTCATTTAAATATCTTCTTCTTTGTCAACGTCTGTTAAATCAGGATGAATATTTGGCTCATCCATATTAGATGCAAGGTTGTCATAGAAGGGATGGAAATCGGGATTAATATACTGTTTTAAATCCATGAGATCTTTCTTTTTCTCCTGGGAGATTTTTGGTAATTCTGTTACGTGCGATAAATCGTTAATTTTTAAAACAGCTCCTCTTTTTCCCACTTTAATAGTTTTAAAATTCTCAGAGGTGTCTAAGGAATGTTTGTATAATACTTGGTCACAGTTTTTTGTATAACGAAACCATCGAACTTCGTTCCAAGTAAATTTGACACAATCTTCATTAAAACGTTTCCATCAAATTTTGTTTTTGAAAAATTGGAAAAGTCATGAAAATCATCGTTCTTCATTTCAACGGCCTCAATCTTAGCTCCTACAGTGTTAACAAATTGGTACCAATCTCTTGGTATTTCAATTCGTACATTTGTATTTTTTTTTCATTCGTTCAATAAGAGCGTGATCACTGTCACATTCCATGTGTGTATGTCCTGGTTCGAGAAATTTATGATCGATGTACTCAATATTTTTGGCAGTCGAAACAAATGTAATGAACATTGCAGCAACAAAGGAGTTTTTTTTCTGCCCAGAACATGAATCGCTATAGAACGTCACGCTTTTTGTTTCCTCTGGTAAAGTTTTCAGTAGCTTATAAACGAACGATGAAATTTCATTTCCACCGCGACGGGCCATAGCTTCGTGCCACATAAAACATTTCGCGTAGTTTGACTCCAAATCGTGAACAGTTAAATTGAAAGTCCAGAGCTGTCGTTTATAAAAGCTGATCGAGTTTCTTAGGAATGGCGTTGGCAAGCATTGTTGCAAATCAAATGCGAAAGTTTTCATATAATTCGATGTTTTAGCATTGACTTTATCTTTTCTTTTGGCTTCATATGCCATTTCAGCCTTAACTAAATGTATTTTTTTCATTTCAATCAATGATTTTTTTTCCTCATTAGTTTCTGCCACCTTGATTTTTGAAACGAATGTGTCACAAGTAGAACAAGTATCCAGTTTTGGAGCTTTGAATTTAAGGCCCATAGTTTTGAAAATTTGTGTGTATTTCGAAAGGCTTACAGGATTTGAATATTCTGACGCATAGAGCCGGTGCATTAAGGAAATACTGGTGCTGGTAAATACTTTTTGCTTGTATCTCTTCGACTGTAATGGCTCTCATATGCCGGAAATTTTGATATGTGTTTCTTTACTTCATCTTCTTTCATAAAGTCAATCTTATTCACATGAGTACATTTTCCTCTCATGTTTTTAAATGGTGTCGAGGGACAACCAATTTTTTTTCGGATGACTGTTTTTATGAAGCTGTCAGTTTCATTAAAGCACTGTTGAAAATGTTTCTTGCATACATTCAGAACGATTCCGTCAACTTCAAGCGAATATTTCATAGTATGTTCACGTTTGCGCTTCCTATTAGTTGAATTAAACAATGTGTTACATTTTTTATCTTCTATACCTATTAAAGAAGCAATGTACAGAATTCTTTGGTCATAGCTTCCTAAGGACCAGTAATGGTTGAACAGCAACTCAATTTTTTCAATTCCAACCATCTCGTTACATTTGTTTCTACAAGCTTCAAACGGCTTGTAAGCTCTAGCCTTGATAGTCTTACCGCTAACCGATTGATAAGATTTACCACTATTTCTAAGTTTAGAACGAATCTTTTTCATATTCTGGGGCTTTGGTGTGGCAAGTGCAGCCTCTATTTGAGCTCCCATGTTAACTATCTCCTCAACATTCTCAGAAGAAGAATTAGACTGACTATATAAATAATCTGGATCTTTTTCCGAATCATCAGAGTCCATCCATGCGGGTTTATCACTTAAAATATTCTCAAAATCGTTATCATTTTCATGAATTTCAGTAACCTGCTGTACAGCTAAAGAAAAATATATTTATAATATAATATCTTTGTAAAGACCTCGTAATAGTCATATTGGAAAATTTAAATTTACTATACAACTTTTCTTACTTTTAAGTAACTCAATGTCAATATTGTGCCCATTCATTGATGACTGTGTTTCGTGTATTACGAGTACACTTGGCTCAAAAGTTGGAAAATGTTCGTCGATTAATTTATTTTTATTATTTAAATCGACTCTATCATGAACTTCCGTTTCGTGGGTTTTTCCTACGTTTTAAAAGATTATGTATATTAATTGTGATAACGCATGTTAACGGTTTTTTTACCTTGCTCATCATCTTCACCCTGAAACGTTCCATTTTCAAAACCCTGAACGTTTTCTAATAAAAAAAATTGTTTTATAATTATAAGGTTGTCTATAGAAAGGTGATCGTAAGATAACACATAACTTCACGGTTGATGAAAAATCAATCAAAAATTTTGTGGTAAACTTCTACAAAAGCATTGATCGGTCAAGTTTTTAAGGTTTTGTTGGCTATGGATATAATGTAATTAGATTTTCTTATTGAGGAAAGTAGCATGATCACTTTTGTTTGTTTTTTGCGAATACTAGTGAATTCTATAGATTGTAAAAAAAAGATTAAGATAAAAATATCAGCTTGTTTCGATGGAAATTCAACCTTAAAAGGCACTTTTGGAAGAAAGGCTACATTTTGCTTTCGTTCATATAAAAGGCTTATATGCAAACGGTATATTTTTTTTATTAAAATGTCTCACATCTTTGCTGCTAGCAAAACATTTGAATGAAGAGCTTTTCGCGTTTCAAAAAGTTATATTTACTTGGTCTTGGATCAAAAGGTGACATTTCCAAAGTATTTTATTAAATATTTGCTCTATTCCAAAATCTTGAAAAGCTTAAAAATACAACAGTGTGCTCAATTGGTTCACAAAAGAAAAACAAAAATAAAAAAAAATCCTAATGACGAAGTGTAGATGGCAACTTTTGTTCCTACACTCCTCAATTAAAGCTATCTTTAAATTTTTACTCGACCAACGACATTAAAAAAAAATTAAATGTCTTCTTAATAATGTAAAATAAATCATGACTTTGGTATGTTTTCTTACAAAAATATTTTTAGAGCACTAGTGTAAAATACAATAGCGTTTTAATTTGTTTAAATACGTTTTCTTTTCAGTTTTGCTTATTATGTTTGACAACAAATGGAAAATAATGAAAATTATTGATATAAAAACCTACTCTTTCAATTTAATTCATATTATATTGATTGTTGTAATAGTGGGCGTTAAATTTATTCACTAAGCAAAAAACAATAAATGGAGGAATCAAAGCTTCTGAAGCAAGTTAACCTAGTACACCACACTGTAAACGAAATTTTCAATAATCAAAACTTCTTTCGATAAGACAAATTGTTAAGTAAACATATTTTTCTAATTTCGGAGTAATACACTTAAAAACAGTTGCACAAAACTATATTGTACAATAAATAATAAAACAAATGTTCATACCTTTGGCCTTGGCACGTTCCGCCAGCATCTTAGCCAATTTTACCATATTTAATCCTCTAACAGACATTTTAAATGCACAATCTTTATTATTTATTTATTATCACTTTTAAAATCTCACTTCACATGCGACTGTTCACAACCGCTTAAATCAACTTATGAATCAATTTTTCCCGAAATATCAAATACATACGTTTTGAAAAAGAAACCAAAGTCTACTTAGATTTCAAAATATTTAATCTCAAATATGGAATAACCGCTTAACTGGATATATGATTTTAGAAAAATTATAACTTCGTTTGGAAAAAGAACTTAAGTGGAGAAAAGTTTATTCAAAACCAAAACTGTGGTTTGGAATAACAGCCTAACTCAAGTTAAGAAATTTTAATATTTTCTCTATATTTAGGAATAACCGCCTAAGTAGACTTTGGAAAAATTTTAAATGACAGTTTAAAATAATTCTTGGGCAAAAATTTGTTTAATTCGACTTAAGCTTTTATTCCAAATTTCATTTTTTTTCCATAATGAACAATGATTTAAGCCTAACTCAAGAAAGATCAGTATGAAAAATCACACAATAGTAAACTAAAAGATTTAACTTAAGTTATGAAACCAACGTTAAAAAAAATAAATTCGTCCGAGTTAAGTTGTTTTTCCAAATCATTATTTTAAAAAACTGACTTAGGCTATTAGGTTTTTTGGCTATAACTTCCGTTCCAAGAAAGATACAGTCCTAAAAAATTGAGTGGAGCTAGAAATCGATATTTCGAACAGGAATATCATAAAAAGTCAATTTCGACCTAATTCGACTTAAGCGGTTATGGCTTGTGACCACTGATATAAAAATGAAAAAAAAAATGTTAATTCAGAAATGTGTTATTTATGGTATAAAAAAATAAAAAAATTGTTTTAAAAAAAATTCAGGAATTCCTCCTATAAAATACAAAAACTATGTATATGTGAGGTTAGAAATATTCATACATTTTAAATATATGATTTTAATTTAAATCAAAAAAAAAAATTTTTTAATGAGAAAAAAAAATGAAATTCGAAAATAAAAAAAACTGCTACTACAAACATTTATTTCAGGTTTGCTAATGGCCAAAAAAAATCCACGTAAAAAGTTGAAAGCCTTTAGCTTTACGTTAAAAAAGTCTAAAATTTTCCCTTCAATTAAAAAAAATACATATTTAATATTAAAAAAAACTATTTAAAACTTTAGAAAGGAGAAGCGAAGAGCAAAAAAGGAATGTTGTAAAAAGAAGGTAAAAAAAATGCATAAAACATAAAAGGTTATGCTTAGTTGAATTTTTATTTTTTTGATATGTATGAAATTTAAAAAAATTGATGTTTATATTAAATTCGTTTTAAAAATAATTCATATATTATAGCGGTGTTATGTGGAGTTCCTAAGTCAAGTATCCCTTCTAAAAAAGGAAACTGTATGTACATATGTTCTGCCAGTCTAGTCTGTCATGTTTGTACCTGGAACCCTCTTGATCCCAGCGAAATTTGATGCAAAACCTTTCTTCATTGCCACTAATTGCAATGATTAAAAAAACTGATAGAAGGCTGGCCTGAACATCTAGTTTAGCATCAACACGAACGATTTTTCAAGACCAAAACTCCCGCCTCACTAGCAGCTGGACTGTGCCTTATCTACCAGGCAGCGCCAATTTCCTCACGGAAATGCCGGTTCTGAAGACCTACGTTTTGGGTAGAAATTTTTAAATTAATGAAAAGAAGCAGGAGTATATACGGCTGTGAGTATGGTTTGTGAAGAAAGATAGAAAAGTAAAATTTTAAAGTGGTGGAAGACGTTAATGAATGTCCATGGTGATGACCTTCCGAAGAAAATCGTCCCCTTGAAGTTGCAATTGGTCTCCAGGAGTGATCAAAAAATACGTTGGGCGCCATTGAAATGAGCTAGGATTAGTTGAGAAAGGGGCGACTTTTGTGTTTCTCTTAGAATGGCGGCATGCTTATCACGGTACGGCTAAGGCTCATCGGACGGGGTGGTTCTTGTCTTTAACTAGACACACTCGCTCAGTCTAGAAAAAAGCATGCCGATTGTGAAAAATAGAGGACGAAAAAGGAAAAAGAAAACTGCTATGTTAAACAGATGATTTTGAACGAACGATAGAAGGAAAAGGGAAAAGAGAATTACTCACATTGCCTATGCCATTACCTTGATGAAAGAATGGATAAATGTGGATATTATTACTCTATTTTATTAATTACACCTACCCCTGTTTGTCTGGGGAATACTTTGGTCGTCCCAGGAAATGCATATATTTATAAATTTAAATATACTCACGCATTTAAACGTCCCTGATGCTTAGCTTCACTGATTTTAATGTTTTTTTCTTCACCCTTTTCTTCACTTCAGATTAGATTACACTGTCTTTATGATTAAATATAGTGGACTTTTAAATTTACATTAGGTAAGAAAATCTAATTTTTAACTTTTAAGTCTTCTTCAAAAATTGAGGTTATTAACTTTAAAATTATTTTTGGATATCCAAGTAAATAGTTCAAACGCATTTATATATTAAGTTCACATTTTTTTTATTTTTCTGTTTCTTGCGCTTAGTCTGCTCTTTCTTTGTTTCCCCGTTTCTAGGATCCTTTGGTGGAGATCTTTTGTAGACAGGATACCCACAACTTTTATATGAAAAATGTGGCAGAGGCACCTTTAGGTCCACTCTGAAATTCGTTGCCCCCGGACTACAAATGAGTACAAACAGGGAAGAAAAAAAATCGAAATAAGGTCATCATCATCTATGCACAGTGAAAAATACATACCTCTGATTATATTAATTGAATTTGTAAAGATATTTCTGCAGGGGCTTCACAGTTTTTTATGTGATATTCAAAGACACTTTTCTTTGAATGACTTTTTTTGGTTATTCCAATCGAATATTTTATTGATTTATTACCGGCTTTTTTCCAAAAATTGTGAACAAAAATCTTAATTTTTACACTTAGTTATTTAATTTTTTTTCAAATGGAATAGACAGCTAAAAATTCTTCAAGAATTGGTATCGAACTGACCGAGATTTTTAAATCTTCTGTCTACCCTTTGTCTATATCATAAAACAAAACCCCTAATATACTTGCATCTAATTTTCTTTGTTTCGTATCGTATAGTACATTAGGCTATAACCGTAGGGTAGCTGGATATTGTTACTGGTATTGTCGTTTGTCCTCTTCACTCTTCGATATTTCGAAGGCTTATATAATTTACATGTTACCCTTATGGACCATAGTAAAATTTGCTACAATTGTGCTAGATAAAATTTATTCACTATCTTACTACTAATATCACAGATTAAAACTATATTTCTACCTAAAATTAATATCACAGAATAGATATCCATCTAATAATCCTAAAAACATTCTAATCTAATCTACTATCTCAATGTTTTCAAAGTGTAACCGATTATTGAATTCTCATTTCCGGCTACGATCTAACCTTCCTATAAAAAAATCTAGTACGCTGCCTTAGTAATTATTCAATCTTTTGAATTCGCCGTAAGCCGAATGGCCGACTTAAAGGTGAAATGTATATCCATACTCTTCACTCTCCGTTAAGAGTGAGACAGTTATACATAAATGCTTAAATGTCAAAATATTTTATTGGAAATGTGAAAAAGAATTAAACGTGGACGATGGATGGACGACATATTTGGGCAAGTTTTGTTTTTCAAGTAATATTTATTTATATAACTACTTATTGGCTTATAAAATTATATTTATAGTTATTGCTATTTCTAAAGAGAGAATAAAAGGTACGAAGCATAAAGTAAATGGGAACAAATGTAAACATTAGAACAATTATAACCTATGAGTGGATATACAAAAATGTACAACACATTATGCAAGACATTATAAGTCTCTTTTGATGTTGGCAGTGGGTGTTGTGTTGAGGTTGAAAAGGTGTGTATGATCACTTCTTCCCTCCTTGCGGATTATGGGTGGTAGTTATGATTGTTTGTAGTTTTAGTTTATCATTTGGTTTATTGTAGGTCTTATTATTATTTCGTCATGTTAAGTATGGTAGTACGTGCATGTTAATTTAACTATGATTATCATGTTTTTATTTTAATAAATACAACCAGGCCACGTTACAAATCGTGTTCGAAAGCACCGAGATTGAAGTCTTCATTTAACACTGTTATTCTTCTAATAACTTTTTGTCGAATTTGTGGTGGTGATTGTGCACTTCGGAGCTGTGCAATATGGGCACGTCTCCATTTATTTCTTCTGCACGTACCTCTTGCGGTTAATTATCACGGACATTTTTATTAATTTTTCAGTGTTCTTCCTATACGTGTTCGTGCCATCCACGATTTTAGTCAGAATAATTTAAACTGTGCTACTGCACCTACGAGGCTTTGACAGCACCCATGATCTGCTACAATCGTGGATGGCAGCCAACTTAAAAAAGAAATATTTTGTATATTTTTTCAATATCCGCCCATGTGACAAAGATAGATTGAGATTTAGAACCAAAAACAAAAAAAAAAATAAAATAAGTCATTGATTACCGTTTTCTTTGAGTGACAAAGGAAAAAGGTTGAAATAAAGCAAGAACTAAAGGAGATTAAGATAAGGAAAAGGAATCGGCGCAAACGGCCCCACCGTGATTGAAGCCGCCGACTTGAACTCCATCGGCATCACATGCGGCATCTTCCATTACGCCGCGCCGGCGCGGCCACATAGACGAATCATCAACCACAGGGACGATTCGCCCGCCTTATCTCCAGCGGTAACCATGCCAAGCACAACGTGTCAAATTTAATTGTGGACAATCGGTAGACAATGTGGGCAATATCTCGACAATGTATACAATAACTTTTACATCTATATCTTACAAATAAAATCATTCCAAAAATTGCGCGGTTTGATTTAGAAATTAGTAAAACTATTGACAAGATTTTGGTCGCTATTTGGGCGATATTTCCAATTATGGGTGCTCTTTTCATTTGAATTTTCATATTTGGGCATTCTTTCCTTAAAAAATTCAAAGATGAGAAACACCGCTCAAAAGGAGAAACAAATATGACAACAATTTGCTAAGATTTTTTTTGTTGGTGATATTTCCAAATCGGCTTGGGCGGAATTGTCTAACACCATTTGTGTTCGTTTAATTAAAAAAAGCTGTTGGATTATAAAATACGGTAGATCGGTAGGTCTTCACTTAAAGTGCATATACCTACAAAAGAAACATCGAAATGTTTAGGAGGACTTACGCTTCGGGGCGCGGTATCCACACACTCTCTTAGAATTGATACCAATAATGAAGCACTTCGGATTGCTGTAGAGCAATGAAATTTCGCAAAGCAATATGGTTTGCGTTCACATTTAGTATAAAGGTATAAAATGAAAACTGGAGATTTTCGTATCAATTCGGAGAAGTATTTTCACGTAGAATGATGATCTTTAGAGCGTAGAGGTATTCCTGTTCATATGGAACCGAAATATTGAAAATTTGATATTTAATATTTAAAGGCCATTTCATTCAGCCATTTTAATAGAGTAAAAACAATATCTCTACAAAATCAATTGAAATCGGACCAAAAAAAAAACAAAGTACTCCAAATAATGTGAGAAACTTGTCAGTTTATTATTTGATTACTGATCCAAATTTGCACGTTTTACTGGCATTTTTAAATTTTATTACTAAATTCCTCAAATTTAAAAGGTTTCTAAAACTTGACTAGTAGTAAACCAGTGAAGTCATTCAGTGGACCTATCAGTAGGCTTATCATAAAAGATTTCTCCCATAATTTAAAGTTTTTTTATATCTTCCCTAATTTAAATATTTGAAACTAAATTTATTATTAGCATGGACCTAGGTCAACTTACGTTGAGATTTAGATCAAATGATTTTTTCACGACTTTCTTGTCCTTACACACATGTTTTTGTTTTAGAGGAGAATTAGGATGTTTTTTTAACATTTATGTTTAGTGGTTTGATAAATTTTATCAGAAAAAAATATGAAGTATTATGGTTTTACTAATTGTCTACAATATCTACATTGTCGACAAATTTATGTCGACAAATTTGAATTGTCTACATCGAATTGTCCACATGTAGACAATCATGTAGTCTACTTGGCACAACACTGTAATTATAGCAAGACGTGTAGGAACGTCATCCACGGTTAAATCGGAATCAGTTTAATAATACGCAAAACTCGAATCAATTTCAGCAAGAAATATAGCATATTTTCTGAATAGAAAATTATTATGTGAAAAACACCAGCCCAATCAGCCAAACACAACCATAGAGCTTACCTATCGCATTTAAGAATTTCAAAATTGTATATCAAGGTTTCACACATTCGTACAGATGCTTAGCATTCAGACGCACTTCATTTTGTCTGCTCTAATTTCATTTTAATATGAAGAACAAAGATTTAAGTCTTTTATAGAATCAAGATTTTTTATTGTGGAAATAATTCCATTAGATCGAAATATATATGGCTGACTTCCACAAATTGGTGACCCGACGTTTAAAATAAAGTTTTCTTGATTTAGGTACTTTAACGAGAGCAAAATGAACGACGACAACCAATAGGAACAAATGCTAAAGGTGACCGCCGTACAAGTGGTAAAAATTCCACTGTAAATGGGAACAAATGTAAACATTAGAACAATTATAATCTTGGCTTTGGCCGGCATGGCTAAAGCTGAGACAGATGATTACATTTAATATATGTATCTATATTACATACGGATTTTAATCATTTTCGTTTCGTTTTAGGTGAGTATGATCACCTTATCCCTTCTTGCGGATTATGGGTGGTAGTTATGATTGTTTGTAGTTTTAGTTTATCATTTGGTTTATTGTAAGTTTTATTATTATTTCGTCGTGTTAAGTATCGTAGTACGTGCATGTTAATTTAACCATGATTATTATGTTTTTTTTTTAAATAAATACAACCAGGCCACGTTACAAAGGGTATTCAAAAGCACCGCGATTGAAGTCTTCATTTAACACTGTTCTTCTTCTAATAACTTTTTGTCGAATTTGTGGTGATGATTGTGCACTTTGGTGCTGTGCAATATGGGCACGTCTCCATTTATTTCTTCTGCACGTACCTCTTGCGGTCGGTTATCACGGACATTTTTTTATTAATTATTCAGTGTTCTTCCTATACGTGTTCGTGCCATCCACGATTTTAGTCAGAATAATTTAAACTGTGCTACTGCACCTACGAGCCTTTGGCAGCACCCACGATCTGCTACAATCGTGGATGGCAGCCAACTTAAAAATGAAATGTTGTGTATTTTTTTTCGATATCCGCCCATGTTGCAAAAATATATTGAGATTTAGAACCAAAAACAAAAAAAGAAATAAAATAAAATAAGTCATTGATTACCGTTTTCTTTGAGTAACAAAGGAAAAAGGTTGAAATAAAGAAAAAACTAAACGAAATTAAGATAAAAGTGGGTGAAAGGCAAAGAAAAGGAATCGGCGCAAACGGCCCCACCGTGATTGAAGCCGCCAACCTCAAATCCATCGGCATCACATGCGCCATCATCCATTACACCGCGCCGGCAGCCACATAAACGATTTAAAAATTAGTAAAACTATTGACAAGGTTTTGATGGCTATTTTGGCGATATATCCAATTGTGGGTGCTCTTTTCATTTGAATTTTCATATTTGGGCGTTCTTTCCCTAAAAAAATACAAAGATGAGAAATAACGCCCAATGGGAGAAACAAATACAAGAACAATTTGCTAAGATTTTTTTTGTTGGTGATATTTCCAAATCGGTTTGGGCGGAATTGCATAATGCCATTTCTGTTCGTTTAATTAAACAAAGCTGTTGGATTATAAAATACGGTAGATCGGTAGGTCTTCACTTAAAGTGCATATACCTACAAAAAAAAAATCGAAAAGTTTAGGAGGACTTACGCTTCGCGGCGTGGTATCCACACACTCTCTTAGAATTTATGTCAATTATGAAGCACTTCGGATTGCTGTAGAACAATGAAATTTGGCAAAGCGATATGATTTGAGCTAACGTTTAGTATAGAGGTAAAAACAGAAAACTGGAGATTTTCGATTCTCAGATTTTTTTCAGATTTTCATATCAATTTTGAGAAGTATTCGATAGAGGTGACCGCCGTACGAGTGGTAAAAATTCAACCGTTCCTGCGAGAAAATCCTTCACTTTGGTTTACACAAGTCGAAGCCGCATTTGCCATTTCACGTATCACTGCAGACTCCACGAAATATTTCAACGTACTTGTGAATTTGGACGCATTCAATTTGCCATTCGTCTCTGATATTCTAGCCGCAGCGCCACCAATAGGTACGATGCTATCAAAGAACGTTTAGTTTCCTCATTCGACGAAACGAGTGAGTCCAAACTCTGACGTCTACTCCGTGGTACCGAAATTTCAGAGGAGAAACCATCTAACCTCTTACAGCGTTTGAGAAACCTAGCAGGAAGCCAATTCCCAGATAACGTACTTGGTTTAATCTTTCTTGAACAACTTCCCGAGCAAATTAGACGCATCTTAACAATTAGTAGGGTCACTGATTAAACAAAACTGACAATTTCATCTGACAAAATCATCGATTTTGCACGTCACTCAATCGTAGCAGTCAAGACAACAAAACCATCTACTTCTTAGCCTGACCCTTCTGGACTAGAAGCCCAGGTCAATGCGCTCGCAAAGGCAATCAAAATTCTTCGATTAATACTGAACAGAAACAGTGGTTCCAGATCCTCCAGCCCTCCACGAAATGAAAAGAAACAAAACGAACGAGTTGTTTAAAATTTTTTGTGGACACAGGGGTGGACATTTCTGTTATCCCTAAACAACAGACAAAATTGAGAACAAAAACAAATCTCTAACAAACTCGAAACTATTCGCAGCAAATGGATCCACCACCTTTGGTACAACAAGTATGTCACTCGACCTTGGCCTCCGACGGTCATATCTTTGGAGCTTCAGCATAGCTGACGTTACACAACCCATTCTTGGTGCAGATTTTATAAAACATTTCGGCCTGCTCGTTGATCTTCGTCGATGTTGATCAAAGTCAATTTCAACCACCCGTACTTCAAGCTACTGAATGAATTCGAAAACGTGATCAAACCAAATACATGCAAAACACCTGCACACAATGTCCACCACTACATTACAACAAGAGTTCAACCGGTTGCTGAAAGCGCTCGTCGCCAAGCAGGTAATAAACTACAAGCCGCAAAATCTGAGTTCCACAACATATTATAGCAAGGGATATGTGAGCTGTCTAAAAGTAAATGGGCAAGTCCTCTGCATCTTGTACAAAAGAAGATTGGGGAATGGCGTGCGTGAGGTTATTACCCTCGTCTGCACAACATCGCCATTTCAGATCGCTGCCCTATTCCACTGTTTCGTGTTTAATCTTCATGGATGCAAAGTCTTCACAACCCTTGATCTTACAAGGGCTTACTACCAGATAGCTGTGATTCGAGAAGACCGACACAAAACAGCTTTCATCACGCCGTTCAGGCTATTTCAGTTCAATGTAATGACTTTGGCACTATGCAACGCTGCTCACCACCAACATTGTTCACACACCTGGAAAGTCAAACGTTGTGGCTGACACCATGTAACGAATAGAGACAATTAACATGCCTACTCTCATCTCCACAAGACACACGACGAGGAATTTAAACAATTATTATTCGGTTTATCCCACTACCCCTAAGAAGAAAAGTATACGAAAATCTTCACAACACGTCATCCAAGCAGTCGTGCAGCAAAACAAGCCATCGCCCTATGCTACGTCTTTCCTCCTATGAATCGTGATATCACCAACTAGGCACGAATGTGTCTGCCATTCCAGCGAAGTAAAGTACTTCGACACGTAAAAACTATACCGCAGCATATAGAGATTCCCAGCGAACGTTTCAAACACATCCACATTGACATCATTATGTTGCCACAGTTTGAGAACTATTGCTATTGCTTGACGTTCATTGAGCACTTCACTCGCTGGCCAGAAGCAACAACAGACACCGTCATCAATACCTTTTTCTCTGGATGGATAAGCCGACTCGGCACACCTTCAATAATAACCAGTGATAAAGTTCCACAGGTTGGATCGCGTTTAATTGAGGCACTCACAAATCTCATCGCATGCACACGAAACAGAACCACAACATATCATCCGGCCTCCAATGACATGGTCAAACAATGGCGCCTGTCACTCAAAGCCCAATCATGTGCACTGAGAACTGGCCAAGAATTCTGCCTGTCGTACTTCTCGGACTTAGGACCAACCTAAAAGATGTGATCAGCTCAGCTGCGATGTTGTGCGTAACAACTCTCGGACTACCTGGCGAGTACCTCATCGACGAGAAAGCGAATCCAGAACCTCAAGCATTCGTTGAGCAGTTTCGTGTTTTCATGAGAGAAGTTCGCTCAGCTACTTCAGCACAACACAAAAAAACAGAGGATTTTGTCACGGAACCTTGTACTCATGCACACATGCCTTCGTCCGAGTGGACAGCGTCAAGAAGCCATTGGAGCAGCCATATCGTAGACCGTATGAAGTAATCGTGCGCTTATCAGATTTAGTTTTCAAAATAAACATCGACGGAAATCCAGCTACTGTGCCAGTGGAAAGATTGAAACCAGCCTTCGTCGAAAACAATTCCGTCATCTCTGTCCCACAAATGCAAACATCTGCTGTGAGTATCGGTTCATCCCTTACAATAGAGAACGGCAAAGAGAAGTATAATAAACAAACAGTCGCACCGCACACAGAGAAGGCGAAAAAACCAAACAGAGTTAATTTCTTGAAACCCGTTTCACACTCGTTCTACTCGTGAGGGGCTCATGTGGCGACCAACAGATACACAAAACTAGAGGGCGTATCAATCGCATTTAAGAATTTCAAAATTGTATCTTAACGTTTGACACATTCGTACAGATGAGTCACATCCAGAAGAATTTCATTTCGTCTGCTCTAATTCCATTTTAATATAAAGTGATTTAATATGATAGTGGAGATTTTTAACGTTTTTTTAATTATAAATTAAAGATTTTATTTTTAACAACTTAAAATACAAATTATTTATTTTTGCTTAAATATACATTTCGGAAGCTATGCTTCCATCGTCAGTAAGCTCTATTTAAATAATTATGACATTTTGATATTAATATTAAAATTCAATACAAACAACGAATTCAATACAAACAAAAAATTGCACAAACAAATTTACAGTGAAATTTAGGTCTATATAAACTTTTTTGAACATTGGATTTCTAATTGGTCCATCGTCACTATTCATTACATTATTTTTATTTTTAAATATATAAGGAGATTCGAAAGCATCTAACTCATAAGGATTATTTACATTACGTATTAATTTCAAATTTTGTAAACTAAAATTATGGTTATTATCTAGCATGTGTTGTGATACACTTGATTTTTCTGGTTCATTGTATTTTAGATGCGCAAAATGTTCCTTAAATCTTTTGAGAATTGGTCTTCTTGTCTGCCCTATATATTCTTTCTTACAATTGTTACATCCAATTGAGTAAATCCCTGATTGCTGTAATGTTTTAATTTTGTCCTTTGATCCACTAATCAGATTCTTAATTTTTATTTCACTGCTTTGGCTAATTCTGATATTTTGTCTATTAAATATTGGTTTTAGCTTAGATGTAATTTCTGGATGGAAATTAAATGTTGACCATTTCTTTTCTGAATCTTGTTCATATCTGATTAAATCTAAAGTTGTATAATTCCTTAGGTTTTGTTTTCTTTTATGAGCAATCAGTAGATCATCAATTAGTTGTTCTGTCTACCTTTTTATTTTTGCTATTTCCTTGATTTTTTGAATTTCAAGGTATTGTATTTCTTTTGTCATTGGAATATTTAAGGTTCTACAAATCATGGAATGAAAAGTTTTTTGTTCAAATGAATGAAATGAATCAGATGTTATGTATCTACGAGTATTTCTAGGCTTTCGATAAATGTCGAATTCGAAGTTTTCACCTTTCGTTATTATAGTTAAGTCTAAATAGTTTAATTTTCCATTTATTTCTTCTTCATAATTAAACTTGATTGATGGATATTTTGATTTATTTAAAATGTTTATTAAGCTTCGAAGTTCATGCTTTTTGACTATGTCCCAAACATCATCTATATATCTGAACCAAATTCTTGGAAAATTTCTTTAATTTTTTTATTTAGTCTCTAAATTTGACATGAATAAGTTTGATTAAGGTGGACTTAAAAGTGAACCCACACGGCAACCAAATTTTTGTCGATAGAATTTTTGATTCTGCGAATTCAGTGCTGTTTTTAATAGCTCTTGTTTCGAATTTATTTGGGCTCAGTGGCGTTGGCTACTAAGCGGCTGGTCATGGTTCAATACACGATGTAGGCACAAGAAGTTTTTCAATTAAAATGAAAAAGTAGACCAGCACCACTAGAGCAAAGTAATCTGATGATCGCCCTTTGCAAGTCATGAAATAGCTATAATTCCAGCCAATTTGCTAGTGGTAAATACCGGTAGATCAAACATTCTTGGAAGGGACTAGTTTCGGGCATTTAAACCAGCTCTTCAATATTCGGTTTTGCATATTGACTCAGACGAGTCAAGCGACTCATTACTCAACAGCATTGAAACACTCTGTAATACACATTCTGCGTTATTTTCAGTAGGATTGGGTAAATGTAAGGAGTATAAAGCACCTGGCCTTGAAAGAAAGGGCCATCCCAAAGTTCGTGGGATATGACCAATTCCATATGGTCTACTGGAAGACACCGAAAGAGATGTAGACCGCTTGATTGAAGCCCAGATTCTCAAACAAGTTCATCATACGCAGTGGGCAGCTCCCGTGGTAATAGTGCAGAATGCTAATGGTGGCTTACAAATCCGTGGGGACTTCAAGTCTAGTGTAAGTCCCTAACTCATCGCTAACAAACACCCGATACCTCGCATTCGTGACATTTTTCATACACTTTGTGGTGGAAATGTATTTAAAAAGATCGCCCTCTCGGATGCTTATCTTCAAGTCCAGTTGGATGACGAGTCCAAAGAGGTTGCTGTTATTAATACACCCTTTGGATTGCACCAATATCAACGTCTTCCATTTGTTATAAGCAGCGCGGGTGAGTTCCAGAACATAACGGAGCAGCTGTTCGCAGATTTGCCTGTACCGGTGTATGTGGATGCCATCGTTGTCTCGGGTAAAGATGATTTAGAGCACTTGCAGACGCTTAAAGGGGTGTATGGTCGTCTTCAAAGTAATCGGTTCCGCTGCAATAAGCTGAAATGTACTTTTGGTAAGAAGGTACTGGAATACTTGGGCCATACACTTTCGGCCGCTGGAATTCGTCCTTCTGAAAAACAATTACAAGCACTGAGAAATATGCCACAGCCTTCGAATTTAGAGGAATTGGAAGCTTTAATAGGTAAATTGAACTATTATAATCAATTTATACTAAATTTTTCGCTGGTAGCCGGACCTCTTAATGCACTACGTAAAAAGGATATAAGTTCGTATGGCGTACTAGCCAACAAAATGCTATGGAAAACTTGAAGCGCAGTATATTGGAAGCTGCACAATTAGCCCACTTTGATGAAACCCTACCGCTGAGCTTGCTACGGATGTCTCCAGTTATGGTATTGGAGCAGTTATATCGCATAAATATCCGGATGGGTTGGAAAGACTCATAGCTTTCGCATCCAAAACTCTCGACAACAGCATAAGTTAAATAGTCAGGTGGAAAAGGAAGCATTTTCAATTGTATGTAGAGTTGTAGAGTGGAAAAATTTCACTGCTACTTGTATGGTCGCCAATTTGAATTATAGACGAACTATAAGCCTATGGCAACTATATTCAATCCCAGTATATTGATTCCAGAAATGACCATGAGCCACCTTCGCAACTGGGCTCATGTCTGTATCAAGTACAGACCTACCTCTAAACCTGGGAATGCAGATGCATTATCACACCTTCCAGTGGGTCCTGATGCGGAGTTTGACAAGGCAGATGACGAATGTTTTGAGGCAAATACCATTATGGAAGATTTTAGTGCAGGTCCGCTTAACGCGGAGTCGATCGGTAAATATCCTTTAAAGGATAAATTATTGAAGAAAGTGGGCGGTTACATAAAAAGTGAATGACCGAGTGACTACAGATGACGATACAGATATGAAACCATATTTTGATTGTTAGTCAAATCAAAATAATACTATAATACACATTGACAAGATAGTGTATATTTGATGTAGACTCGTATTCAAAATTCCCGTTTGTGGTGTCAATGTCATCCATAACGGCTGAAGCAACTAAGGCCATCCAATCCATTTTCGCTATTGAAGGACTTCCAAAAGTGATTGTTACCGGGAATGGAACTCAGTTTACAGCTTAACTATTCAAGGAATATTGCGGGCTTCATTCTATTCAGCACTACAGAACAGCTCCTTTTCATCCGGCATCTAATGGACAAGAAGAGGGGTTTCCCCGAACATTCGATGAGTCGTTTAAGAAGAACATGGCGGAGAAGAAGGACTCGGGCACTGCTCTCAACTCGTTCCTTTCTACATACCGATCAACATCCTGTGGAATTTATCTCCAATCCCCAGCAGAACTATATGGGCGTCAGTATAGTAACCTATTGTCATGCTTCGTTTCAGAAAAAATAAGCTGAAATTGAAGAGCATTGATGTTTAATTTTAATGTTCGCAAGAGGTTTTCGTCCGCGAGTATTTGAAGTCGAAGAAGTTGTTAGCGATTAATTAAAAAGCTTTTAAAATGCTTGAAATAAAAGGCGATTTAAATAATGCAGGTTGACGTGACAGCCAAGTCGAGCGAGAGAAAAATTAATTATGAGTGTGTTTCTTTAGTCATTCTAGTATGTCCAGAATATTCGGAATAGCAGTTTTGCGTTTCTTTATTCCATGGAATATTCCGGATAAACTATTTTGTTGTTTCTTTATTCATTCCGCAACGTTTGGAATGCATTCTTTTTATTCCATGTTAAACACGGATTGAAAAGAATATTCTCGGAATAACCCTTTCATATGAAAGCAAAACAAATGAAAGCAGCCAAAGACGAAAACCAAGTAAGTAAACAAAATGGATGACCAAACATTGTTTAAATTTTAATTATTGAAATAAATATATAAATAACAATTAAAGGTGACTTTTCATGAATTACTAAATTAATAATAATTTATTTTTTAGTATTTTCCATAGATATATCTATTTTCTTGTCATCATCACAACACTTTAAAAGAGCTTATTGATGTCATCTTTTTTCTTTTCTATTCCGGAGAGAATTTTTGTTTCTTTATTCATTCCATTCTGGATATTCTAGATAAACATTTAGTCTTTTCCATCCATTCTATTCCTTATCCGGAATAAATAAAGAAACACACTCTATATAATTGGTTTTTGTAACAAGGTTAAGGTGAAGCTTGGTTTATTTGATTAGTAGGCATTGCCAGAATGGCTTACAAAAATAATTTAGGGTGAGAGCAAATTGTTAAACTTGTTTAACTTTTAATTTAATAAAAAATGAAAAAGTATAACAGTTACTTTGTAGTTAACATGCTCCCCACCTTGAAGAGGTGAAGGCGTTTCAATTGGCAATAAACATAATTGAGTAACAGCTCTTTTTACAGTTGCAGTAGGAGTCTTAACTGTTACTACTCGAATAACATCGTCCTTTCCAGGATGTATTGAAATTATGCTGCCCATCTTCCATTTAAGTGGGTTTTTGTCCTTAAGAATGACCAGGGAGCCGATTGAGATTTTTTCATTAATGGTGTTCCATTTGTTTGGTTTTTGCAACCCTTGTAAGTATTCCGAGGACCATCTTGCCCAAAATGATTGTGTTACACATTGCATTCGCTGCCATCGTGAAAGTCGGTTGAGATTGTCTCCTTACTGGTACTTTCCACTGGTGCTGTGGGGGGTCCACCTATTAAAAAATGACCAGGAGTTAAAAAATTATAATCATTAGGATCATTAGAAATGGGTGTTATGGGGCGAGATTTAATATAGACTCGATTTGAATGAGAATTGTAGTAAATTCGACATAAGTAGGTGAAATCAAATGCAACAATCTTTTCATGTGGAACTTTGCGGACTTCACAGCAGCCTGTCAAATTTCTCCCATATGAGGAGATCTGGGTGGTATGGTCTTCCATTCTATACCATCCTCCGCGCACATTGCCATAATATCTGCATTGGTTTCCTGTTTCATTAAAAGCTGGTATAAATCTTCTAGTTCCTCGCTCCAATAAAATTAAGTCCATTATTCCTATATATGGTTGAACATAAGCCACGTCTGAAAATAAAGCGCTTGAGAGCTGCTATGAAGGCGGCAGCAGTGAGGTCCTCGACGAGCTCAAGGTGAATTGCACGGGTTATTAGACAGATGAACACGGAAACGTATGCCTTTGCAGGTGCTACTCCTCTCCTTCGATAGTGCACCAGAAAAGGACCACAAAAGTTAACTCCTACTGTCGAGAGAGGTCTTGCTGGCAATACGCGCAATGATGGTAAGTCTCCCATAAATTGTTCAAAAGGCCTTGGTTGACAACGAGTGCACAGGATGCATTTACGTACAATTTTCGTTGTTAATAACCATTTATTGGCCAAAATTGTTCACGAACCACAGCTAGTAGATTTTGAGGACCCAAGTGAGCATTTTTGTAATGAAGGTGTAGAATGACGGAGGTAGTAAAGACGTGCAGATTGGGCAGCAAAATAGGATGTTTGGCATCGTATGAAAGGTTGGAGTTTCTGATCCTGCCAACCACTCTTATTAGTCCATCTGGATCCAAAAAGGGTGCGAGCGATCGAAGGCTGCTTTGTTTGGAAACTTCAGAATATTTGCGCAAGGAGGCTAGCTCAACAGCGAAAGAACTTCCTTGAACCATGTATAAGGCTTTTTTCAAGGCGTTTTTTATTTCACCTCCGGTTATTGGACCCGACAAAACCTCAGAGTTTGGACCTGTTTCTCCTGGAGCTACTGTAATAACACCTAGTTTGATCTTCCTTTTGGCAATTTTAGCTAAAACATTAATTTGAAACGTATGAAACAACTCGCAGTGATCTGATGTAAAAGGTGTGATATTTAATTTCTGCTTATAAATCATTTTAGGTGTGTGCAGACAGTACTATTTTAACTTTTCGTCGCTCTAGAGTATTTTCATCAACATTTGGAATATGTGGTCTTGAAAATGGCCAGTTTTCTTCCTTCTGCCTTCAAAATTCAGGGCCAGAAAACCACAATTCTGATTGAAGCAATGTTGATGGTCGTGCTCCACGCGAAATGATGTCAGCTGGATTCAAGTTGGATTCTATGTGCCGCCATTGTTGCAGGGTAGTTGTTCCTTGTATGGTGGCTACACGATTATCAACAAAGGTTTTTCAGATTGATGGCTCTGCTGGTAATCAGGACAACACAATTGATGTATCAGTCCAGTAAAAAATGTTTTCGAAATCAATGCCCAGAATGTTCACTATACAATGCGTAAATTCGGCTGCCATCTCGGCAGCACACAGATCTAGGCGCGGTAGGCATGTGACCTTGTTGGGTGCAACCTTTGATTTCGCTGCTAAGAGCCTGGCTTGTATGGTAACATTTTCTAAAAATGAACGAATGTATATGCAAGTGCCATATGCAAGCTCGGAGCTATCAGCGAATGCATGTATTTGAGCTCTTGCTTTTTGGTGGATATAACCATTCTTGGCACTCTTAGCTGTTGAAGAAGGATAAGTTCTTGTCGAAAGTCATTCCATTTTTTTGAATATTCTTCCGGGAGCGTTGCGTCCCAAGACAGCTTCGTTTGCCATAACTGCTTCATGAAAATTTTTGGTAGAACAATAACTGGATTAGCTATTTCCAGAGGGTCAAATAGTTGAGCGATGTCCGAAAGCCCAGATCTTTTTGTGTATTGTGGAACAGGCTGTGGATTGTCACTTTTGTACATAAATGCGTCTGCATTTGGGTCCCAAACAATACCCAAGGTTTTGACAACACTACTTCTTTGTATTTGAAAATAGGACTCTCTTTGATGAACTGGAATGATTTATAATAAAGCATCAGAATTAGAGCACCACTTCCTAAGCACGAATTTACCCTATTTTAATAAAGCTATTAGTTCCACCTGAATTTGTTCAGATTCATCAAGGGAATCGGAGCCCGATAAAACGTCATCCACATAAAAGTCGGATTTGATGACCTGGGAAGCACGAGGAAAATTACTTTGTTCATCATTGGCTAGTTGATTCAATATGCGAGTTGCTAAATATGATGCAGCTGAAGTTCCATAAGTTACTGTGCATAAGCGATAGGTTTCTACAGGTTCGGCATCTGAATTTCTCCAAGGGATCAATTGGAAATTGAGATCTCACAGATCTACAGCAACCTGGCGACACATTTTTGTAATATCGTTGGTGAAGACATAGCGATGCATACGAAATCGAATCGCAATTGAAAATAAATCAGGCTGATCAACAGGCCTGACCATAGTATTTCGTTGAGAGATTTACCAGAGTCTGATTTGGAAGATCCATCAAAAACAACTCTTAACTGTACTGCTTACGGGTTTAAGAATGCAGTGGTGAGGGAGATAGAAATGTGGCTGAGAATGATCGACGAAATCAACAAGCTCCATATGATTCAGTTGAATGTACTCGGCTATGAACTGAGTGTATTGCTGACGTAGGTCAATGTGCTTTGAGAGTTTTCTCTCCAGAAGGTTAAAACGTCATAGGGCTGTGTTATATGAAACTCTTAGAACTGAAGGGTCAGATTTGAAAGGCAGTCTTACCTGATATCGGCGGCGAAAATTGTGGATAAAGTGCTCCTCGCATGAATTTTCGCTTTTTGAGGAATTATGTGCAGCCAATGAGTGATTTTCGATTTCCCAAAAACTTTTTAAACGCTGATCTAACATACAGTTTTCAAATTGATTTTCTACGATCATGTTGCATTTCGCATCTACTTTGGGCAGCAATGGATAATTGCCACTAACTACCCATCCAAACTTCGTATTTTGCAAAATTGTTGAATTGTTTTCCAGTCGCACCAGGCTTTGTAATAGAAGTGAAAAGAAAGGCTCAGCTCCCAGCAACAAGTCTATTTTTGGTGGGTTTTGAAAATTTGGATCTGCTAAGCTTATGTTGGTTGGTACACCTAGAATGGCAGTGTTTATTTTCACAGATAGGAGGAAACCTGATGTTATTCGTTCCGCTATCTCAGTAATGTCCGAAGAAATGAGATTTCTAACTTGTAAAAATAATCCTGCTTCAGTTAATCCAGATGCTACTAATAACAAATCACTACACATTGAGCTTCAAGATTTTGATAACTCCTCCAGTTCCTCCAACCCCAGCTTACCAGTCGTGCAATATTGTACACCACCATTATCTGCGATAGACTCACCGACTTTCAGCAATACCGCCAACAACAACTCATTACATGCTGAACTTCAAGACCACAATGCCTCTCTCACAAATGCCAGCATTAACTCATCTTCCACGAAAATTGTCAAACTAGGGGCGTTATGGACGCCATTTGAATGGGAAAACCGTCTTCTACGACTGAAAACATCACATATCAATTCCTCATCTTCGTTTTTCCTGAAAGGAGCCCCAAAAACAGCCAACAATACTTGGGTACAAAGTTTCCTTAAGAAGATATTCAGCATACCCGACGTACGTGTGCAATTCATATCACATAAACCTAGATCTTTCAAAATTGAGATCCCGTATAAATACGAATGGCTCTTTCTCAATCCAGTCGATGGCGTTCTTAAACTGGGTAGCATAATTATAAAACCATGGTTGAATCCGCCATTTTTAAACTTAAATTCAAAGTCTAGCTCTAAGTTTGCTCCTCGATCACTTAATAAATCTTCAATTACTAATTATAATAATTATAATCATACCACCTTACCTACCCAAACTCCTCCCCCCATTTCATCTTCTACTAAACCAGCAAATACTAATGTATCTTTTAATCTGCCTCGAGGCTCAAATTCATACGCCAACAACCGTTCCCCAACCACTAAATATCCAAATTTCATCAATTCTCAGACTCTTAACCCACATACAACTTCCTCATATCCCCTCAAAAGCACAAAGTCTTCCCTTAATGTTAACAACTGTTTGTTCCCGTTATCACGTCGCAGTGCTACTAGCAATGACCTGCCCAAACCATCGCCCAACTTTCTTGATCCACTAATTCCTCCAGTTGTAAAAATGACACAACAATTCTCCGACCTAAGCGACGACGGCCGGTATGTTCTTTCACGTCTCAGAGATCATCGTATTTATGCAAACGTCCGCCTCTATTTAGCATATCTTCATAACAAACATGATTCGATCTGTGTAGATGGTGTAACTAGAACTAGCGTTATGGTATCAATTCATCAAGAAGGTCTACCAACTAACACCAAGGAGCTTTTAAGAATTTTTACTCTTTTTCATAAAACGTTCAATTTAACTCCAAGTGATGTAGATAATGACCTATCTGCATTTGCTTCATACATTAAATCTAAAAGGCTTTCCCAAGTGCATAAGAATCACAAAAATGCGTATAATCCTTTTCGTTCCTAGCTATCTTACTCTAAGCGTCTCGAAACCACATTTTATATCTCTCTACTACCAGAATGTAAGAGGTTTACGTTCCAAGAGTTCTGAAGTTTACCTGAATTCCCAAAAACTTCCCTTTGATGTCTTTGCTCTTACCGAAACCAATTTAACCCCTGACTTTCTTAACAACGAATTCTTCACTTCAGATTTTAACGTTTTTCGAAAAGATATCTTAGTTACCAGCGTCAGCGATAGCGTTGATTCAAGAAATACATACTCCGGTCGTGGTGTTCTTTTGGCACTTCATTCCAACCTCGATACTTCTTTGATAAACATTCCTAATACGTTAAATCTGGAACTTATTTGTGTAAAAATCAGTCTATCCAACCGTTTCCTTTACATAGTTTGCTGTTACATACGTCCCACTCAGCCAACAAGTGAGTACAAACTTTTATTTGATGCAGTTGATTATGTCGTTGACCTGACAAACCCTGAAGACGATATCATAATTGTAGGTGACTTTAATCTTCCATATTTAATTTGGGAAGTCTCAGATGATGAGCTTTATTACTTTTCTTCCAATGCCAACTCTGAAAAAGAAATTCTTTTTACCGACCGTCTTCTTTCTTCTAATCTTGCTCAAATGAGTGGTGTTAAAAATTGTTTGGATAGGCAACTAGTCCTAGTTTTCTCTTCCGATGCCTATAATATCGAAGTCATGGAAAGTAATTATATACTTTCTATACTTGACAATTATCATCCCCCCATTTCTCTTACTTTTGCATTCACAAGGGATAATATCCTACCTTACCCCCTCACAACACAAATATATAATTTTCGTAAAGCAAACTTTATAGAACTTAATAATCTAATAGGTAATATTAACTTTGATTTTATCACCAACGAATCTAACATCGACTCTAAGATAACCACCTTTCATAATCAAATCCAAAGCTGTTTTTCGCAAACCATCCCACTTTCAACTCAGAAAAATTTTACTTCTTCTCCTTCCTGGTATAATAGAGAACTTCGTTCACTAAGAAATAGGAGAAACAAACTCTGGAAGAAATATCTCAAGTCAAAATCTAATCAAGACTTCTTCAATTATGTCTCAGTTCATAATAACTTCTCCAACATGTGTAAATCTCTCTATTCCAACCACCTCATTCAAACCCAGGCCGATCTTATTTCGAATCCCAAACATTTCTTTCAATTTATCAATTCAAAAAAGAAATCCGATGGTTATCCTTCAACACTGCATTACCTACACTCGTCATCTTCAGACCCAAAAATTATATCGAACCTTTTTGCTGATTTCTTTAGTCAAGCCTTTTCTCCTAATAGTAATGAAGTAGATACCAACTATTTCAATTATATGAACAATTGCATTCAAACTTCTTTATCTTCGATTAATATATCTTTGTCTTCTGTTATTGATAAAATCAATCTGCTTAAGGATGACTTTTCTTCTGGTCCCGATGGGATACCTCCTATTGTCCTTAAAAAATGTATCTCCAAATTTTCCAAACCCCTCACTTTACTTTTCCAGCTATCTATTACAAACGGTATGTTTCCTAAACAATGGAAGGACTCGTTTATCATTCCCGTCCATAAAAAAGGGTGTAAGAATGATATATCCAACTATAGACCCATTGCCAAACTCTCTTGCATACCTAAACTATTTGAGAGTATAATTCATGATACTTTGCTCCTTCATTGTTATCAGATATTCTCCCTGAAACAGCACGGTTTTCTTAAAGGTAGATCAACTATTACCAATCTCACTGAATTCGTTTCAAGTACTATATGTGCCTTAGAAGCTGGTAAGGAAGTCGATGCAATTGCAACTGATTTTAGCAAGGCATTTGACAAAATTTCCCACAAGATTATTGTGTTTAAACTTAAAGCATATGGTTTCCCTGCTTTGTTTATATCTTGGATTGAATCATATTTAACTGATCGTCATTATACAGTTAATTTTAGATCCTGTTATTCTAACTCTTTCTGTTCAACATCAGGTGTCCCGCAAGGTAGTCACTTAGGACCTTTGATTTTCCTGCTAACTGTTAATGATATTGAACTTATTCTTCAGCAAGCAGACCTCCAGATTTATGCTGATGATATGCGGATTTCAAAACACATTTTATACACCTCTGATGCACAATTGCTTCAAATAGACTTAAATAATTTCTTTGTCTGGTGTCAACAT
The DNA here is from genome assembly GCA_910595825.1 of Philhelius pedissequus. Taxonomy (NCBI): domain Eukaryota; kingdom Metazoa; phylum Arthropoda; class Insecta; order Diptera; family Syrphidae; genus Philhelius; species Philhelius pedissequus. The sequence continues at coordinate 197,521,657 of OU343160.1, read as the reverse complement.
AACTCCCTCGAGCTCAATATTAACAAATGTCAAGCCATTACTTACTCCCGTAAACACCCACCCCTATTGCAACGCCAATATCTGATTAATAACCAACCAATTGCCATCGTATCTTCCATTCGCCACCTAGGTGTTATTTGTGACAACCAGCTTAATTTCCGAGATCATTTTGATTCTATCATTAATAGAGCCAATTCTACCCTTGGATTTGTCAAACGCTGGTCTAAGGAATTTTCAAATCCCTATGTCACCAAATCTCTTTATATATCTTTTGTTAGGCCTCTCCTTGAATATGCCGCGCAAGTCTGGTCTCCATACCATCAGATCCATATTCTTCGTATTGAGGCTGTTCAGCGTAGATTTTTGCACTTCGCTTTACGGGGCCTTAGATGGGACGACCCTTACCACTTACCTCCCTACGAAAATCGACTAAAACTGATAAACTTACAAACATTAAACCGACGTCGCGTCGTGATAATGCAGATATAATGTTTATTCACCAACTTCTAACTGGAGGCATTGATTGTCCAGCCCTGTATGACAAGATCACATGGAACGTTAACCATCGTCATCTAAGATCTATACCACTTTTCGCAATCCATTTCCATCGTACCGACTACGGCAAAAATGAACCGATGACTAGAATGCTTCAGAAAGCTAATATTTCAAGCATTTTTGATCCAAACCTTTCCAAATCCTCTCTACAACGAGCACTCCAATCTTAAAAATTTCCTTACTGTATCCTGTGTACCTGGTTCCTTAGTTTAAATTTAATCTTAAGTCTTTAAATTGTTACCTAGTTTTAAGATATTAATTAAGTAATTGTTAGTTGCTTGTATTAAGCTATAAAATAAATAAATCATTCTCGGAAGTATGACGGCTTCAAATGACGATTAGAAACTTGTCAAACTGGATTTTATTGTAAGGAAAGCTTTATAAAATGCTTGCTTTGTGACCGAAAAGATGCCTGCGTATGACTCGTTTATCTTTGTGCGAATCGAACCAATGCGTTGAGCAAATTGTTCATTTACAAAATTAATTTGTGAGCCAGAATCCAAGAGCACACGGCGCGCAACTAGAGAATCATGACAATCGAGAGCATAGATTATTGCTGTTGCTAGAATAGCCTTAGTCTCAGTGCGAGTGTCGTCAAATATGGACAGCGCAGCTGAATTATGAGAAGATGATGAATGGGGAGTGCATTCGCTAGCATTTGGATTAAATGGAGAAGTAGAAGGTGGAGCATTTCGATGAAGCAATGAATGGTGATTCTGACCACAACTTCGACAATTAGAAAAAATACAGCTTTCTAAGGCATGATCGATTTTAAGGCAATTTTGACATATTTTAAGAGAGGTTATTTGCCGTTTACGCTCCTCAGGTGATAAACGCAGGAAGCGATAGCATCTTGTTATAACATGACCAGGTTTGGAGCAGTGAGCACATTGCGTATTCTTGGTGATTGCAAATGCTTTTGGTGGGTTTTTTTAATCTAGTTTCTACCGTATAATTAGGACTCACCTTCGTAGATGGTATTTGGCTTACCATCCCTTCCAATATTTAGCTGCGCTTGAATTAATATTTAGATATCTCTTGATAGCTAGGTAGTCAACCAGCAGGTGCCTCTTCCTGTCACTGGGTCAATGTTGCCGCATCCAATTTAGAGGTGATGATGAAAACTATGAGGTCATCCCAGTGCTGAGTTGAATGCCCAAGTGATGAGAGAGCTCGCAAATGAATATTGAGGGTGTCAATCAAGTTTCGAAGTGATGACGCGGAACCTTTTTGAATTGGTGGTGCGTCAAAAAGCTGCTTTAAGTGCTCATGAGCAATAACCTTCTTGTTCTCGTACGTATCTTGAAGCATTTTGAAGGACAAGTGATAATTCGTGTAGGTAACATCCAACGACTTGGCAATCAATGCTGCACTACCGCTAAGAGCGCCACGTAGATGATGAAATTTGCTCACATTGCTAAGGCTTTGTTGGGAGTGAGCGAGCGAATGGAAGGCATCCATTCATGACATCCACTCAGTGATTATACCTGTAGGAATGTTAGCCTTTGGTAATTTTATAATATCGGATATGGCAGAATTTTTCCTTGGAGTCCCTCCAACCGAAGTCGAAGGCTTCTCTGCCGTTTGCAGATACGTCTGCAATACTGATAGAGCTCTATAATAAAGTTCCTCATAAGTTGAACGCTCATCCTTATCCAATTCCTTAGGGTCAGTATCTTCCAATTTAGATTGAATGGTAGAGAATGCTTTGAAACAAGCATCAAGGGCCTGGATTCGGATGTTCAAATCTGCTGGTGTAGCTGTCTCAGCCTTAAGAGTTGCAAATTCCTTGATGCGATCCAATTGTTTTTAGCAAACCTGTCTTTTATTGCGGAATTCTTCGCATTAAGACATCTTAACCTCTTCTTGCTTAGGCATGCGTCAATGATTTCTTCCACGCGAAATACAGGATTGGTAAGTAAAGCCCAGTACTCAGTTCGGGAAAAATATTATTTCTCATACAATTTTTTTCCCAGAACAAATTTTATCTCTAGTTTTTCCCGACCAGTCCTCACTTCAACGCAAAATAAAAATCATTGTTTCGAACTATACATACAAAAATCTCCACTTAATTTTTCCAAGACAAACAATTTCGGAATCATTATTTTGCTAAACAAATTGTGATGTTTGATGTAAATCGTGCTTTTTATCGCCTCATATCGTATCCACTAGCCTCTGCAATATCAAAAGATATTAGGAAGTAGGTATATGACCAGAAAAAATGATTGAAATGTGTGTAAGTAAATTAGTTGCAAGAATTAAATCAACTCAACTAAGCTGATGTCAGTTCGGCAGTAGCGTAGCTATAATGAGAATTACTAGGTACAAAGAGGACGTACTTTGAATAAAATTGAAAATATTTCTGAGATTTATTTGGTGTTTTCTTATCGAAGTATGTGCTTGTATAAATTTGAATAGAAGGGATAAATAAATTAAGAAAAATCAATGAGCTTTAAAACTGAAAGATTGCAGCTGAAAAAATCGAGAAATTTTATTAATCAGTTAAAAAAATTAGTATCGAAACGGGACAAGTAATATTTTTGCATATATGTATATATATATATATTTCATTGACTTTACATATAATGTATGTATAATGTATATTGAAGACGCTTAGAAACAATCAAACGAACTTGCGTTATTTTTGTTAATTGTTGTTTAATCTTTAGCGTTATTTTTCTCATTAATTGTAAATGCTTTGAAATGGATATATACTTTTTCATATATCATATTATCTACATTATTTATTTGTTTTTTTTAAGCACATAACTCAACATGAAATTTAGAGCAAAGCAAGTTAAACAATGTACATTATTTCTTTAAAAACAGTCACCAACATTAATATCATCAGTCACTGTTTTCCTATTTTCCCCTACTAAATATACCTGAGATACGCTTCTGTTCTCATTTGAATGGAATGTTTATCTCTACACCTTCGAAATTTTGCTTGAGAAAAAATATGTAGAGAAAAAATTTGCGTTTGCTCGAACTGAGTACTAGGCTTAAATGGCGAATTATAAGTTTTAATAATTAATACGAATACTGAATCTTGGCGATCACGTCGGGGTCACCCATTTGTTAGCGATTCATTAAAAAGGTTTTAAGATGCTTGAAATAAGAGGCGATATAAATAATGCAGGTTGACGTGACAGCCAAGACGAGCGATAGAAAAATTTATTATATAATTGGTTTTTGTAACAAGGTTAAGTTGAAGCTTGCTTTATTTGATTAGTAGGCATTGCCAGAATGGCTTACAAAAATAATTTAGGGTGAGAGCAAATTGTTAAACTTGTTTAACTTTTAATTTAATAAAAAATGAAAAAGTATAACAGTTACTTTAGTTAACAGAAGTGTTCTAAAGGAGTTGTTGAAGACGTTTTTGGTAACAAGATGCATGGAAGTCTAGCATAAGGTAGATATTTGAGACGGCACCAAAACCAAATTCGCCCATCGAGATATCATTTGGATGCCGAATGCACTTTCATGGCACAATCTGGATCCAACAATCGTGATAAAAATTTGAGGCAATGTAATTTTACATGCAATAATAATGAAAATTCCGATATTTATAAGCAGGTTGGCGAAAATGAATGCATCAGCATCAACAAAGATAGAGAAAAATCTACCTCTAGAGATGATTCGATCCAGGTTGAGGAGCCAGTGAGCCAACCATGTTCTTCCAACCATCAATCGCACTTGAAGAAACCTGAACGATTTCAACCCTTGTAGTGGACGTTCATTAACACCTGGGGAAATGACGTGAACCAACAATAATTAGATTAGGTTTTGTTGGGTATTACTGTTACAATAGTTAGATTATGAAATGTTGGATATTACTGTACCGTAAATCATACAATTCTATCAACCTGTTTATATGTCAAATGAATTATAGGTTTAGAATAAAAACTATCTTTCGTTAAATGGAGTATAAAGTATTTTATAGAATCAAGATTTTTTATTGTGGAAATAATTCAATTAGGTCGAAATATATATCGATGGCTTCAAATATTGATCGCAGCAGAGCGCCATCTAATATACATATATCTCATAAACTTCTCCACCCAAAATGAACGCGAAACGTCTTCTATCACAATGAATTTCACAATTAACCGAAATTTTCCAAGCTTCTTGTTTTATTTTAGTTAAATAAATATAAAATAAAAAATTATAATAAATAAAAAAAATGCATTTCTATCTGGATATTATACAGCAACCCGTCGATTTCGAAACAATACTAAATCGTTAGCTTTACCCCGGTGAATATATGTTGTTCATGCGAGTTTTTACGATACTCGTCATTCTAAAATTATCGAATTCTAATTTTATTCGCCCATCACTAAGATGTGTAGCTAGAATAAAATAATAATTTCTTGAACACTGCCTCTTTTTGTAAAGCTTTGTAAGCTTTTTTAAAAAAAGTTGTATAGTTAGGCTTAGATACAAGCAATTGAAATGTGTGCCTTTCTTCTCTTCTTGATTCAGCCAAGCCACGAAAAGATTGTACTCTTATAAATTGTTTAATTAAAACTAAAGTAAAATTAAATCTAAGAAACATTTTGAATTATAATTAAACTAAAGAATAAAAAGAACGTCTTTAATTTAACTAAACGAAAATACAAGAACGGGATTTCGGAGTCTTCATTGGTCCTATTCGAGACGGATATATATTTTTATCGATTATCGACTCTAACGAAAGTTCTTTGAAAAGAATAATTCTATCTTCTATCTTCAGAAATTAAATATCGTGATAAACCTTCACAGATGTTCACTATTACTTATCCCAATTTATCCGCACCTAAGCTGCTCGTCATTCTAAATTGTGGTAAGAGAAAAGATTTGGTAATCTTGGAAAGAACGTGCAACTTAAACGCGTGCTCTCGTGCCAATTTCTGATCTGTGGTCCACTATCGCCCTCATCACTCGACGAACACATGGATTTCATCTAACCCACGATTGTTACAAATTTGTACTCAAAAACATCTGTCATCTACATGAAATCCGGTTCACACCATCATCATTAATCATCAAAATCTATTCATCAAACCTCGACGTCATCTTGCACTTCTTTTTAGTACCTACATCTTATTAACAATATCGGTTTATCGAAATTCATCGAGATCAAGTCCACCTGATCTATTGGGCAGTAAATTAAATTTATGTGGACAGACCAGTTACTGTTCCTGCTGCCACTACCCAACACGAGTCGTTCCATATGCTATTTATCATCTCAGCCAAATTATCATCTTAACTCACTACATCACCATAATTAGCATTTCATCAAAGTCATCATCATTATCATTTATTATCATGATCATTTTATTATCATCATCACCTCATCGTCATCATATCGTCAGTGCCGTTATCATAGCGGGTTACATTTCAAAGTCAGCATCATAAGCCTGCAGCATAAATGAACAAAAAATATCTCCTAATCTAGTGTGAGTAAAGTTTTGGTGCGTATAAAAAATTATGTGCTATATTTTTTAATATATATAATTTCTATTAATTGTAATCTACATAGTTTATATTTATGGTCATTAAAATTTATTAAACTTATTACGTATTCAGTTGATTGGACAAAAAGAAAAAAAATATAAATTCGCCTTTGGTTTCATGTTTCGATTCTCATTCCTTGCTACTGTTTTAATTTGATTTGAAGCCTTTTGAAATTGATCGTGTTCTTTCGCGGTAATTTGATACAATTTTTTGTCGAGACAGGATTTATCTCTGATGTGCCATTCTTGTCGATTGTATAGTGAAACAAAAATTATATTCCTCAGACACTACTTCTAGTACTATAGAAGTGACAACGTTAGATAATTTTTTTTTCGCTGCGGACCAGCTCGTAAAGTATTATGCTGCCGCTAAGTATGTCTTAGAGACACAACATACTTTAACCACCTTAGAGGCTCGTAAGATAGAACTTAAAAAGTTATGGTCAGAGGTCAAAGCTACTTATGCTCAGTGCGCTGGACTAAAACTTACTGATACGAATGAAGATGAAGCCGAGGTGTCCTTTGAAATGGGATCTTAGAATCAAAGTATAGATTCTCAAATGAAAACTACATAGGGTGTTTAGGATTTTTTTAGAGACTCAAACTAAACTCAAGGCTTCAACGGCTAAATCATTATTACCTCCTTCACATGATCAGAAGGCATTAAACATTCCTATTACGAAGGAACCCTCCACATCACACTGTATAAAACTAATGCCTTGTGACACTGAAGTATTCCAAGGTGATTATGTGACATGTTCGAGGCCATATATATAAACCATCCAAAGCTAGGTCCAGTTGAAAAACTTTTCAACTTTCGGGCAAAGACAAGTGGTGAAGCCAATGACATTGTTACAAATACCAGTTTTGAACTTGCTTGGGAATCATTACGATCAAGTTTTGAAAATAAGGGAATATTAGTCAATAACCAGGTCAAAAGGCTATTTTGTTTGCCGCCTGTGAGTGAGAAATCCGCTAAAGCAATCCGATCCTGGCATAGACATCTTAATGACTTATAGTCTGCTCTTCACGTTCATAAAATATCTACCGATAATTGGGATCCAATTCTCGCTACACTGTCGTTATGGGAACAATCACTGAACGATCCTACTGCAGTTGCAACGTGGATGGATAAGTTTTTAAATACACGATACCAAGTGCTAGAGTCAATTTGAAAAATTTCGTCTTCGATATCTTCATGGGACGTAAGGAAAACTCATTCTCGAAAAAATCACATTTAAACGCACAAAATAAGAACCTTTTATTATAACGCGTATAACTACCCATGCAAAATATGCCCAGAACAACTTCCCATTGGAAATTGCGAACACTTCTTAGCAATGAGAGTATATACAAGAATCGAATTCGTGGGGCATAATGGTTTGTGTATACATTCTTTGGGAGTTATTCACTCTAAGTCAGATTACAAAAGCAAATATATTTGCAGCTTGTGTAAAAAGCGTCACAATACACTACTACATTTAAAGACAAAATCTCCTTAAAACTTACTGATACGAATGAAGACGGCACTTTCTCGCATGAAGCAAACAACAGCAGTTTCCGCATGTGATACACCCGCCAAAGCTATCGAATTAACAGTCCACTTCCCCATCATTTGTTCCAACAAAAACTAATCGAAACTATTTCGCATCAACTCAAAAGCGAATTTTATTGGCAACAGCGTTAGTAAATTCCCATGATCTCTTTTATAAAATCACGCGCTGATATGTATTGTGAGGAATTTTATAAGAAAACAACCTATAAGAGACCAGATAGTATATATGTGGTTAGGTTACCTTTCAGATTAGGTTCAAGTGTTGACAGACCCTTGGGTATATCAAGAAACATAAGTTTAAATCAATATTTTCGAAGTGGAAGAACCCTAGCCAAAAATCTAGACATGCAAGCCAAATATTCAAAGGTTCTTTCGAAATATATTTCGATGAATCAGATGCGTAGAGTTGAACCAATAGAACAAATTAAATATGGGAAATTGTCCTCATTCTACCTACCACATCACGCTGTCATTAAGCCTGAAAGTTTATCAACTAAATTGCGGGTAGTATTCAACGCATCCAGCGCTTCTTCTGCTGGGGTCAGTCTTAACGATCTACTACATTCAGGGCTAGTTCTACAAACTGATCTTTCTTCCCTTATAATCCGTTGGAGAGAGATTCTATAAATATGTCTTCAATGCATGTATAGAGAAGATGTATCGGCAGATAATGGTACATCCGGACGATACACCATTCCAACGAATCCTCTTTCGACAATTTTCCTCTTCAAGTGTTGAAGATTATGAATTGCTAACTGTAACTTTCGGCGTTAACTGTCCACCTTACTTGGCAATCCGTACCCTTTTGCATTTAGCCGAAGAAAAGAAAAATGAATTTCCAATAGCTTCAAAAATAATCAAAACTGATTTATACGTGGACGATGTCTTATCCGGGGCCCACAACATTGAAGAAGCCGAAAAAGCACAGCTAGAGTTAATAGCGTTGCTTGAGTCCTCTGGATTTTCTCTCAGAAAATGGACTTCAAACACGACGGACCTTTTAGATCATTTGCCTCAACAGCATGTCTTAAACGAACAGTTTTAGAAATTGGATGAAGACAGTACCACGAAAACATTAGGTGTTCGATGGAATGCTAAAGAGGATTATTTCTACTTTATAGCCAAACCTTTAACTTTACGTCGACACCAACGAAACGAGAAGTGTTATCTGCGATTGCACGTCTTTTTGATCCAGCGGCATGGTTCGCGCCTATAGTTATGCGTGCGAAAATGCTGATGCAAAATATTTGGTTGCACCAGTTCAACCAGTCTCCTTACCTCGCTTGGAATTGTGTGGAGCTCTTTTCTGATCAAGATTTACAAAATCGTATCTTTTAAAATTTCCAGAACCCACCTGTCAAACCGCTCTTTGGACTGACTCATCTATTGTGGTAGCATGGCCTAAAAGGCCACCGGATGTTTGGAACACCTTTCTAGCCAATAGAATAAGTGGGATTTTAGACAACGTTGGTGAAGCAACCTGGAGACATGTGAGATCAGCAGACAACCCTGCCAATCTAGCACCTAAAGGCCTTGAGCCCTGCCATCTAAAAACTAATAACTTATGGTGGCATGGTCCATTATGGCTTTGTGAACCACCAACTCAATGGCCCTTAATCACACCTTTCAATTGGTGGAAGAGGTCTTCGAGGTCAAGACTATCGTATCACTTGTAGCACAATCACAACCCGATACCGAAGATATACTTAAGAGGTTCTCCACTTTGCCACGGGCCCTACGGGTTATGTCTTACATGTTCAGATTTTTTCACAAATGTTCGAAAACTCATCCGGTCTCAAGTTCGCTATGCTTGTCACAACAAGAAATTAATTTTGTTGAACTTCGCCTGATACTTTTATGTCAGCGCTCTTCTTACCTTAGAGAATATTCTGCTCTTTCAAAAAAAAACCAATTCATGCCAAAAGTTCAATACTATCGCTCAATCATTTTCTTGATTCCACTTTCATTCTTCGCATAAATGGACGATTGTCAAGGGCTGATCTGCCGTTCAGTGAGTTCCATCCAATTATCCTTCCGTATTCAGTTCGTTTTACTTTACTTCTTGTTGATTTCATTCATGATTTAACCGTTCATGGTGGAAACGCGCTAATGTTACGTATGGTTCGTCAATCTTTCTGGGTACAAAAATTAAAGAATCTTATTAAATCTTGTATCAGACAATATAAAACATGTACCATTTATAAAAGAAATTTAAGCCAACAAATAATGGCATCTCTTCCACCCGAGAGAAGTAAGTTCTCACCACCTTTTACTCACACAGGGATTGATTTTGCTGGTCCATTTACTATTGAAAGCTATAATGGAAAAAATTGTCATTTAACTAAAGGTGACACCTGCGTATTTGTTTGCTTCGCAACTAAAGCAATTCATTTAGAGGCGGCAAGCGATCTATCGTCACAAGTATTTCTGATTGCTTTTGCACGCTTTGAAGCTGGGAGAAGACTTCCCCAAGAAGTTTGCTCAGATCACGGCACCAATTTTATTGGGGCAAACGTAATTTTTAAAAAGGAATTAAAGCAATTATTAAGGTCCATTCAAAACGACACATGTTCAAGTTACGGATTACAAGGGTTAAAATGGAACTTTATTCCTCCAGGTGCCCCTCACATGGGCGGGTAGTGGGAGGCTGGAGTAAAAAGCTTCAAGTCACACTTCAAAAAATTAGGAACAAGCTTAAAATTAACCTTGGAAGAGTTTTCAACGCTATTAGAAGCTTTGCTTAATTCAAGACCTTTATCACCTGTGTCCAGTGACCCTTCAGATCTATTAGCTCTGACACCAGGCCATTTTTGCGTGGCGGTCCCATGATGGCTTTCCCAGAACCAAATTTACTTGAATCTCCATTATCCCTCGTTAACCGCTGCGAAAAATTGAAATGTCTACAACAGCAATTTTGTAGGCGTTGGAAGGATGAGTACTCAAAAAAGGTTCACAAAAGACAAGAGTGGCAAACACCAGAAATAAATATACAAGTCAACGATTTAGTTATTGTCAAACAAGATAACTTACCTACCACCGAATGGAGTTTAGGGCGTGTGGTTTAGGTTCACCCCGGAAGCGATGGTAGAGTAAGAATCGCAACAGTTCGAACTAAAAATGGTGTAATAATGAGACCAATTGCTAAGCTATGTTTACCACCATCAAAATAAAAAAAAAACATATATCTATGTGTACTTTTGACATTAAATAGATTTAAATACTGTAAAATAATGTACATTAAATAAATAATAAGTTATTGTTTCTAGAATGAAATAATTTGTTTATGGTTTTTATTTTATAAATATTATAATGTTAATATACTAAAATCCATGAATAAAATTAATTGATTAAATTAAATTAAAAAATATATAGTACTGAATGTCATATATGCATCTATGAAATGTATCTAATTCTAACTTAAATGTAATATGATCCAGTGTAAATTTTTTTTGTTAAGCGCATTGCGCCAAGGGCGGGGGTTGTGTTCATGCGAGTTTTTACAATACTCGTCATTCTTAAATAAACGAATTTTAATTTTATTTGCCCATCACTAGGATGTGTAGCTATAGAATAAATTAATATTTTTTTCTTGAACACTGCCTCTTCGCGCCTTTTTTTGTAAAGCTTTGATACAAGCAATTGAAATGTGTGCATTTCTTCTTGATTCAGCCAAGCCACGCGTTTTGAAAATAATAATTGTCTTCAAATAATAAAAACATGATTTTTTTTGCATTAGAAGATTTCCTCCATAAAAAGATTTTTGACCTGCTAAGAAATATTAATGATGCTAAAATGAAACCTTTTTTTGGGTTATCCCCTCGTTCGATTCCCTCCACTACCTACTGTTTTTTGTCTCATCTTTAAATTGCATAAAAAAAAACTATTATGACCCTTGGCCTCCACTTGAAATAAATGAATATTTCTTGTGGAGGCCCCTTATGTCGGGATATTTTTTTATTTTTAGACATAAGAATCTGAATTTATTTCATCTTAGAAGAAATAAATGCAGAAATAAAATTTGACATTAATTTCACACTAATCGTACGCAAATTTCTCACAAAACATTGAATCTTGTTCACAGTTTTCTTATTTGCATTTTAAGTTTTAATAATTCATTAAAAAACAGGAAAAGACTGAAAGTTCAAGATTTATGTTTGCCCACATAGCAAAGAAATATAAACTTTTAGTAGTAGTGTCTGCAATAATGGCCGAAATAAATATTTCTGGTGAAGTCGCGGCCTAAAGAACACACTATCGTGTTTTTAATTGATTTTGTAGTTTTGTTTTTGCAAACTTTTGATTTGCAAATTCATTTTGAATATGTATTATTGCGTCAGAGAGCCCCGAAGAAGGTCAAAAATTGTGTGGATATAAGAACCAACAAGATGTTTTGGTTTTTTTTCTTATCTGTCAAACGACGCGCGGAAAAACGGAAAAAGTTTGCTAGACATGTCGCGACACGCGGCCGCGGCTCGATTATATTCACTCAACTGAGTTTATATACATTTTAACTTTGACAGAGCGGTTTTTGAAGAGCAGCGAGATCGACCACGTGTCCATTCTGTTCAGCGAGTTACGGGGTGTCTGAAATTGTATTGCACTGCGGATCTTTCGAAAGCTGGTGGCGGGGTAAATAAAATTACTGAGTTATCGCTCTTTCTTCGTTGTGCTTTTCCTTATGGTTTGACTAAAGAATACGGAGTGCAGAGAAATGATTCTGTTTTACTTGAACAAAAGTAAGTTCTACTTTCCATTTCCATTGCTAAATATAGAATTTGATGGATAGCGATTTGAATTGATTTTGTGTTCGATATGTTATTGGATTGTATTTGTGTATATTAAACTACTAGTTGTCAAGTAAATGCATTCAGTTGTACTAGTGTTAATAAAAAGATAGGTTCATCCACAGAAAAATACGAATCTGCAAAATTGGTTCAGAATAAGAAACAATTTTTTGTTTCCCCAATGGAAGGATATAACTTGGCAAAATTAATATCTTTAACCAATGGGAAACCACATAAAAATTGCACTAGTGAAGAAGCAGATTTAATAAATTATAAGTAGTTGCTTGGTTATTTGGCAAAACCGTGGTAGACAATTCATAATTGAAGTAAATACTAACTTGTACAAGTTAAAACTAATCCTGGTGGTGAGATATGTAATTAAATACTGGGTCAGGAATATTGAACTAGATAAATATCTAGATCTTGTAGTGTTTTTGTAATGCATGCAAAGCTCTGGCCTATATGGGTCTTCGTGCGTAATAAAACGTGGTTAATGCTACGTTTTATAAAATCAAATTTAGTGTTATTTCTGGCCGAACATAAAACAAAGCCTTTGAAGACCTAAGCTATCTCTTGGTGAAAACCAATAATAAATACGCAGTTCTATGCACAGTGTGCAACAACACTCTCCAAAATACAGCTGAAACCCTTCTTCTGAAGCAAAAGTTGGAAAATGTTATTATAATCAAAATATTAATTTCAAAACTACCTCAAACCAGGACATCTGAATCGGATGATGCCGCAATACCATTTTTATGATATTTAATATTTAAGGGCTATGTCATTCAACAATTTGATCAGAGGAAAACCTATGGGGTAAAATTTTAAACATTTAAACCCTACTCTAAATAAGTATTCAAATGAGAGTCAACTGTAAAAATGAGTTTTAAAATTATTTACTTTAACATTCAAGAGGTCATCTTAATTTAAACAGAGCAAAACACTTCCTTGTCTTTCTTAAAATAAACCTTTTCCATTTGACGTTTCATAACAAAAAGTAAACAAAAATGTTTTCTGAAGAAGAACATTATAATACTTGTCAAGATGTTGAGCCTTTTAGAAAGCCAAAAATATATGAAGTTCGAGATAATCCATTCGAAGAACTTGAGGACTTTGTTTTTATTCAAGATACCGATTTCAAGAAAATCGGTCGATTTTTATTTTCAAATGCAGGTATGTGAAAGCCAAATGGAAATACAGCCAATTCAAATTGGTGAACAATTTGTTTCTTTATCTTAAACGAATTATATATGAAAATCTGTTTCCGAAATTTTAAAAATCGTACCTGAGCTCTATGAATATACTTTTGGTGTTCTAGTGATAGTGTTTAATTTTCGTTCTGTTCCAAAATTCTGTATCTGTCAAAGTAAGGTGTCTTCAACATAAGTTTGATTAACGTAGTCCTTAGGCTCTACTTAAATTAGAAGAGTTGCTTAGTGTGTTTAAAATTGAGACAAATTTAGACAAGGGCTGGCAACAAGATGATGGCTTTAACTACACTAGCGGGCTTATTCTCTAAACGAGGATTGTTTAAAATTTTGCGCCAATATTTTTGCAAAAATGATTGAACCGGACTGACAAAAATAAACAACTCCAAATTATGTGAGAAATTTCTCCGTTAATGATTTATTTACTGAACCGTTGGTGAAGCAACCTGGAGATATGTGAGATCAGCAGACAACCCTCCTGATCTGGCAACTAGAGGCCTTGAGCCCAGCCATCTAAAAACTTATAACTTATGGTGGCATGGTCCATTATGGCTTTGTGAACCACCAACTCAATGGCCATTAATCCCACCTTTCAATTGCTGGAAGAGGACTTAGAGGTTAAGCCTATCGTATCACTTGTAGCACAATCACAACCCGATACCGAAGATATACTTAAAAGATACTCCTCTTTGCCACGGGCCCTACGGGTTATGTCTTACATGTTCTGATTTTTTTCACAAATGTTCGAAAACTCATCCGGTCTCAAGTTCGCAACACTTGTCATAACAAGAAATTAATTTTGTTGAACTTCGCCTGATAATTTTATGTCAGCGCTCTTCTTATCCTAGAGAATATTCTGCTCTTTCAAAAAAAAAACAAAATCATACCAAAAGTTCAATACTATCTGTTGGCGTGAATGCCTGGGTTGATTTGTACTTACGCTGGCGGACGTGCGTCTGTCCGAATATCTGATAAATGTCTTGATGGCGGACATGCGTCTGTCCGAATTTGGCGATAATTGTCTTGCTGGCGGACGTGCGTCTGTCCGAATATAAGAAGATGTCTTGATGGCGGACGTGCGTCTGTCCGAATATAAGATAGATGTCTTGATGGCGGACGTGCGTCTGTCCGATTCTAAGATAGATGTCTTGATGGCGGACCAAGCGTATGATGAACGAAGTATGTGTGAGTGGTGAGTGCTATGCAGTGCCACGCAGAAAAAATTAATAAGATTTTCTCGATTATCAGCGTCGTTCAGTGATGGAATCAATCAACTGTTCAGACGACGACTCCTGATGACTCCGACGAGGATGATCAATGAATATACACAATATTTTTCCCAGCGTATATTGTGTGACACAAGTTAGAGTTTAAAGAAAATGTTTAAAGCTGAGTCTAACAGCAGCGTTTGTTGCAATGAAAGCCGAGAAACCAAGTCGTAAATAGAGTTCTCTTTGTTTACATATATTTATTAAATAACTCTAGTTAAATGTAAAGAAATCGGGTTTTTTTACGTTTTAATGGATTTTCGAATTTATAGCAATAGATAAAAAAAATGTTTTCTTCATTCGGTTTTTTTTTTTTTTTCTCGAATAAGTAGAGAGCACGAAGTGCTTGCTTAGGCAACCAACAAACGAAAAAGAAAGAATTAGAGGCAAAGCCGGAAATGCCCACCAACTTACAATGGGGGTTTTTCCTTTTTTGGCCATCCTCGATTGTAGTAGATGATGGTTGCTGCCAAATTGTCATATGTGCGGTAGCACAGTTAGCACTAAATCAGTGCGGTGGCACATGCTAAATTAATCTGACTACAATCGAGGATGGCATGAACACTATCGTTTAATACTTTTGAATGAATTTGTGACCTTTAGTCCAAAATGCGTTTCGCCCAGGTACTACAGCTGGGCTCATCAGTTAGATGCTGTAGTACCTTTCTAAGACGCATTATTTTTTGATCGATATTTACCGACTTTAATAAAATTTACAGCGATTACTCACTGTAAATTATATTTTTCTAGGGGAATTTGGTTAGATTCATGCACCTAGAATTATGTTTTGCCCGTGGTCTGGCCAGTGAATTAATTGAAGAAAACGCAAACAATATGTTTATATTATTTTTGTTTTTGTTTTAGTGGATTCTGTGGACTTAAAGCCAATTGAATGAATTTGTGACCTTTAGTCCAAAATGCGTTTCGCCCAGGTACTACAGCTGGGCTCATCAGTTAGATGCTGTAGTACCTTTCTAAGACGCATTATTTTTTGATCGATATTTACCGACTTTAATAAAACTTACAGCGATTACTCACTGTAAATTATATTTTTCTAGGGGAATTTGGTTAGATTCTTCAATTAATTCACTGGCCAGACCACGGGCAAAACATAATTCTAGGTGCATAAATCTAACCAAATTCCCCTAGAAAAATAAAAAAAAAAAAAAAAAAAAAAAAAAAATATATATAATTTACAGTGAGTAATCGCTGTAAGTTTTATTACAGTCGGTAAATATCGATCAAAAAATAATGCGCCTTAGAAAGGTACTACAGCATCTAACTGATGAGCCCAGCTGTAGTACCTGGGCGAAACGCATTTTGGACTAAAGGTCACAAATTCATTCAATTGGCTTTAAATCCACACAGTCCACTAAAACAAAAACAAAAATAATATAAACATATTGTTTGCGTTTTCTTCAATTAATTCACTGGCCAGCCCACGGGCAAAACATAATTCTAGGTGCATGAATCTAACCAAATTCCCCTAGAAAAATATAATTTACAGTGAGTAATCGCTGTAAGTTTTATTAAAGTCGGTAAATATCGATCAAAAAATAATGCGTCTTAGAAAGGTAATACAGCATCTAACTGATGAGCCCAGCTGTAGTACCTGAGCGAAACGCATTTTGGACTAAAGGTCACAAATTCATTCAATTGGCTTTATATTCACACAGTCCACTAAAACAAAAATAATATAAACATATTGTTTGCGTTTTCTTCAATTAATTCACTGGCCAGACCACGGGCAAAACATAATTCTAGGTGCATGAATCTAACCAAATTCCCCTAGAAAAATATAATTTACAGTGAGTAATCGCTGTAAGTTTTATTAAAGTCGGTAAATATCGATCAAAAAACAATGCGTCTTAGAAAGGTACTACAGCATCTAACTGATGAGCCCAGCTGTAGTACCTGGGCGAAACGCATTTTGGACTAAAGGTCACAAATTCATTCAATTGGCCTTAAATCCACACAGTCCACTAAAACAAAAACAAAAATAATATAAACATATTGTTTGCGTTTTCTTCAATTAGTTTAATACTTTTCTTGATTCCACTTTCATTCTTCGCATAAATGGACGATTGTCAAGAGCTGATCTGCCGTTCAGTGATTTACCCGTTCGTGGTGGAAACGTATGGTTCGTCAATCTTTCTGGGTACCAAAATTAAAGAATCTTATTAAATCTTGTATCATAAAAGAAAATTAAGCAAACAAATAATGGCATCTCTTCAACCCGAGAGAAGTAAGTTCTCACCACCTTTTACTCACACAGGGATTGATTTCACTGGTCCATTTGCTATTAAAAGCTATAATGGAAGAAATTGCCATTTAACTAAAGGTGACACCTGCGTATTTGTTTGCTTCGCAACTAAAGCAATTCATTTAGAGGCGGCAAGTGATCTATCGTCACAAGTATTTCTGATTGCTTTTGCACGCTTTGAAGCTGGGAGAAGACTTCCCCAAGAAGTTTGCTCAGATCACGGCACCAATTTTATTGGGGCAAACGTAATTTTTAAAAAGGAATTAAAGCAATTATTAGGGTCCATTCAAAACGACACATGTTCAAGTTACGGATTACAAGGGTTAAAATGGAACTTTATTCCTCCAGGTGCCCCTCACATGGGCGGGTAGTGGGAGGCTGGAGTAAAAAGCTTCAAGTCACACTTCAAAAAATTAGGAACAAGCTTAAAATTAACCTTGGAAGAGTTTTCAACGCTATTAGAAGCTTTGCTTAATTCAAGACCTTTATCACCTGTGTCCAGTGACCCTTCAGATCTATTAGCTCTGACACCAGGCCATTTTTGCGTGGCAGTCCCATGATGGCTTTCCCAGAACCAAATTTACTTGAATCTCCCTTATCCCTCGTTAACCGCTGCGAAAAATTGAAATGTCTACAACAGCAATTTTGTAGGCAATGGAAGGATGAGTACTCAAAAGAGGTTCACAAAAGACAAGAGTGGCAAACACCAGAAATAAATATACAAGTCAACGATTTAGTAATTGTCAAACAAGATAATTTACTTACTACCGAATGGAGTTTAGGGCACATGGAGTTTAGGGCGTGTGGTTCAGGGTCACCCAGGAAGCGATGGTAGAGTAAGAATCGCAACAGTTCGAACTAAAAATGGTGTAATAATGAGACCAATTGCTAAACTATGTTTACCACCATCAAAATAAAAAAAAACATATAGCTATGTGTACTTTTGACATTAAATAGATTTAATTACTGTAAAATAATGTACATTAAATAAATAATAAGTTATTGTTTCTAGAATGAAATAATTTTTTGTATGGTTTTTATTTTATAAATATTATAATGTTAATATACTAAAATCCATGAATTAAATTAATTGATTAAATTTAATTAATAAATATATAGTACTGAATGTCATATATGCATCTATGAAATAAATCGAATATTAACTTAAATATAATGTGATCCAATGTTAATTTTTTTCTTAAGCGCACTGCGCCAAGGGCGGGGGTAATGTTCATGCGAGTTTTTACAATACTCGTCATTCTTAAATAAACGAATTTTAATTTTGTTCACCTATCACCAGGATGTGTAGCTATAGAATAAATAAATATTTTTTTCTTGAACAGTGCCTCTTCGCGCATTTTTTTTGTTTGGCTTTGTAAGCTGTTTTAAAAAAAAATTATAGTTAGGCTTGGATACAAGCAATTGAAATGTGTGCATTTCTTCTTGATTCAGCCAAGCCACGAAAAGGTTGTACTCTTATAAATTGTTTAATTAAAACTAAAGTAAAATTTAATCGAAGAAACATTTTGAATTATAATTAATCTAAAGAAAACAAAGAACGTCTTTAATTTAACTAAACGAAAAGGCAAGAACGGGATCTCGGAGTCTTCATTTGTGGTTAGATTGAATATAATCTGATTTCAGTTTAATGGTGAATAAAAGAACTGAAAGAAGAACTGAAAATTCTACTTAAGGCCAGTCCAATGGAGGATCTTATTCAAAAAATGCTAATAATTGTTGACAAATCACAGGTACTCAAGAATCCCCAGCATAGAAAAAATAAAATCAATCAAATTAGCGTTTTGAAAATAAAAATTGTTTTCAAATAATAAGAACATGATTTTTGTTTGCATTTCTGCCAAAGCGGAGTTGCCAGTTGTGTATAAAAGAAATCAATTAAGACTCCTCCATACTATAGCGAAACTTTCGGCTCCAAACATACTAACCCAGTAGAGAATTCATTCCTCAATGAAAACATTCCTTGATGAAGTCCTATATGACAGCGGTCATATAGGAGAGATTATCATTGATTTCACTCATGAAACGTAATGCAGTTGTTCACCAGTTTACCATTTAAGTAGCATGTTGTGCTTAACTCAACTAAAAAGGTAGAGAATAGACAAGAACACAAAAAACTTTAATGAATACACAACCCTTTTTGATATCCATGAATTCAATGCAAAACCGGAGGCGAAGATTTCCTGCATAAAAAGATTTTTGACCTGCTAAAAAATATAAATTATGCTAAAATGAAACCTTTTTTGGGTTTTCCCCTCGTTCGATTCGTGCCACTACCTTCTGTTTTTTGTCTCATCTTTAAATTGCCTAAAAAAACTATTATAAACCTTGTTGCGTGAGCAGTAGGAGGGGAAGATTTGGAGAGAGTAGGACTGGACAAAAGGAAAGGATCGGAAAACAGGATAGGAAGTGTTTGGAATGGACGGGAAAGAACGTTAAGCTCCGAGGGACGTGGCCTGCTTGCGTAGCGCGGCATTTAGCTCGCCGGAATGGGGGGGATCTTGCCCCCGGAAACTTAACCTCACCAACAACAAATACACATATCAGGCCGGAAACAAAAAAACTATAAAAAGTGACAGCGGACGGAATATCACCACTTCAAGGGCACTGCTGGTGTTGATGCAGTGTGGCCTATACCCTCCCAACCTGGAAATCCGCGGCCATGTTTGGATTTCCCCAAGATTAAAGTTTGACCAGGATTCCATCATCCCACCGCAACCATATCCGCTACGTTACCGTCGGCACCCCTGAAAAAAAAATCTTCAAAACCTCATGTTTCGCTCAGACGAAACAGTAATAAACACTTAATGTTCATACAAAAGGGGTGGGAGATTTTATTTATTAACAAGACGTATAAACAATAGAAATATCCAAAAAAAACAAATTAAACATATTCAAAAATCAGGCGTCATGAATAGCCAGAATTTAAAAATTAGAACATAATGCGAAACATTTTCGCTCTCTAGCTCAAAAAAAAACGTTATATTACAAAAAAACATTAATAACCAATATTCACTCAAAAATTTAAACTAATGTGATTTTGAACAGCTTTCTTTCAGCACTATCAAAAGAAATTGCCGGACTTGGTACTCTTTTTAGTACCCTCTCCAAGAAACTCTAACGCACCGCGAATTCCCTACCTGTAAAGAGCTCCTTTCAGGTATACTAAATTTATCTAAAAACAAGAACGGAATCGCGAGATAGCACCGGGAAAATCAAAGGTATATAAAAAAAGTATTCAATTAGGTAGGTTAAGAATCAAACTCAAACAAAATATTATTTTTAACGCCTTGTTCAGACCCTCTTTAAGGTGGTATAATTGGGGTTCGTTAAAAATGGTATGATTTAAATTTTAATAAAATCGCACTTATTAAAAGATTATTTATAAATAACGGTAAATTCGATATACTGCCTCATTCTTTTTTTTGTTTTAATTATTAGTTACAACATGTAATCAATACCTGTTTCGTTCTCTTTTTTTTTCTATATATTTTTTTTCATTTTTTTATATTCCTTTTTCCAGAACTCACAGAAAGACCTTGGAGTACTAAGTGGAACTCCGACCCTGAAGGACGACCATCCAGACAATTGACTTATGTTTCGGCTTCAGTGGAGGTTTCCCGAGCGAAGACTTCCGCAATCTCCAACTTTCTAAGAAAAAGGTCGTGGTTCGGGCTTCAGATGAAGTTTCCCGAGTTGAAACAGCACAAACTGGCAAGACTCCACTGGATATCTTGGTTATACCTCTCACGAAAATATCCCCATGCAGGATGATGAGGTGTAAGGTGGTCGGTCGCTGATCTTCCTAGGACCCACTGGTCTTAACCGAATAAGGAGTTGGCGGCCCAGAACTTTCCAAGCAACCTGGGACCGCCAGAAATCAATTGTCAATACTCGTTAGAGATACTAACATATATTCGCCCTATAATGTATTTGACTTTTCTTTTTCTCAATAATATCGAGTCTCACACTCAGATGTATTAGCAATTTATATACGTGTACTTTTATTTCTAATAAAAGAATTATGTGGCCTAAAGTTAAACTACCGGGATGCCTACCGTCCGAAAACTTTGCTTAACTCTATCTCAAGAATCATACCGGTATGTCATCGGATGATATGAACTTACGGTGTTGGATTTCGCTGTTCCTCCTCTCACTTTGTTCGTATCACCCGATTCCATGTATCCAACAGTGCAAATTTTCTGTTTGTGTCAGAATTCCTACGTAGTGGTATCGCTATTCCCCTCTCATTTCACTCGACATCTTACGTTTCACTCTCATTCAATCTCCCCAGTTGTATTTACCATAGCTCTCTAATAGAGGGCGCTAAGATACGTTGTTAAATTTAAGGCCTCGATTCCACTTGGATAATATTACCGACGTCTCCCCATAATATTTTCTCATAAAGAAAAGGTCAGAGTACGTATAAGACGGCATCCGCAACAAAATTCGTCGTTTCGTTGGATATACTCCAATTAAACGACGAAAACAGGGATAAGCCGTAGTCTCCATATAAAATCTTACGTTTAACCTCCCGTCTAGACATTAGGGAACAATTTTTGAATATATCACACTTTTAGCTGTGCTTTTGCACTAGCCCTGAGATTTTTTCCTTCTTACAACTATTCCTTAAAATTTCCCAGTATTTTATTGTAAGTATTTTTTTGGTTGACACCTGGAACGCAACCAGCTGACACTTTGAATGGGCCTATTTTATTCCTCATTTTGATTTTCATTTATCGTCTAGATCCGGCAGAGGCATGCGGCTTTGGGTAAGTATGTACGCATCCATTGTACTTTCTACTTTTTTTTTCAGCCATAATGTTTATACATACAAATAATATTTTTAATTCAATTTTTTCTATTCTTTTTAATAGATTGGACTAAAGTTTGGAGATTGCGCATATTCGTGGAGAGCAACTACTATGTAAGTCACATATGTCCTAAACGTAGCTCCTGTCTTTACTTCCACATGGATGGATGAAGTAACGTGCCATGGAGCCATCAGCTCTTCGTCACGGATCCAGTTCCTCTGCCAGGATGGCCGAGGTCACTTGGAAATCCCTCTGCAGAACGTGGGGAGTTAACCCATGATACCCAAGCCGGGCATATATATATATATACATATATGTATACACACTGTGCCACTATGGTTGTCTTTTGAGCGAAATGCAGTTCTAGGCTGCTCTATAATATGGACTATTGGTGTCCTTGTGTGCTGACTAACATTAAATTAAGTCAGCTCACGTTGCTGGTTTATGGCTGGCATGCATTACTTATGGGATTAAATAAACTTAGTCCAGGAAATTAAGTATTTAATTTACTGATTCCGCCGTGGAGCGTGAATGCGGCTGAGTTATTGCTTTACTGTCGTAGAGCGTTCGACAGCTGTTGCCGTCGTTGTCGAAACCAGATGTTTGTTTTCTGCGAGGACCGAAACGAACGAGTGTGCTAAGCTACCCTATGTATTTCGAAACATTTCAGCAACCCCAAAGGAGAACATTGGACAATTCGACTCGCATAACCCGCTCATTTCTCTAAGGTAACCATATATTAAAAATGTCTTGAACCTGTTGCCGTAGTTAATCAAATTTTTTTTTTCCTAGGATAAGTCGTGGCAATCGGAACAGAATTCTCCCTTAGAGAGTATAGATGTGAGGAAAACATCACTCACCATCATTATAGGCTATTCTACCCCCCTCGAGAACCACTTATGTCCACACACCACAACACGAGTTCATTGACCCTTAAGATGGGGATACTTCTGGAGTATTTCTTAGATCGAGTTGGTGAGTCATATTATTATTCTAGTAGGGTAGCTACCTAAGTATATACCTATATCATTGTTGGATACGTGAACTATTTTAAATAAACTATCTATGGGGAATTTAATAATACCAAAAACTTTTTTTTTTTTTTATAAGTAGAACAAGTATACGAAACTAAATGAGATACATAGAACATAGACATCGAAGGACATACGTATGCATACATAACTATGTACTTAGAATTATTATCACCGATTAATCTTACTATCTAATTACTTTGTAAATATCACAGTAGTTTCAAATCTTTGCGGATTATTTATCACAGATTAGTTTTACATCTTCGCGGATTATTTATCACAGATTAGTTAATTAATAAACTAAAATTAATAAATAAATAGTTAATAATAAAAAAAAATAAATAAATAAGTGACTAGGAACATGCATAAATAAATGGGTACCACACAAAAATAAATACATTTTGTTTAACTGGATAGGTTTACAGGTACTTTGTGACGAAAAATAAACGAAGTGTTTTGAATCTTATATCGAATTCCAATCAACCATTTCAAATCGAATTCAGATCGATTTTTTTTTCTTATTTGGTTTGCTGTAAGGAACTTGTAAGACAATAGTGTGCGTGTACAGCCTATGAAATCTTACGGGAACCACAAGTTTTGTTTTGAAAGATTTCATTTAGAAATAATCCGATTGTGTAAAATAAAATTCAAATGTTTGGTTGTTTGGAGTTCGACATATATCAGGTACCTAGTGAAGTTTTTTTTTTTTTTTCATCGGAAACCAACAAGGTTCTTCAAAATACAACCACTAAGACAAAATTAAATTATAGCAGAATTGATTTGTTAGGTATTAAATTAACAAGAATAAAACGATACATTTACTAAAATAATGAATTTAAAAAAATTATCTTGTAGAAGTAGGTACTTGTACTTGCGCATTTACGCTGGTGAAGAATGTACGTAGGTTTATTTTTTTCTACCGTACAGTATGCAAGAAACTTTCTTTGGTTATTTTATTTTTCAGCTGAGCTATCGTTACCATAAATAGACTCCGTAGAGGATTTATGAAAAAGGGTAATACCTTCAATAACTCGTAAACACCTATAGAGTGTAACCAATTGCGGTTTCATGAAAGGAATTATACAGGGTGTCTTATTTTTGAACGGTACGCGAATAAAATTCTCTAACATCTAAACACCTTTTTTTTTTGAATAAAGGACAGGGTATTTCGAATAGCTGTCGTGGGAAGGATATTTCTCGGTATTAAGTTTCTCAACTGTTTTGAATGTTTTTATTCAGAGAGTTTGTACCTCAAAAGTTATATCGTTTATTGCTTCAAGTCTTTAGCGTGGAAGATGCCTATTTTCTTGCCATTCGAATTCTCGACTTCGTACATTTGGTTTCCTATTTGTTTGATTACACGACACTTAATGTATTTGGGACATAACTTTGCAGACAAGTTTTTGGAAAAATCGCTTAAGGTAAAGTTCCTTCGGTAGATTTCCTGGCCAGGCATAAATCTAACTTTCCTCGAGCGTGTATTGTATGTTTTTGCGGACCTTTCATTCGATTTCAAAATGTTTTCTCGTATGCATTTTCGGATACACTCCAACCGATCCCGTCGAGGAATGATCGATAGCTCGCTGTCGTCAAGCGCGTTTAACTTATCTGCCAGTGCATAACTGCTACCGTGCATCATCATGTTCGTACCGAACAATGCGAAATACGGGGATATGCCAGTAGAGGTATGGACGGCACTTCTCAAAGCGCACGCAATATCGTTCAGATAGTAATCCCAGTCTCGCTGATCCGTTTTGAGATAGGATCGGATTGCCGCCAACAACGTACGGTTGACCCGCTCTGACGCGTTCGACTGAGGTGCATAGTTCGCTGTTCTTAAATGTTGAATGCCGTATTTTTGCAACAGGTTTTGGAATTCTTTCGCAAGAAACTGTTTTCCATTGTCGGAATGAATTATTCGCGGAACTCCGAACGTGTTAAAAAGTTCTTGCTGCAGAAATTTTATTACACTTGAAGTGTTAGCGTTCTTCAAGGCTTTCAAAAAAATGAACTTTGACATATGGTCTAAAACAATGAACACATACGCATTCCCTGATTTCGACCTGGGATATGGGCCCAAAAAATCGATATACAATTTTTCAAAAGGACGATCGGGACAGTACGAGTGGACAATGGGCGGACGAGATACTTGATTTGACGCTTTACACTCCTTACACACAGAACATTTATTGACATACTCGCGGACCTGAACCGTCATATTCGGCCAGTGAAAATGTTGTCGGATTCGGTTTAGTGTTTTTGAAATCCCTCCGTGTGCTACATTTGGAGAATTGTGAGTACGGGTTATAATTTCTTCGGTGAGTCCTGACGGAACCCACAAGAGCCAACTATGCTCTTGCATTATCTCATCGCCTGCACTTCTAAAGGCCCGTTTGTATACAAACTCATCTTCGACTTTTAGATCTGGTAATTGGTTGGCATTATTAAGTATAGTGTCCTTTAGGCTAGTGTATTCCTCTGACAGGAATTCTTCGGAGTCCAAGTCGATCAGTGGGGCCACCTCTTCAATAGCCAGGGACTCTACATGCACCCGAGAAAGAGTGTCTGGGACGACATTCAGACTGCCCTTTCTATGCTGTATGTCGAAGGCATAGGACTGCAGCAGCAAACTCCATCGAGCTAATTTACCACTCAGGTCTTTCATGCTCATTAGCCAACGGAGGCTAGAGTGATCCGTGATTATAGTGAAATCCATGCCCTCGACATACGGCCTGAACTTCTGCACAGCCATCACCACAGCCATACACTCCTTCTCAGTCACACAGTAGTTTCTCTGGCTCCTGTTGAACTTTTGAGAAAAGTACGATATAGGAACTTCCTCGTCTTCACTGTTCCTCTGAAACAACACGGCTCCGATTCCCGCATCCGAAGCATCACACTGGATGTAAAATCTCTTAGCGAAGTCCGGATGTGAGATAACCGGCGCAGTGGTTAAAACCTTCTTCAGCTCCTCGAACGCCATCAGTGCCTCTTCCGTCATCTTGAATTTCTCGTTCTTTTTCTTTAGCAGGTCCGTCAAGGGTGCGGTCAGGCTAGAAAAATCTTTAATAAATTCCCGATACCACCCCGCTAATCCCAGCAGCCGCCGCACTTGTCTTGGGGTTTTGGGTATAGGGAAATCCACTATAGCCTCCACCTTAGCGGGGTCAGTTTTCAGCTTCCCACCACCAACTATAAAGCCCAAATACTTCAGCTCTTTGAAGCAAAATTTTGACTTCTTCAAGTTGATGGTGAGATTGGCTTTCCGCAAACAGTCGGCTACTTCTTTCAGCAGGGCGATATGTACTTCAAAATTGGGCGCCATGATGAGGAGATCGTCGAGATACACAAAGACACGATCCCTAAGTCGTGCAGGAATTACCTTGTCCATTAACTGGCACAACCTTTGAGCTGCGTTACACAATCCAAAGGGCATGACAGTGAATTGGTACAAGGGTCTTCCCGGTACCGCAAAGGCAGTCTTTTCCCTACTCTGCCTCTCCAGCGGTATCTGCCAAAATGCCTCTTTTAAATCTATACTACTTATGAAGTAGGTGTCTGGCAACCGACTGAGGAGCCCCTCGATATGCGGAAGCGGATTAGCATTTTTTTTCGTCAGTGAGTTCACCTTGCGAGAATCCAGGCAAAGGCGATTCTTGCCTGGTTTCCGCAAGAGAACTACTGGTGAGCACCATGGGCTCTCGCTTTCCTCAATAACGCCGAGGCTCAACATCCGGTCCAATTCTTCATATAAAATGGCTTGCACCGCCGGAGAAACAGGGTAGTGACGCTGTTTCACAGGGAGAGCATCTCCTGTATCAATAACATGCTCCATCAGTGTCGTCTTTCCAAGACCATCCCGGTCAAAACAAAGGAATTCTTGCCTGACTGCATCCAATCTGGCCTGCTGATCCATAGAAAGCTGATGGGCGTTCGAAAGATCTGCTTCATCTGTCAAGGAAATCGAACTTATCACGTTTGGAGCTAATTGGAACACTTTCCAAAAATCTACTCCAAGGTAGACCTCTTGATCCAAATTTGGAACTAGATAGAATGTTAGCAACTCTTCCCTATCCCCATATCGCACATTTACTTCAATTTTACCCACTATCGATTGGCTTTTACCATCAGCCGTTTTCACGCCTGACCTAAAAGTTGTTACTGGAAGTTCTAGTTCCTGAACCAATCGCAAACAGTTTTTGCCGAGGATGCTTACACTGGCCCCGCTATCCAGCAACCCTAGAACGTCTTTACTACCTAACCTAATTTTCGCGTAAGGTCTCGGATCGGACACCAAACCTACGACAGTAGAGCAAATTTTTGTTCTAAGTTCTTTTCGGATTTTGAATCTAGATCTGGCCTTAACAATTTTTTTCGATGGGACATAAATCGCGCGGGTGAATATTCTTTCTCGTGCCCGGTTATATTCGGCAATCCTAATATGTAAGGGTTTCATTGGACTAGATTTAGGACTAAATAGATTTTCTTTTGGCTCTAGATTTACCTTTCTTTTTAAAATTGTAATTGTTTGATCACCCTCGACCTTAGGAGGGTTATTGACTAACTGCAGCGGTTGTATGATACTTTCGGATTTTGAACTTTCTGGGGGTTCTAAGTTTGTGTTGAACGCGAATCCCCCGGACCCTTCGCGTTCAGCGACCTGTTTCCCGGGTTGCATCGTTTGCAGTGTGGGGTTCTTACTCCTTCTAGCCCGCACTTGTAACAGAATAAATTAAGGACCTCAGATTCACACTCAAAGAATGTGTGGCCTGGTTCCTTGCAGTTCCAGCAAACCAAATTTGACGCATCTGCATATTTCCGTGGAGGAATTTTGGGGCGAGCCCCATTAAACTGGTATGCCGCAAGATGCTCGTCGGGTTGCTGGAATGCTTCTTCATATTCGAGCTCGTTTGCCATATACTTTGGGAGCGGTCTCGAGGGTTTCAGAAACTCTCTTTCTTTTCTGGGAAATGCTGATTCGACGTCCTTGCAAGCATTCCTCAGCTGATCCAAGGAGTAGATTGACATGGGATACACCAAATTCAACAATCGTTCGCTCAAATTCTTCTTCAGTATCCTAACTAGTTCGATTTCCGGAATTGGGATTCTCATTTGGGACTTGATTTTATTTATAGCTGCTAAGAAATCATCTATATTCTCTGCGAAACCTTGCTTACGATCCATAATCTCACGCATTATGTCGTAATCGGATCGATTATTCTTAAACTGGCGCATCAGCGCTTCACGTAGGGTGGGCCAGTCGGGCCTGTAAATGGTTCTTTGAAATTGCCAGTACCAGTCGTGGGCGTTCCCCGAAAGTAAAAGATGAAAATCTCGTAATATTTCTGCCCACGGACATTGGTACTGGCTTTGCAGGGTCTCCAAACGAAAAACAAAGTCTTCTACCGTTAGGGTTGATGGTTGACCTTCGAATTTAAGCCCCCACTTGTTTATCTTAATCGGAGCTTTGAATCCGGAAGTCAACAACGAAGATGCAGACGGAATTTGGTATGCGTAGGGATTTCCAGAGTTAGATTGTCCTCTAGCCGGTTCCTGAAAAGAATTATGTACCTCTGTGGTATGTTGTGTCCTGTTTTGATTTCGCCTGAACGACTCTTGCGGTCTTGTCCGCTGTTGCGGTTCAGTCGGGCGGAAAGCGCTCCGTTTTGGATCAGGCTGAGGGAACTGCTGTTGGAGGGGACGGGGCGGTGGTGGAAAATTGTACGACGGAGTTGGTGCTATCGGTGCTGGGTCTGATGTTTGTGAAGTAGGACGCGCTAAGTTCCATTCTTTGAGGAATCCGCTTAGCTGGTGCTGTATCTCTTCCTTCAAAGTATTTGTAACCTCCGTTTGGATTGAGTGCTTATAAGAATTAAACGCGTCTACCATCGCTAGGTTTATGTACGCTTTTAAATCCTCGGGAAGTAGAGCGCTTTCTTTCCTTCTACTTGTCGACGGTTTTGTGGCTAAGCTATCCAATATGTCTCTTGCGCCACCCATATTAAGCATATTCTCACCACAAGGTCTGGAAGCGGGTACCCTACGGGTATTTGGCATGACCGTTTCGTTCAAAGAACCGCAACTTCTACGATGTGGGGACATAGCTTCCGCTCCCATCCCGCTAAGAGCGCTATAGGAAGGCGTAGAAATGGAATCAATGGAGGTATTGGCCTGACTATTCGATACCGGGATACCTGAACTAGCGGGTAGATGGGATGAGGATCGTATATGACGGTCAGATATGAGAGGAGAATGCATTACCCTCTGTCTCTGGGGTACATCTAGTTTTTGACTGGCCGATCTGGTCAGCCTGAAGTTTTCCTGTATTTCCGTATCTCTTACCATTTTATTGATACGGTCATCTTCCTCTCTACCGGTGGGATTCATTTCTAATCAATTAGGAGAATAGTTATACTATACGAAATGTGACACAATTAAATTACATATACCGAACGGTTCAAACCAAAACTTTTCGATTTTCAACAAAAAAACTATTTCGCAAAAATGTAACAGATTTATAAAAGGTAATAGCAACTACTATTGACGAAAAAAAATGTAACAACAAAAAAATCTAACTTATTCTAAAGAAGAAAGAATAATTACGCAAAAATGTACTAATTTCTATTTTTAGTTTCGATATAAAACTACACTAGAAACCTAAGTAACTTCTTTACGCTGTTTCTTATAATATTTTAAGTATATTGTTTTTTTTTTCAAAAAAACAAACTAAAATCTATAAGAAAACTTTTAACAGTAATATTGATAATGAACATAAAAAACTAAATTTTATCAAATGTAATAAATAACAATTTGCTTAGACTATCTAACACCAAAAACCAAAAAAAAATGTAATAAATAATAATGTTAACCTAACAAAAACACAAAACAAATTTGTAAAGGTTGTCTTTTCCAAAACAAAACTTGTCGTTTTTCGAAAATCTCTCAATAAACTTAGTACTCGGTTGAATTACCAAAGGATTATTGAAAGAATAAAGAAAAATTTGTAAATAGTTAATTATTTTCCTTGTAACTATTAGGTATATAAAAAAAACTACTAAATTGTAAGATCAGAAATATGTACTAATATAATAAAAAAATCAATTGAAAGAACAAATTTCTTTTATTTTGCGTCTGTAAAGACCAACTTAAGATTGAATTCCTTTATAAGATTTGAGAAGTCTCTCAAAAAAAACTACTGCTTTCAAAATTTTGTCTGGGTTTTACAATTTTCATTAACATTCGGGGTGCTTCAGGTAGCGCCGTCGGTGGTTGTTTGACGTCATGGCATGACTTTACCCATGGCATCTCTGTTAAACAAGACATCGGACGGACAGAACTAATTCCCTTGAAGTGGTGAGGTAGAATCGGAAGTAGAAAAATTGACGAAAGGACAAGATGTTTCCCTCTTCGTTTCCGCAATCCTAGATTGTCTTTGGACATATCTAGAAGACATGAAACGCAGAGGTTAACGTCACATAAAAATTTAGTGAAAACTCCTAAATATATTGGACGGTGCATCGATATTTGACAACTCGTCGAACACGGTCACTGCGTCCAAGTTGAAACATAAACAGACTATACAATTGGGAAGTGAAATTGAAAATTGAAGATAGTATAGTAAAAAAAATTAAGTAGGATAAGGTATAGGGAAAACGAAACCAAAAGACGTTATTTGTTGCTGCTGCAAGTTCCCAAACACTCGTCGCAATACGACTAGGTATGTCAAGGACTTTCCTGTCGCAGACTTACGAATGTTGAAATCCTTGCAGCAACCTCAAAAACGCTTTAACACACACTAACCGCAGTCGCTACGAACTTTCAAGAAATCGTCGCAATACACCTAAGTATGTCTGAGACTTTCTTGATGCAGACTTACGATTCTTGAAAATTTGTAGCAAGTTTGGTTTAGACTAACACAAAACGTAGACTACAAAAATCCTAGCTAAAAGCCAAGACGTTGGTCGCTAATTTTGTTGCCAACTACGTTGAAAAAACGCTTTAGCGACGTTGGGCGCCAATTTGTTGCGTGAGCAGTAGGAGGGGAAGATTTGGAGAGAGTAGGACTGGACAAAAGGAAAGGATCGGAAAACAGGATAGGAAGTGTTTGGAATGGACGGGAAAGAACGTTAAGCTCCGAGGGACGTGGCCTGCTTGCGTAGCGCGGCATTTAGCTCGCCGGAATGGGGGGGATCTTGCCCCCGGAAACTTAACCTCACCAACAACAAATACACATATCAGGCCGGAAACAAAAAAACTATAAAAAGTGACAGCGGACGGAATATCACCACTTCAAGGGCACTGCTGGTGTTGATGCAGTGTGGCCTATACCCTCCCAACCTGGAAATCCGCGGCCATGTTTGGATTTCCCCAAGATTAAAGTTTGACCAGGATTCCATCATCCCACCGCAACCATATCCGCTACGTTACCGTCGGCACCCCTGAAAAAAAAATCTTCAAAACCTCATGTTTCGCTCAGACGAAACAGTAATAAACACTTAATGTTCATACAAAAGGGGTGGGAGATTTTATTTATTAACAAGACGTATAAACAATAGAAATATCCAAAAAAAACAAATTAAACATATTCAAAAATCAGGCGTCATGAATAGCCAGAATTTAAAAATTAGAACATAATGCGAAACATTTTCGCTCTCTAGCTCAAAAAAAAACGTTATATTACAAAAAAACATTAATAACCAATATTCACTCAAAAATTTAAACTAATGTGATTTTGAACAGCTTTCTTTCAGCACTATCAAAAGAAATTGCCGGACTTGGTACTCTTTTTAGTACCCTCTCCAAGAAACTCTAACGCACCGCGAATTCCCTACCTGTAAAGAGCTCCTTTCAGGTATACTAAATTTATCTAAAAACAAGAACGGAATCGCGAGATAGCACCGGGAAAACCACACTTATTCACTTACAAAATCAAAGGTATATAAAAAAAGTATTCAATTAGGTAGGTTAAGAATCAAACTCAAACAAAATATTATTTTTAACGCCTTGTTCAGACCCTCTTTAAGGTGGTATAATTGGGGTTCGTTAAAAATGGTATGATTTAAATTTTAATAAAATCGCACTTATTAAAAGATTATTTATAAATAACGGTAAATTCGATATACTGCCTCATTCTTTTTTTTGTTTTAATTATTAGTTACAACATGTAATCAATACCTGTTTCGTTCTCTTTTTTTTTCTATATATTTTTTTTCATTTTTTTATATTCCTTTTTCCAGAACTCACAGAAAGACCTTGGAGTACTAAGTGGAACTCCGACCCTGAAGGACGACCATCCAGACAATTGACTTATGTTTCGGCTTCAGTGGAGGTTTCCCGAGCGAAGACTTCCGCAATCTCCAACTTTCTAAGAAAAAGGTCGTGGTTCGGGCTTCAGATGAAGTTTCCCGAGTTGAAACAGCACAAACTGGCAAGACTCCACTGGATATCTTGGTTATACCTCTCACGAAAATATCCCCATGCAGGATGATGAGGTGTAAGGTGGTCGGTCGCTGATCTTCCTAGGACCCACTGGTCTTAACCGAATAAGGAGTTGGCGGCCCAGAACTTTCCAAGCAACCTGGGACCGCCAGAAATCAATTGTCAATACTCGTTAGAGATACTAACATATATTCGCCCTATAATGTATTTGACTTTTCTTTTTCTCAATAATATCGAGTCTCACACTCAGATGTATTAGCAATTTATATACGTGTACTTTTATTTCTAATAAAAGAATTATGTGGCCTAAAGTTAAACTACCGGGATGCCTACCGTCCGAAAACTTTGCTTAACTCTATCTCAAGAATCATACCGGTATGTCATCGGATGATATGAACTTACGGTGTTGGATTTCGCTGTTCCTCCTCTCACTTTGTTCGTATCACCCGATTCCATGTATCCAACAGTGCAAATTTTCTGTTTGTGTCAGAATTCCTACGTAGTGGTATCGCTATTCCCCTCTCATTTCACTCGACATCTTACGTTTCACTCTCATTCAATCTCCCCAGTTGTATTTACCATAGCTCTCTAATAGAGGGCGCTAAGATACGTTGTTAAATTTAAGGCCTCGATTCCACTTGGATAATATTACCGACGTCTCCCCATAATATTTTCTCATAAAGAAAAGGTCAGAGTACGTATAAGACGGCATCCGCAACAACCTAGGCCTCCACTTGAAATAAATGATTGCATGAAATGTGCCATGTAGTGAATATTTCTTGTGGAGGCCCCTTATGTCGGGATATTTTTTTTATTTTTAGACATAAGAATCTGAATTTATTTCTTCTCATAAGAAATAAACGCAGAAATAAAATTTGACGTTTCATGACATCCCACATTAATCGTACCCAAATTTCTCACAAAACATTGAATCTTGTTCACAGTTTGCCTATTTTCATGTTAAATTTTAATAATTCATTAAAAAAAGAGGAGAAGAATGAAATTTCACGATTTATGTTTGCCCATATAGCAAGGAAATATAAATTTTTAGTAGTAGTGTCTGCAATAATGGCCAAAATAAATATTTCTAGTGCATTCGCGGCCTAAAGAACACACTATCGTGTTTTTAATAGATTTTGTAGTTTTGTTTTCGCAAGCTTTTAATTTGCAAATTCATTTTGAATATGTATTATTGCGTCATAGGGCCCCGAAGAAGTTCAACAATTGTGTGGATACAACAACCAACTTATCTGTCAAACGACGCGCGGAAAAACGGAAAAAGTTAGCTAGATATGTCGCGACACGCGGTCGTGGCTCCATTGTATTCACTCAACTGAGTTTCTATGCATTTTAACTTCGACAGAGCGGTTTTTGAAGAGCAGCTAGATCGACCGCGTGTCCAATCTGTTCAGCTATTTACGGGTTGTTTGAAACTGTATTGCACTGCGGAATAGTATCTTTCGAAATCTGGTGGCGGGGTAAATAAAATTACTGAGATATCGCTTTTTCTTCGTTGTGCTTTTCCTTATTGTTGGACTAAAGAATACGGAGTGCGGAGAGATGGTTTTGTTTTACCAAAACAAAATTAAGTTCTACTTTCCATTTCCATTGCTAAACATAGAATTTGAATGATGAATTGATTTTGTGTTCGATATGTTATTGGATTGTATTTGTGTATAGTACGCGTGTTAGTAAAAATAGAGGTTGATCCACAAAAAAATACGAATGTGCAAAATTTATTCAGAATAAGAAACAAATTTTTGTTTGCCCAATGGAAGGATTTAACTTGGCAAAATTGATATCTTAAACCAATGGGAAACCACATAAAAATTGCATTATTGAAGAAGCAGACTTAATAAATTATAAGAAGTTGTTTGGTTATTTGGCAAAACCGTGGTAGACAATTCAAAATTGAAGTAAATACCAACTTGTACAAGTTAAAACTAACCCTGGAGGTGAGATATGTAATTAAATTCTGGGTCAGGAATATTGAACTGGATAAATATCTAGATATTGTAGTGTTTTTGTAATGCATGCAAAGCTCTGACCTGTATAGGTATTCGTGCGTAATAAAACGCGGTTAATGCTACGTTTTATAAAATCAAATTTAGTGTTATGTCTGGCCGAACTTAAAGCAAAGCCTTTGAAGAGCTAAGCTATCTCTTGGTGAAAACCAATACTAAATGCGCAGTTCTATGCACAGTGTGCAACAACACTCTCCAAAATACTGCTGAAACCCTTCTTCTGAAGCACAGGTTGGAAAATGTTATTATAATCAAAATATTAATTTCAAAACTACGTCAAACCAGGACATCTGAATCGGATGATGCCGCAATACCATTTTTATGATATTTAATATTTAAGGGCTATGTCATTCAACAATTTGATCAGAGGAAAAACTATAGGGCAAAATTTTAAACATTTAAATCCTACTCTAAATAAGTATTCAAATGGGAGTCAACTGTAAAAATGAGTATTAAATTATTTACTTTAACATTCAAGAGGTCATCTTAATTTAAACAGAGCAAAACACTTCCTTGTCTTTCTTAAAATAAACCTTTTCCATTTGACGTTTCATAACAAAAAGTAAACAAAAATGTTTTCTGAAGAAGAAGATTATAATACTTGTCAAGATGTTGAGCTTTTTAGAAAGCCAAAAATATATGAAGTTCGAGATAATCCGTTCGAAGAACTTGAGGACTTTGTTTTTTATTCAAGATACCGATTTGAAAAAAAGAACGGTCGATTTTTATTTAAAAATGCAGGTACGTGAAATCCAATTGGTGAACAATTTGTTTCTTTATCTGAAACGAATTATATATGAAAATCTTTTTCCGAAATTTTAAAAATCGTACCTGAGCTTATATACATAAATAATGTATGAATATATTTTTGGTGTTGTAGTGATAATGTTTAATGTTCGTTCTGTTCCAAAACTCTATATCTGTCAAAATAAGGTTTCTTCAACATAAGTTTGATTAACGTAGCCCTATGGCTCCACTTAAATTAGAAGAGTTCTTTAGTGTGTTTAAAATTGAGACAAATTTAGATAAGGGCTGGCAACAAGAAGATGGCTTTAATAAGAGTTGCGGGCTTAATCTCTAAACGAGGATTGTTTAAAATTTCGCGCCAACATTTTTGCAAAAATGATTGAATCGGACTGACAAAAATAAACAACTCTAAATTATGTGAGAAATTTGTCAGTTAAAGATTTATTTACTGAACCAAATTTGCAAGTTTTATTGACATTTCTTAATTTTATTACTGAATTCCTCAAATTAATTTTTTTTTTTTTAAAACTTGACCAGTAGCAAACCAATGATGTGATTGAGTGGATCTATCCACATTTTAATTTTAGTAAGTAGGTTTAGCAGATTTCTCCCATAAATTAAGGTTTTTCGATATCTCTAATTTATATATTTGAAACTTTTATAAAAATAGGACTAGGTGTACGTTTAGATTTAGATCAAATTATTTTTTCACCACTATCTTGTTCTTACATTCATGTTTTTGTATTGTTGAAGAACTTGGTTCTTTTTTTTAACATTTATATTTAGGATTTTGATAAATTTTAGTAGGAAAAATTTGAATTATGATTGTTTTACGAATTATCAACAATGCCTACATTGTCGACAAATTTATGTCGACAATTAGGAATTGTCTACATCGAATTGTCTACACGTAGACAATCATGTAGTCTGCATTTTTAGTCTACATGGCACAACACTAATCTTGAAAACCGACAAAATAAAATATCAAAATCCATTTAATGGGAACCAGATACTGTAATTGTGTGCATACACGCCGCAACAAAGAGAATCCAAGTGTGTGTATACAAAACAAAACACATTATTAATACTAATAAAACAATAACAAACATCTGAGAGACAATCTTATATGCACTCTCTATCTTCAAATATGTCCTAGCATCTCCTGAAAATTTCATTCAAAATTTCAATCGATCAAGCCGAAAAAATGAAAATAGCGCACAAACATAATTTGGATTGTTCTTTAGTATAAGATAAGAAGATGTAGTATAAAATACTGCATTCCCATTTAAAATACTATGTGCCTATTAACAAAAATATAACACTTCTTACATAAAAAAAAGTTTGTTTCGGCTTGACTATAAGTATTATATAGAAAGACAGTAGTCAAAAGGCATTATTTAGACCGTTTACACGATGAATATATAATTTTAATTTATTACTTACTTTCTTGTTAATTTTATACTCCCATTGTTTTATGTTAAGATATTTTCTCGATGAAGTATAATGAACTGAAAAAACTGGTCCATATTTTTCCATTTTTGTATGAAATGGCCAAAAAGATGGATACTGTTGTGAATTGTGTGGAGGTTGACAGAGAACTACTACTGTTGAACATTCATGGTCATATACTAGTGACCAAAACTCTCCAAGGGTATGTTTCATTGGCCATTCTGTTACAATATATTCTCTTGGTTTTGTATAGCCCTAAAGTAAATTTGAAAAAATGTATGTTAATTATTAAAAAAAATAATTAGATTATCTTCTAGACGCAAGATTTGTATTGATAATAATTCACTTACGTCAACAAATACGGAATTGATGTAGTCTGTAAAAGCATTTCCCTGGAATGATGTCAAATATGGTCGAAAGTTATCAGCTAAAATTCCAAAGAAAAATTACTTAGATCCACATAAATAACCAAAAGGGCGCGGCGTAAAAAATTGTTAACATTTTCAAAATTGATTGATTTGAGCTTTCGTTTGAAAAAATTGCCAATATCAGATATGAAATAAATTCCTAATACCTACTTGAAAAATCATTGTTTTTATATCCTTTTCAACAACATAAAATGAATTTATATCATTTGAAAACATTTCTGAATAGTGAATGCTTTCCAATTTTCTTGATTTAATTTACGTAAAATTTTCAATAGTAGAGGAAAATTAGAAAAAAAAATTATTTAACTTCCAAGAAATTCCGACAAAACTGAATTTGGTGGAGAGCTTCAAGGGGGTAAGATTGATTTTTTTTAAATTACTCGAAAACAATAGGTTTTTTTTTAAAGTTGATAATACACATTGTAAACCATGTTATTCTACATAAAAAATATTGAGACACTTCTTATCGTACAATTGATAGATTGAGAGAATAAAGGTAGAAAACATGAAAAAACATGAAGTAAAATGAAGCTCCCCGCCAAAATTCTGCTTTGTCGAAGTGAATACCTTATTTTCCTGGACTACAACTATTTCCTACTATTTCTTTTAATCAAAACCTTTAAACTTCAATAGTAGGGATAGGTAACTTCTCATTGACTTATTGGGATTTGTTATTCTTGTTGGGATTTCTGTTTTTTGGTTGGAAATAACCTTTATTCATTTTTTTGTTTTTTCGCCGTGCTAGTTTCAATGAGAACATAATTGTTTATTTTTATTGGGATGCACTGAGATGTTCCAATGATATGATTCAATAAGTTGAATATATGAATGGATGAGCCAGAAGTGACAGAAGATATGTGTCAATTCTTACCGGTATTTTGTGTGAACCGCACCGCATTAATTATTTGAGTAAAAACTAAGAACCCCAAAACGATGTTAATAACCCAAAAAAGGTTCATAAGAACCCTAAAACAACAAAGCTAAGAACCCAAAAACACGATGTTAAGAATAAACGACGACGTAAAAAACCCAAATGATGTTATGAACCCAATTTTGAGGTTTAGACGTTAGGATTGAATGGGGGCACTAAGGGTGCTTAAACGGAAAAAAATATTGCTCGTAAAATTTCTATTTTTTTTATAATAATTTATTTTGTTCTTAAAACCTAAGTTAATATTTTATTTAAACTTAGATAACATAAAATATAACTTTGCTTTTAACATTAAATGCATATTTGAATGTGGTATACTCTAAGCAAGGGTGCTAATCTTATCTTCACTTATATACCTTTTTGCATCTGTATAACTTAATGCTAACTTATTTAAATTTCAGTAAAAATTGTATACAACCTACTTCAAAATGTTAGCATACTTTCATACTATTTTTAAGACTACGGTAAATGATAATTCCGCAAGATTTTTCAATGTAGAAAAAAAATTCGGACTACTGTTTGACCATTTAGTCGATTTGGTTGGAAATGTCGACAATATTGAGAAAATGATCGACTCTTACACTAGGGCTATCTCTCTAAATATTTTGAGCAGCGATAAAAAACACTCCAAGATTGTTAAAACGTTGGATAACTTTGAAAGCACGCTGAATGATGTATTTGACGGTAAAATTAATTCTTTTAATTCTGAGTTGGGAAAAAACTCACGATTTTTAAATAAAATTAATGACCATATGAACTTAACTAACAATAATATTCATAATTTGCAAGAAAACAATAACTCGAGTTATAATAAAATATCAGAATCCGTTCTCCAGCTCTCAAAAGACCTTAACAGTAAAAATAATTTTGACGAATGCAACGGAAATTTAGCAATTTTGGAGAAAGAGTCGATAACTACGCGTGAAAGTTACACTGCACTGATCAACACTTTAATTTTAACTCCCCAAAATTACAATTTAAACGATGCAGTTAACATTACTGATGCTCATATCACTACGTCTCTTCAAGATAAATTACAGTGCCCCATCAACGTTAATAGCACTCCTTCTCTACTTAATTCGTCCTTCAATAACCTTAGCAGTTTTCATAGTCTAAATTCCTCCGTCGATGACACTCCATGAGTTGTTACTAACTTTCCACCTCCTGGTTTTTCTCAACCTAGAGTGGTGCCTGCCCCAAAGTGCATATTTGTCTCAAAATTCGATATCTCAACATCTCAAACTGATTTTCTTAATCACGCTGTTTTAAATTAGGAATAGATCTACAACGATAACAACCTTATTAAATGTAAAAAACATTACTAGATCCAACGGAAGTATTGCATCTTTCAAGATAACGGTTCTTAACCCAATGTTTAATTTTTTAATGTCTCCAACATCTTGGCCCATTAATACATTCACTCAAGAGTTTGTTGACCGTAGTGCAAGACCCAACATCAACTTAAATGCAGCTCAAAAAAATTAATCAGCTTGTCGCTTTACTATCAAAATGTAAGGGGACTTCGCTCTAAAGCCCACGATGTATTTTTAAAGTCGCAAGAACTTCCTTTCGATGTTTTTGCTCTTTCTGAGACGAATCTTAATAGCAGTTTTAATAATAATGAGTTTTTCACATCGGATTTTAATGTTTATCGAAAGGATG
Organism: Philhelius pedissequus; assembly: GCA_910595825.1. Lineage (NCBI taxonomy): Eukaryota > Metazoa > Arthropoda > Insecta > Diptera > Syrphidae > Philhelius > Philhelius pedissequus. The sequence goes on along the minus strand of OU343160.1, from coordinate 197,481,987 downwards.
GTCTTTTGGACTTACGGGAACAGGCTAGGAGAGGGGTTCTGATTGCGGTTCACTCTAAGTACGACAGTTCTTTAGTTGATATTCCTAACACTGTAAATGTTAAGCTAATTTGTATTAAAATCAATGTTAATCATTGTAGCCCAATCGAATATTACCATCCCTTGATTGATGCAGTTGACTATTTATGCGACACCATAGAAATACATGATGGCTTATTGGTGTTGGGTGACTTTAATCTTCCTAATCTTACCTGGTCTCGATCAGAAGATGACTCTCATTTTGTTGCTTGTAATGTAACAACCGAAAAAGAGGAGTTATTTACTGATAATCTTTCTGATTTTGTTATTTACTGATAATCTTTCTGATTTGATAGCGCTATCAAAAACAATGTAAATAGACAACTTGATTTAATTTTTTGTAATGAACCTAATAACTGCATCGTTCAGAAAAGTAGCCTTATTCTTTTCACTATTGATATCTATCACCCACCGTTATACTTAACTTTTGGTTTCGATCATGACCATGCTGATGTAGAGGCTGAAAACGTATACATTTTAATTTTTGTAAAGCAGACCTTATCAAATTGAATGAACTTCTCAGCAATATAAATTTTGAGTTAATTTTTAATTACAATTAAAATAATAATATCAATACGTTAACCACTAACTTTTGTTCAGTAATTTGTAATGTCTTTTTCTGTCTGTACCTTATGCACCCAGAAAAAATATGTCATCGTCCCCCCTATGGTATTCAAGAGAGCTGCGTACACTCCGAAACTCCCGAAACAGTCTGTGGCAAAAATATTTGAGATACAGAACAGAAAACGATTATTCTCTCTATCTGGCTTTGCAAACTACTGTATGATGCATAGATTAATAAAATGCAATTCGATATCATCGCTGACCCGAAACGTTTTCAGCAATTAATGAACATAAAAAAGATGTCCGATGGCTATCCAGCTACCCTTACTTATTTGGATCATTCTTCTAATGACTCTAAAATTATAACTAATTTATTGGCAAGTTTTTTCAGTCTCGCTTTTTCCGACGATAATTTCGAACCAGATGTAAACTACTTTTCTTATTTAAATAATTGTAATCAAACATCATTGATATCTATCAACATTAATGTTGATTATGTGGTCCACAATATTAACAAACTGAAAGACGATTTCTCATCGGGCCCAGACGGTTTGCCTGCAATTGTCTCAAAGAATTGTGCAGCCAATTTAGCACAACCTCTGGCCACTATTTTCCAAAAATCACTTGGCTTAGGGATTCTCCCATCAATATGGAAGGATTCTTTTATTATTCCTATCCTTAAAAAAGGCTGTAAAGCAAATGCTTCTAATTATAGACCAATCGCCAAACTGTCATGTATTCCCAAACTTTCCGAGAGTATTGTCTTCGACACAATGTACTTTCATTGTAAACCATTATTTTCCACTAATCAACATGGGTTCCTTAATGGTAAGTCTACGACCACTAACTTAACTGAATTTGTTTCATATGCCTTAAATTCTTTAGAGAACAAAGGCGAAGTTGATGTGATTGACACGGACTTTAGCAAAGCATTTGACAAAATTTCACAAAAAGGATTCCTACCTTTCTGATCGTAAATATCGAGTCTTGTTCAGGTCCTCTATATCGGATCCTTTCATTGCTAAATCTGTCGTCCCACAAGGGGTCCTATTATCTTTATCCTGACAATAAATGTCGTAGAATCAGTAATAAAGGATTCTGAACTCTCCACATACGCAGAAGACATGAACATTTTTAGAGTAATTTCCTCACCTTGTGATGATTTGCGTCTGCAAAATGACTTTGATAATTTCTTTGTGTGGTGTCAAAACAACAATCTAGAACTTAATGTCGATAAATGCCAAGCAATCACATATTCTCACAAACGTTTTCGTTCGACACCACGGGACTACTACATAAATAATGACAGATTCAGATCTCTGTATGAAAACATTATTTCTAGGGCTAACTCTGCTCTTGGTTTCGTTAAGCGTTGGTCTAAGGAATTTTTAGACCCTTTTGTTACGAAATCTCTGTACACAACTTTTGTCCGACATTTACTCGAATATGCCAATCAAGTATGGTCCCCGTATCGCCTTGTTCATATTAAAAGAATCGAAGCAATCCAGCGTAGATTCCTCCGTTTTGCTCTAAGGGGAATTCTTTGGGTTGACAATTATAACCTGCGCCCATATCAAGATCGTTTAATACTCATTAAATTACAATCTCTCGAAAACCGCCGCCGCGAGGTGGCTGATATTATTTTCGTACACCAAATTTTAGCTGGCGTTACTGATTCTTCTACCTTACCTGCGTTAATAAGTATTAACATCAATTCACACACTCTAATATCAGTACCCCAATTTCATCAAGCTCCTCACAGTCAGAAGAATGTTGAATGAAGTAAATGCAAATTCTGATGTATGTAACTATAATCATAGCAAAATCACACAAAAAAAATGTCTATATAGTTCGTCATCTCTTTAACACTAATATAAATGTAGATAATAACAAAAAAAATCTAATTTTCTAGAGAAACTGAAACTGCTAACTATTAAAATTAGCTAAGCTATCCTTTTAATTTCTTGAACTTTTTCTTTTATTATTTTTGTTCTCTTATTTCTTTAATTTATAGATCTACTGATCGTATATTTTTAAATTTGTTATATTTTATTTTTTAACTTCTTGCATTAAATAGGCCCATAACCCTTCTTCTTCAATACTCACTCGCATGGTCCATAAATAGAAGTTGTTGTGTTAGGCTGGCATTGGAAAAACACAACAACTTTTAGCTTAAATTTCATTTTTAAGTGCCGATATGATTGGCAACCGAATTTGCCGTCGTACTCGGTGCAAATGGACCCCAGCGCGTGCGGTATCTGGGGGGATGGAGGCGTGGGATTACTTATTTAAACATGTTTTCAAACAAAGGCCTCTGTAATCATCTATTCTTAAGCGCTTTGTTACAGACTTTGTGACTCCTTTCGCTTTTTGAACAGATTTTGAATTCTGTGCAGTGAACTAGTACATTTTGGCTATCAGTCTTACAAATTCCAAAATTATATTATCACATGTTTCATCTTTGAACATACCTTAGACTTTATTATTCAGGAATATTATGCTGAACATTGGGCATAAAGTCGTACGTATCAAACCTTGGCTAACATCCGTTTCTCAACATATTCAATGATCTTACCGTAAATAGTGAGATTCATATGTTTATAAAATCTCTTCTCAAATTCAGCTTTAGATTTTTGTCTAAGACTTGTATTGTAAGAAATATATTTCTCTAACCACTTTGACTGGCTTTCTTTAAAATCATACCATGCTTCAATGCTTGCTAACTCTACAAATGAATAATATATTTGAGTTGGGTTAGAAAGCTCGCTACCAACTTCTTGGATTTGGATCCTGGTGTAGATATATTTTGGGGGAAAAAAGGCATATCGTAGAGAAGTTCATAAAGACTATCCGAATACATACTCTAAGCCAATTTCTTAAACATATCCCACATTTGTGTCATCGATATTATTAATAAATTCCAATGAAAATAATCCAGAATCTTGCCGTTCAAAACCCCACAAGGAAGTTTTTGAGACTTTACCCAACCATATAAATTATTAACCTCCAAATAAATGAAGCAAGATGGTTTCTGAGAATCATACTATTCAATAAATTTGTAGTCTTGGAATATCTATGACTGCATTGAGCTAAGCCTCTGCTTATACCCTTTCGAAACAAGTTATACTTCTCAATGTCAGTGAGGAGCTTCAATTCAACCATTGTCATTTTTGGCATTGTATGCCAGAATAAACCGGAAGTAGTGTAATAATGAAATGGATCCAATTTGCTTGCAAGCTTTACAAAAATTCTCCAAAAAAATCCGCAAGTAATACAGCATTACTTTTAGGATATATTTCCAAATAATTTTCTAAGTTCTTGTAATCGAAATGATCCATTTATTTAATGCCAACTAGTAAGCCCCAGAAAAGCATTCCTTAATTTTCAGTTTGTTAAAAAATATTAACTCTTTGAGGCAGACGGGTTCATTTAATTTATACCAAGAATTAAGGAATTCATAAGGAGAGACTCCTTTTCTTTTCCTTTTCTTTTCACTAATTCTAAGTACGGTTGAATTTGGAAGCATTTTGCCATGATTGTAAACTCGCTGACGTTAAGATTTTGCGAAATTATTGATGCTATCACTCAAAAAGCGAAGAGTCTTAAAATATAATTTCAAAGGAGTGTTTTTCATCTATATTAATTCGCTTTGGAATTGAAACATATGTTTGTTTGTTCAAAGCTATCACTTTTATATCACCATCGGTTTCTCGAAGCGCTTTAAAAGTTAAATTGGAATCATAACCAGATAGGTTATGTAAGAATATTGGGAACAATTTGGCAAATTATACTTAGTATTACACACGCTATATGCTGCACCCCTATAATCACCTGTTAAGTGGCAGTTTCATCTAATGACCATTTCATATAATACGAAAATACGCAGGGAACATGCTCTTGTACATATGTGTTCTGGAAGACTCGTATAACTCGAGTTCAAAATCATATGTTCCGAACGGTACATTTAACTGCTTATTAGCTCGTAAATGTAATTATTTTACTACTTTTAGCAAGCATTTTAGTTACAATGTTTTTACACTCTCCCTGTGTATTTAAAAGATTGCTCATTATAAAAATGCTGCTAGCAGCTATTGCAGAACAATAATTCCCTTCTGGAAGTATCTATATGAGTTTTTTTTTCATTTAATCCCTAAAAAACTCCAAAGACGTTAATACTAACAGCAATTTTGTCTCTGAAGTTTCTGATTTCTGGAAGTTCTAAGGGAAATGGTAGCCCACTAAAATCACTGGAAATATCTGTTACTTTATAGTATGACGAAGTCCGACAACAATTTTTCTGTACTGCTTTATGCAGAGCTGATATAATAGACCACTCGAACCCGTACACATCATTATTTTGCATGTTGATAACGGGTGTTTTATGAGATTATATTTACGCAAAACCAAATATCTTGACCCTTTTAAGGGTTGATACTTGCTGGTGTTTACCTCGATTGATTTAATTCTGATGAGAGCCGATCCACTAACCTTCCCTTGAAAATCATCCATTTTCTGTAGGATAATATCATTTATTGCATCAATGCTTGAACTTATGTCTCCTTCTAGAAAAATCGGTCGCATTACGGTATGGATGTATGTTCACATATTTTCGTATGCAATAGTTCGTGAACCATTGGTTTTCTGTTATCAAAAAATACTTTTAGTCCATCTTTATTTCTAAGGCAAAGCGAGTAAATTCTCGAAAATATTCTTGTGGCGGACACATACACAACCTATGTACAGTAACCGTAATAAAATTGTATTAAAGCCAAACATTTATGTAAAACTAAAAAACCGTTTGTTGGTTATGTAACTAAACTCTAACACGCGTAAATACTATAAATGGTGACCCCGATTTTAAATAAAATCGAACAATTAGACAAATAAAAAATTAAAATAATACATACATGGTAGCGACATAAAATTCTGTGTGTAACCATATTCACAACACAGCAGTATTCCTTTGTGCAATGAGTGAGTGCCCCAAAAAAAAATATATTTTTTTTAATTCCCAAAATGGAACCATTAAATTGAAAAACAAATATTAATGTCCATAAAATAGAAAAAAATAATTATAAAAATCCTACCCAGTCAATGGTAAATTGAAAAAAAACACCCACTCAAAAGAAATAGCCATAAGATAAGATAAGATAACGGGCGCGAAAAATCACACCATACACATCATAAAGAGTAGTCTTCGCCAGCCTTCGCCAATATTCAGTTAACAAAAAATTGAGTACAAAATATACAAAAATATAAGCATTAACCCAATTCTAAATAGTCACCACTCACCACCATTCGCAACAAAACTACAAACATTCACACACAAACTGCCACAGCCAACAGCAGAATCAGAGAAGCAGAAAATAAAGACAAAAACCAATAAATTCATATACAAACAAATTCATCCAGAACATCAACCATCCCACATCAACCAGTTAGCAACGCAGCCGCAACAAAAATTAACTATCTTTATGAGAGAATCTACAGTGAGTGCCAAAAACTACACACAGTAGATATGATGATGATGATTATGATGATTATGATGATTATGATGATTATGATGATTATGATGATTATGATGACTATGATGATTATGATGATTATGATGATTATGATGATTATGATGATTATGATGATTATGATGATTATTATGATTATGATGATTATGATGATTATGATGATTATGATGATTATGATGATTATGATGATTATGATGATTATGATGATTATGATGATTATGATGATTATGATGATTATGATGATTATGATGATTATGATGATTATGATGATTATGATGATTATGATGATTATGATGATTATGATGATTATGATGATTATGATGATTATGATGATTATGATGATTATGATGATTATGATGATTATGATGATTATGATGATTATGATGATTATGATGATTATGATGATTATGATGATTATGATGATTATGATGATTATGATGATTATGATGATTATGATGATTATGATGATGATTATGATGATTATGATGATTATGATGATTATGATGATTATGATGATGATGATGATGATGATGATGATGATGATGATGATGATGATGATGATGATGATGATGATGATGATGATGATGATGATGATGATGATGATGATGATGATGATGATGATGATGATGATGATGATGATGATGATGATGATGATGATGATGATGATGATGATGATGATGATGATGATGATGATGATGATGATGATGATGATGATGATGATGATGATGATGATGATGATGATGATGATGATGATGATGATGATGATGATGATGATGATGATGATGATGATGATGATGATGATGATGATGATGATGATGATGATGATGATGATGATGATGATGATGATGATGATGATGATGATGATGATGATGATGATGATGATGATGATGATGATGATGATGATGATGATGATGATGATGATGATGATGATGATGATGATGATGATGATGATGATGATGATGATGATGATGATGATGATGATGATGATGATGATGATGATGATGATGATGATGATGATGATGATGATGATGATGATGATGATGATGATGATGATGATGATGATGATGATGATGATGATGATGATGATGATGATGATGATGATGATGATGATGATGATGATGATGATGATGATGATGATGATGATGATGATGATGATGATGATGATGATGATGATGATGATGATGATGATGATGATGATGATGATGATGATGATGATGATGATGATGATGATGATGATGATGATGATGATGATGATGATGATGATGATGATGATGATGATGATGATGATGATGATGATGATGATGATGATGATGATGATGATGATGATGATGATGATGATGATGATGATGATGATGATGATGATGATGATGATGATGATGATGATGATGATGATGATGATGATGATGATGATGATGATGATGATGATGATGATGATGATGATGATGATGATGATGATGATGATGATGATGATGATGATGATGATGATGATGATGATGATGATGATGATGATGATGATGATGATGATGATGATGATGATGATGATGATGATGATGATGATGATGATGATGATGATGATGATGATGATGATGATGATGATGATGATGATGATGATGATGATGATGATGATGATGATGATGATGATGATGATGATGATGATGATGATGATGATGATGATGATGATGATGATGATGATGATGATGATGATGATGATGATGATGATGATGATGATGATGATGATGATGATGATGATGATGATGATGATGATGATGATGATGATGATGATGATGATGATGATGATGATGATGATGATGATGATGATGATGATGATGATGATGATGATGATGATGATGATGATGATGATGATGATGATGATGATGATGATGATGATGATGATGATGATGATGATGATGATGATGATGATGATGATGATGATGATGATGATGATGATGATGATGATGATGATGATGATGATGATGATGATGATGATGATGATGATGATGATGATGATGATGATGATGATGATGATGATGATGATGATGATGATGATGATGATGATGATGATGATGATGATGATGATGATGATGATGATGATGATGATGATGATGATGATGATGATGATGATGATGATGATGATGATGATGATGATGATGATGATGATGATGATGATGATGATGATGATGTGATGATGATGATGATGATGATGATGATGATGATGATGATGATGATGATGATGATGATGATGATGATGATGATGATGATGATGATGATGATGATGATGATGATGATGATGATGATGATGATGATGATGATGATGATGATGATGATGATGATGATGATGATGATGATGATGATGATGATGATGATGATGATGATGATGATGATGATGATGATGATGATGATGATGATGATGAATGATGATGGATGATGATGGATGATGATGGATGATGATGATGATGATTGATGATGATGATGATGATGATGGATGATGATGATGATGATGATGATGATGATG
>OU343160.1:196410188-196809808 GCA_910595825.1 Philhelius pedissequus | reverse complement strand
TCTATACATACATACAGACAGACTGACAGACTGAGAGACTGACAGACTGATAGACTGACAGACTGACAGACTGACAGACTGACAGACTGACAGACTGACAGACTGACATACTGACAGACTGACAGACTGACAGACTGACAGACTGACAGACTGACAGACTGAAAGACTGACAGACTGACAGACTGACAGACTGAAAGACTGACAGACTGACAGACTGACAGACTGACAGACTGATAGACTGACAGACTGACAGACTGACAGACTGACAGACTGACAGACTGACAGACTGACAGACTGACAGACTGACAGACTGACAGACTGATAGACTGATAGACTGACAGACTGACAGACTGACAGACTGACAGACTGACAGACTGACAGACTGACAGACTGACAGACTGACAGACTGACAGACTGACAGACTGACAGACTGACAGACTGACAGACTGACAGACTGACAGACTGACAGACTGACAGACTGACAGACTGACAGACTGACAGACTGACAGACTGACAGACTGACAGACTGACAGACTGACAGACTGACAGACTGACAGACTGACAGACTGACAGACTGACAGACTGACAGACTGACAGACTGACAGACTGACAGACTCTCAGACTGACAGACTGACAGACTGACAGACTGACAGACTGACAGACTGACAGACTGACAGACTGACAGACTGACAGACTGACAGACTGACAGACTGACAGACTGACAGACTGACAGACTGACAGACTGACAGACTGACAGACTGACAGACTGACAGACTGACAGACTGACAGACTGACAGACTGACAGACTGACAGACTGACAGACTGACAGACTGACAGACTGACAGACTGACAGACTGACAGACTGACAGACTGACAGACTGACAGACTGACAGACTGACAGACTGACAGACTGACAGACTGACAGACTGACAGACTGACAGACTGACAGACTGACAGACTGACAGACTGACAGACTGACAGACTGACAGACTGACAGACTGACAGACTGACAGACTGACAGACTGACAGACTGACAGACTGACAGACTGACAGACTGACAGACTGACAGACTGACAGACTGACAGACTGACAGACTGACAGACTGACAGACTGACAGACTGACAGACTGACAGACTGACAGACTGACAGACTGACAGACTGACAGACTGACAGACTGACAGACTGACAGACTGACAGACTGACAGACTGACAGACTGACAGACTGACAGACTGACAGACTGACAGACTGACAGACTGACAGACTGACAGACTGACAGACTGACAGACTGACAGACTGACAGACTGACAGACTGACAGACTGACAGACTGACAGACTGACAGACTGACAGACTGACAGACTGACAGACTGACAGACTGACAGACTGACAGACTGACAGACTGACAGACTGACAGACTGACAGACTGACAGACTGACAGACTGACAGACTGACAGACTGACAGACTGACAGACTGACAGACTGACAGACTGACAGACTGACAGACTGACAGACTGACAGACTGACAGACTGACAGACTGACAGACTGACAGACTGACAGACTGACAGACTGACAGACTGACAGACTGACAGACTGACAGACTGACAGACTGACAGACTGACAGACTGACAGACTGACAGACTGACAGACTGACAGACTGACAGACTGACAGACTGACAGACTGACAGACTGACAGACTGACAGACTGACAGACTGACAGACTGACAGACTGACAGACTGACAGACTGACAGACTGACAGACTGACAGACTGACAGACTGACAGACTGACAGACTGACAGACTGACAGACTGACAGACTGACAGACTGACAGACTGACAGACTGACAGACTGACAGACTGACAGACTGACAGACTGACAGACTGACAGACTGACAGACTGACAGACTGACAGACTGACAGACTGACAGACTGACAGACTGACAGACTGACAGACTGACAGACTGACAGACTGACAGACTGACAGACTGACAGACTGACAGACTGACAGACTGACAGACTGACAGACTGACAGACTGACAGACTGACAGACTGACAGACTGACAGACTGACAGACTGACAGACTGACAGACTGACAGACTGACAGACTGACAGACTGACAGACTGACAGACTGACAGACTGACAGACTGACAGACTGACAGACTGACAGACTGACAGACTGACAGACTGACAGACTGACAGACTGACAGACTGACAGACTGACAGACTGACAGACTGACAGACTGACAGACTGACAGACTGACAGACTGACAGACTGACAGACTGACAGACTGACAGACTGACAGACTGACAGACTGACAGACTGACAGACTGACAGACTGACAGACTGACAGACTGACAGACTGACAGACTGACAGACTGACAGACTGACAGACTGACAGACTGACAGACTGACAGACTGACAGACTGACAGACTGACAGACTGACAGACTGACAGACTGACAGACTGACAGACTGACAGACTGACAGACTGACAGACTGACAGACTGACAGACTGACAGACTGACAGACTGACAGACTGACAGACTGACAGACTGACAGACTGACAGACTGACAGACTGACAGACTGACAGACTGACAGACTGACAGACTGACAGACTGACAGACTGACAGACTGACAGACTGACAGACTGACAGACTGACAGACTGACAGACTGACAGACTGACAGACTGACAGACTGACAGACTGACAGACTGACAGACTGACAGACTGACAGACTGACAGACTGACAGACTGACAGACTGACAGACTGACAGACTGACAGACTGACAGACTGACAGACTGACAGACTGACAGACTGACAGACTGACAGACTGACAGACTGACAGACTGACAGACTGACAGACTGACAGACTGACAGACTGACAGACTGACAGACTGACAGACTGACAGACTGACAGACTGACAGACTGACAGACTGACAGACTGACAGACTGACAGACTGACAGACTGACAGACTGACAGACTGACAGACTGACAGACTGACAGACTGACAGACTGACAGACTGACAGACTGACAGACTGACAGACTGACAGACTGACAGACTGACAGACTGACAGACTGACAGACTGACAGACTGACAGACTGACAGACTGACAGACTGACAGACTGACAGACTGACAGACTGACAGACTGACAGACTGACAGACTGACAGACTGACAGACTGACAGACTGACAGACTGACAGACTGACAGACTGACAGACTGACAGACTGACAGACTGACAGACTGACAGACTGACAGACTGACAGACTGACAGACTGACAGACTGACAGACTGACAGACTGACAGACTGACAGACTGACAGACTGACAGACTGACAGACTGACAGACTGACAGACTGACAGACTGACAGACTGACAGACTGACAGACTGACAGACTGACAGACTGACAGACTGACAGACTGACAGACTGACAGACTGACAGACTGACAGACTGACAGACTGACAGACTGACAGACTGACAGACTGACAGACTGACAGACTGACAGACTGACAGACTGACAGACTGACAGACTGACAGACTGACAGACTGACAGACTGACAGACTGACAGACTGACAGACTGACAGACTGACAGACTGACAGACTGACAGACTGACAGACTGACAGACTGACAGACTGACAGACTGACAGACTGACAGACTGACAGACTGACAGACTGACAGACTGACAGACTGACAGACTGACAGACTGACAGACTGACAGACTGACAGACTGACAGACTGACAGACTGACAGACTGACAGACTGACAGACTGACAGACTGACAGACTGACAGACTGACAGACTGACAGACTGACAGACTGACAGACTGACAGACTGACAGACTGACAGACTGACAGACTGACAGACTGACAGACTGACAGACTGACAGACTGACAGACTGACAGACTGACAGACTGACAGACTGACAGACTGACAGACTGACAGACTGACAGACTGACAGACTGACAGACTGACAGACTGACAGACTGACAGACTGACAGACTGACAGACTGACAGACTGACAGACTGACAGACTGACAGACTGACAGACTGACAGACTGACAGACTGACAGACTGACAGACTGACAGACTGACAGACTGACAGACTGACAGACTGACAGACTGACAGACTGACAGACTGACAGACTGACAGACTGACAGACTGACAGACTGACAGACTGACAGACTGACAGACTGACAGACTGACAGACTGACAGACTGACAGACTGACAGACTGACAGACTGACAGACTGACAGACTGACAGACTGACAGACTGACAGACTGACAGACTGACAGACTGACAGACTGACAGACTGACAGACTGACAGACTGACAGACTGACAGACTGACAGACTGACAGACTGACAGACTGACAGACTGACAGACTGACAGACTGACAGACTGACAGACTGACAGACTGACAGACTGACAGACTGACAGACTGACAGACTGACAGACTGACAGACTGACAGACTGACAGACTGACAGACTGACAGACTGACAGACTGACAGACTGACAGACTGACAGACTGACAGACTGACAGACTGACAGACTGACAGACTGACAGACTGACAGACTGACAGACTGACAGACTGACAGACTGACAGACTGACAGACTGACAGACTGACAGACTGACAGACTGACAGACTGACAGACTGACAGACTGACAGACTGACAGACTGACAGACTGACAGACTGACAGACTGACAGACTGACAGACTGACAGACTGACAGACTGACAGACTGACAGACTGACAGACTGACAGACTGACAGACTGACAGACTGACAGACTGACAGACTGACAGACTGACAGACTGACAGACTGACAGACTGACAGACTGACAGACTGACAGACTGACAGACTGACAGACTGACAGACTGACAGACTGACAGACTGACAGACTGACAGACTGACAGACTGACAGACTGACAGACTGACAGACTGACAGACTGACAGACTGACAGACTGACAGACTGACAGACTGACAGACTGACAGACTGACAGACTGACAGACTGACAGACTGACAGACTGACAGACTGACAGACTGACAGACTGACAGACTGACAGACTGACAGACTGACAGACTGACAGACTGACAGACTGACAGACTGACAGACTGACAGACTGACAGACTGACAGACTGACAGACTGACAGACTGACAGACTGACAGACTGACAGACTGACAGACTGACAGACTGACAGACTGACAGACTGACAGACTGACAGACTGACAGACTGACAGACTGACAGACTGACAGACTGACAGACTGACAGACTGACAGACTGACAGACTGACAGACTGACAGACTGACAGACTGACAGACTGACAGACTGACAGACTGACAGACTGACAGACTGACAGACTGACAGACTGACAGACTGACAGACTGACAGACTGACAGACTGACAGACTGACAGACTGACAGACTGACAGACTGACAGACTGACAGACTGACAGACTGACAGACTGACAGACTGACAGACTGACAGACTGACAGACTGACAGACTGACAGACTGACAGACTGACAGACTGACAGACTGACAGACTGACAGACTGACAGACTGACAGACTGACAGACTGACAGACTGACAGACTGACAGACTGACAGACTGACAGACTGACAGACTGACAGACTGACAGACTGACAGACTGACAGACTGACAGACTGACAGACTGACAGACTGACAGACTGACAGACTGACAGACTGACAGACTGACAGACTGACAGACTGACAGACTGACAGACTGACAGACTGACAGACTGACAGACTGACAGACTGACAGACTGACAGACTGACAGACTGACAGACTGACAGACTGACAGACTGACAGACTGACAGACTGACAGACTGACAGACTGACAGACTGACAGACTGACAGACTGACAGACTGACAGACTGACAGACTGACAGACTGACAGACTGACAGACTGACAGACTGACAGACTGACAGACTGACAGACTGACAGACTGACAGACTGACAGACTGACAGACTGACAGACTGACAGACTGACAGACTGACAGACTGACAGACTGACAGACTGACAGACTGACAGACTGACAGACTGACAGACTGACAGACTGACAGACTGACAGACTGACAGACTGACAGACTGACAGACTGACAGACTGACAGACTGACAGACTGACAGACTGACAGACTGACAGACTGACAGACTGACAGACTGACAGACTGACAGACTGACAGACTGACAGACTGACAGACTGACAGACTGACAGACTGACAGACTGACAGACTGACAGACTGACAGACTGACAGACTGACAGACTGACAGACTGACAGACTGACAGACTGACAGACTGACAGACTGACAGACTGACAGACTGACAGACTGACAGACTGACAGACTGACAGACTGACAGACTGACAGACTGACAGACTGACAGACTGACAGACTGACAGACTGACAGACTGACAGACTGACAGACTGACAGACTGACAGACTGACAGACTGACAGACTGACAGACTGACAGACTGACAGACTGACAGACTGACAGACTGACAGACTGACAGACTGACAGACTGACAGACTGACAGACTGACAGACTGACAGACTGACAGACTGACAGACTGACAGACTGACAGACTGACAGACTGACAGACTGACAGACTGACAGACTGACAGACTGACAGACTGACAGACTGACAGACTGACAGACTGACAGACTGACAGACTGACAGACTGACAGACTGACAGACTGACAGACTGACAGACTGACAGACTGACAGACTGACAGACTGACAGACTGACAGACTGACAGACTGACAGACTGACAGACTGACAGACTGACAGACTGACAGACTGACAGACTGACAGACTGACAGACTGACAGACTGACAGACTGACAGACTGACAGACTGACAGACTGACAGACTGACAGACTGACAGACTGACAGACTGACAGACTGACAGACTGACAGACTGACAGACTGACAGACTGACAGACTGACAGACTGACAGACTGACAGACTGACAGACTGACAGACTGACAGACTGACAGACTGACAGACTGACAGACTGACAGACTGACAGACTGACAGACTGACAGACTGACAGACTGACAGACTGACAGACTGACAGACTGACAGACTGACAGACTGACAGACTGACAGACTGACAGACTGACAGACTGACAGACTGACAGACTGACAGACTGACAGACTGACAGACTGACAGACTGACAGACTGACAGACTGACAGACTGACAGACTGACAGACTGACAGACTGACAGACTGACAGACTGACAGACTGACAGACTGACAGACTGACAGACTGACAGACTGACAGACTGACAGACTGACAGACTGACAGACTGACAGACTGACAGACTGACAGACTGACAGACTGACAGACTGACAGACTGACAGACTGACAGACTGACAGACTGACAGACTGACAGACTGACAGACTGACAGACTGACAGACTGACAGACTGACAGACTGACAGACTGACAGACTGACAGACTGACAGACTGACAGACTGACAGACTGACAGACTGACAGACTGACAGACTGACAGACTGACAGACTGACAGACTGACAGACTGACAGACTGACAGACTGACAGACTGACAGACTGACAGACTGACAGACTGACAGACTGACAGACTGACAGACTGACAGACTGACAGACTGACAGACTGACAGACTGACAGACTGACAGACTGACAGACTGACAGACTGACAGACTGACAGACTGACAGACTGACAGACTGACAGACTGACAGACTGACAGACTGACAGACTGACAGACTGACAGACTGACAGACTGACAGACTGACAGACTGACAGACTGACAGACTGACAGACTGACAGACTGACAGACTGACAGACTGACAGACTGACAGACTGACAGACTGACAGACTGACAGACTGACAGACTGACAGACTGACAGACTGACAGACTGACAGACTGACAGACTGACAGACTGACAGACTGACAGACTGACAGACTGACAGACTGACAGACTGACAGACTGACAGACTGACAGACTGACAGACTGACAGACTGACAGACTGACAGACTGACAGACTGACAGACTGACAGACTGACAGACTGACAGACTGACAGACTGACAGACTGACAGACTGACAGACTGACAGACTGACAGACTGACAGACTGACAGACTGACAGACTGACAGACTGACAGACTGACAGACTGACAGACTGACAGACTGACAGACTGACAGACTGACAGACTGACAGACTGACAGACTGACAGACTGACAGACTGACAGACTGACAGACTGACAGACTGACAGACTGACAGACTGACAGACTGACAGACTGACAGACTGACAGACTGACAGACTGACAGACTGACAGACTGACAGACTGACAGACTGACAGACTGACAGACTGACAGACTGACAGACTGACAGACTGACAGACTGACAGACTGACAGACTGACAGACTGACAGACTGACAGACTGACAGACTGACAGACTGACAGACTGACAGACTGACAGACTGACAGACTGACAGACTGACAGACTGACAGACTGACAGACTGACAGACTGACAGACTGACAGACTGACAGACTGACAGACTGACAGACTGACAGACTGACAGACTGACAGACTGACAGACTGACAGACTGACAGACTGACAGACTGACAGACTGACAGACTGACAGACTGACAGACTGACAGACTGACAGACTGACAGACTGACAGACTGACAGACTGACAGACTGACAGACTGACAGACTGAGACAGACTGACAGACTGACAGACTGACAGACTGACTGACAGACTGACAGACTGACAGACTGACAGACTGACAGACTGACAGACTGACAGACTGACAGACTGACAGACTGACAGACTGACAGACTGACAGACTGACAGACTGACAGACTGACAGACTGACAGACTGACAGACTGACAGACTGACAGACTGACAGACTGACAGACTGACAGACTGACAGACTGACAGACTGACAGACTGACAGACTGACAGACTGACAGACTGACAGACTGACAGACTGACAGACTGACAGACTGACAGACTGACAGACTGACAGACTGACAGACTGACAGACTGACAGACTGACAGACTGACAGACTGACAGACTGACAGACTGACAGACTGACAGACTGACAGACTGACAGACTGACAGACTGACAGACTGACAGACTGACAGACTGACAGACTGACAGACTGACAGACTGACAGACTGACAGACTGACAGACTGACAGACTGACAGACTGACAGACTGACAGACTGACAGACTGACAGACTGACAGACTGACAGACTGACAGACTGACAGACTGACAGACTGACAGACTGACAGACTGACAGACTGACAGACTGACAGACTGACAGACTGACAGACTGACAGACTGACAGACTGACAGACTGACAGACTGACAGACTGACAGACTGACAGACTGACAGACTGACAGACTGACAGACTGACAGACTGACAGACTGACAGACTGACAGACTGACAGACTGACAGACTGACAGACTGACAGACTGACAGACTGACAGACTGACAGACTGACAGACTGACAGACTGACAGACTGACAGACTGACAGACTGACAGACTGACAGACTGACAGACTGACAGACTGACAGACTGACAGACTGACAGACTGACAGACTGACAGACTGACAGACTGACAGACTGACAGACTGACAGACTGACAGACTGACAGACTGACAGACTGACAGACTGACAGACTGACAGACTGACAGACTGACAGACTGACAGACTGACAGACTGACAGACTGACAGACTGACAGACTGACAGACTGACAGACTGACAGACTGACAGACTGACAGACTGACAGACTGACAGACTGACAGACTGACAGACTGACAGACTGACAGACTGACAGACTGACAGACTGACAGACTGACAGACTGACAGACTGACAGACTGACAGACTGACAGACTGACAGACTGACAGACTGACAGACTGACAGACTGACAGACTGACAGACTGACAGACTGACAGACTGACAGACTGACAGACTGACAGACTGACAGACTGACAGACTGACAGACTGACAGACTGACAGACTGACAGACTGACAGACTGACAGACTGACAGACTGACAGACTGACAGACTGACAGACTGACAGACTGACAGACTGACAGACTGACAGACTGACAGACTGACAGACTGACAGACTGACAGACTGACAGACTGACAGACTGACAGACTGACAGACTGACAGACTGACAGACTGACAGACTGACAGACTGACAGACTGACAGACTGACAGACTGACAGACTGACAGACTGACAGACTGACAGACTGACAGACTGACAGACTGACAGACTGACAGACTGACAGACTGACAGACTGACAGACTGACAGACTGACAGACTGACAGACTGACAGACTGACAGACTGACAGACTGACAGACTGACAGACTGACAGACTGACAGACTGACAGACTGACAGACTGACAGACTGACAGACTGACAGACTGACAGACTGACAGACTGACAGACTGACAGACTGACAGACTGACAGACTGACAGACTGACAGACTGACAGACTGACAGACTGACAGACTGACAGACTGACAGACTGACAGACTGACAGACTGACAGACTGACAGACTGACAGACTGACAGACTGACAGACTGACAGACTGACAGACTGACAGACTGACAGACTGACAGACTGACAGACTGACAGACTGACAGACTGACAGACTGACAGACTGACAGACTGACAGACTGACAGACTGACAGACTGACAGACTGACAGACTGACAGACTGACAGACTGACAGACTGACAGACTGACAGACTGACAGACTGACAGACTGACAGACTGACAGACTGACAGACTGACAGACTGACAGACTGACAGACTGACAGACTGACAGACTGACAGACTGACAGACTGACAGACTGACAGACTGACAGACTGACAGACTGACAGACTGACAGACTGACAGACTGACAGACTGACAGACTGACAGACTGACAGACTGACAGACTGACAGACTGACAGACTGACAGACTGACAGACTGACAGACTGACAGACTGACAGACTGACAGACTGACAGACTGACAGACTGACAGACTGACAGACTGACAGACTGACAGACTGACAGACTGACAGACTGACAGACTGACAGACTGACAGACTGACAGACTGACAGACTGACAGACTGACAGACTGACAGACTGACAGACTGACAGACTGACAGACTGACAGACTGACAGACTGACAGACTGACAGACTGACAGACTGACAGACTGACAGACTGACAGACTGACAGACTGACAGACTGACAGACTGACAGACTGACAGACTGACAGACTGACAGACTGACAGACTGACAGACTGACAGACTGACAGACTGACAGACTGACAGACTGACAGACTGACAGACTGACAGACTGACAGACTGACAGACTGACAGACTGACAGACTGACAGACTGACAGACTGACAGACTGACAGACTGACAGACTGACAGACTGACAGACTGACAGACTGACAGACTGACAGACTGACAGACTGACAGACTGACAGACTGACAGACTGACAGACTGACAGACTGACAGACTGACAGACTGACAGACTGACAGACTGACAGACTGACAGACTGACAGACTGACAGACTGACAGACTGACAGACTGACAGACTGACAGACTGACAGACTGACAGACTGACAGACTGACAGACTGACAGACTGACAGACTGACAGACTGACAGACTGACAGACTGACAGACTGACAGACTGACAGACTGACAGACTGACAGACTGACAGACTGACAGACTGACAGACTGACAGACTGACAGACTGACAGACTGACAGACTGACAGACTGACAGACTGACAGACTGACAGACTGACAGACTGACAGACTGACAGACTGACAGACTGACAGACTGACAGACTGACAGACTGACAGACTGACAGACTGACAGACTGACAGACTGACAGACTGACAGACTGACAGACTGACAGACTGACAGACTGACAGACTGACAGACTGACAGACTGACAGACTGACAGACTGACAGACTGACAGACTGACAGACTGACAGACTGACAGACTGACAGACTGACAGACTGACAGACTGACAGACTGACAGACTGACAGACTGACAGACTGACAGACTGACAGACTGACAGACTGACAGACTGACAGACTGACAGACTGACAGACTGACAGACTGACAGACTGACAGACTGACAGACTGACAGACTGACAGACTGACAGACTGACAGACTGACAGACTGACAGACTGACAGACTGACAGACTGACAGACTGACAGACTGACAGACTGACAGACTGACAGACTGACAGACTGACAGACTGACAGACTGACAGACTGACAGACTGACAGACTGACAGACTGACAGACTGACAGACTGACAGACTGACAGACTGACAGACTGACAGACTGACAGACTGACAGACTGACAGACTGACAGACTGACAGACTGACAGACTGACAGACTGACAGACTGACAGACTGACAGACTGACAGACTGACAGACTGACAGACTGACAGACTGACAGACTGACAGACTGACAGACTGACAGACTGACAGACTGACAGACTGACAGACTGACAGACTGACAGACTGACAGACTGACAGACTGACAGACTGACAGACTGACAGACTGACAGACTGACAGACTGACAGACTGACAGACTGACAGACTGACAGACTGACAGACTGACAGACTGACAGACTGACAGACTGACAGACTGACAGACTGACAGACTGACAGACTGACAGACTGACAGACTGACAGACTGACAGACTGACAGACTGACAGACTGACAGACTGACAGACTGACAGACTGACAGACTGACAGACTGACAGACTGACAGACTGACAGACTGACAGACTGACAGACTGACAGACTGACAGACTGACAGACTGACAGACTGACAGACTGACAGACTGACAGACTGACAGACTGACAGACTGACAGACTGACAGACTGACAGACTGACAGACTGACAGACTGACAGACTGACAGACTGACAGACTGACAGACTGACAGACTGACAGACTGACAGACTGACAGACTGACAGACTGACAGACTGACAGACTGACAGACTGACAGACTGACAGACTGACAGACTGACAGACTGACAGACTGACAGACTGACAGACTGACAGACTGACAGACTGACAGACTGACAGACTGACAGACTGACAGACTGACAGACTGACAGACTGACAGACTGACAGACTGACAGACTGACAGACTGACAGACTGACAGACTGACAGACTGACAGACTGACAGACTGACAGACTGACAGACTGACAGACTGACAGACTGACAGACTGACAGACTGACAGACTGACAGACTGACAGACTGACAGACTGACAGACTGACAGACTGACAGACTGACAGACTGACAGACTGACAGACTGACAGACTGACAGACTGACAGACTGACAGACTGACAGACTGACAGACTGACAGACTGACAGACTGACAGACTGACAGACTGACAGACTGACAGACTGACAGACTGACAGACTGACAGACTGACAGACTGACAGACTGACAGACTGACAGACTGACAGACTGACAGACTGACAGACTGACAGACTGACAGACTGACAGACTGACAGACTGACAGACTGACAGACTGACAGACTGACAGACTGACAGACTGACAGACTGACAGACTGACAGACTGACAGACTGACAGACTGACAGACTGACAGACTGACAGACTGACAGACTGACAGACTGACAGACTGACAGACTGACAGACTGACAGACTGACAGACTGACAGACTGACAGACTGACAGACTGACAGACTGACAGACTGACAGACTGACAGACTGACAGACTGACAGACTGACAGACTGACAGACTGACAGACTGACAGACTGACAGACTGACAGACTGACAGACTGACAGACTGACAGACTGACAGACTGACAGACTGACAGACTGACAGACTGACAGACTGACAGACTGACAGACTGACAGACTGACAGACTGACAGACTGACAGACTGACAGACTGACAGACTGACAGACTGACAGACTGACAGACTGACAGACTGACAGACTGACAGACTGACAGACTGACAGACTGACAGACTGACAGACTGACAGACTGACAGACTGACAGACTGACAGACTGACAGACTGACAGACTGACAGACTGACAGACTGACAGACTGACAGACTGACAGACTGACAGACTGACAGACTGACAGACTGACAGACTGACAGACTGACAGACTGACAGACTGACAGACTGACAGACTGACAGACTGACAGACTGACAGACTGACAGACTGACAGACTGACAGACTGACAGACTGACAGACTGACAGACTGACAGACTGACAGACTGACAGACTGACAGACTGACAGACTGACAGACTGACAGACTGACAGACTGACAGACTGACAGACTGACAGACTGACAGACTGACAGACTGACAGACTGACAGACTGACAGACTGACAGACTGACAGACTGACAGACTGACAGACTGACAGACTGACAGACTGACAGACTGACAGACTGACAGACTGACAGACTGACAGACTGACAGACTGACAGACTGACAGACTGACAGACTGACAGACTGACAGACTGACAGACTGACAGACTGACAGACTGACAGACTGACAGACTGACAGACTGACAGACTGACAGACTGACAGACTGACAGACTGACAGACTGACAGACTGACAGACTGACAGACTGACAGACTGACAGACTGACAGACTGACAGACTGACAGACTGACAGACTGACAGACTGACAGACTGACAGACTGACAGACTGACAGACTGACAGACTGACAGACTGACAGACTGACAGACTGACAGACTGACAGACTGACAGACTGACAGACTGACAGACTGACAGACTGACAGACTGACAGACTGACAGACTGACAGACTGACAGACTGACAGACTGACAGACTGACAGACTGACAGACTGACAGACTGACAGACTGACAGACTGACAGACTGACAGACTGACAGACTGACAGACTGACAGACTGACAGACTGACAGACAGACTGACAGACTGACAGACTGACAGACTGACAGACTGACAGACTGACAGACTGACAGACTGACAGACTGACAGACTGACAGACTGACAGACTGACAGACTGACAGACTGACAGACTGACAGACTGACAGACTGACAGACTGACAGACTGACAGACTGACAGACTGACAGACTGACAGACTGACAGACTGACAGACTGACAGACTGACAGACTGACAGACTGACAGACTGACAGACTGACAGACTGACAGACTGACAGACTGACAGACTGACAGACTGACAGACTGACAGACTGACAGACTGACAGACTGACAGACTGACAGACTGACAGACTGACAGACTGACAGACTGACAGACTGACAGACTGACAGACTGACAGACTGACAGACTGACAGACTGACAGACTGACAGACTGACAGACTGACAGACTGACAGACTGACAGACTGACAGACTGACAGACTGACAGACTGACAGACTGACAGACTGACAGACTGACAGACTGACAGACTGACAGACTGACAGACTGACAGACTGACAGACTGACAGACTGACAGACTGACAGACTGACAGACTGACAGACTGACAGACTGACAGACTGACAGACTGACAGACTGACAGACTGACAGACTGACAGACTGAGAGACTGACAGACTGACAGACTGACAGACTGACAGACTGACAGACTGACAGACTGACAGACTGACAGACTGACAGAGTAACAGACAGAAATTTTTTGGCGATCACTTTTTTAGGCTTCTCTTGATCGTAATGTCATGTTTGATTGTTAGAATTTTTTTTTACGAATGCATAACTTTCCTTACAAACGATGATTTTTTAAGAGCTTGGTTTTTGAAAATTCAAAAAAACACAGAAACTTGTAAAAAGTGAATGAAATTTTTATTTGGATCGATAAATCAATTTCTGCCATTTACTTTTTAAAAATAATTTCACTTAAATGTTGCCCGCGGCTACGCTTCAGGTGGTCCGTTCTGAAGGTCCAATTAAATGTACCCTCTGTTCGCCGAATCGTATTTAATACTTATATTTGCAAACCCAGATAGAAACCCCGATAGATACCTGGATCTCGTTTTGTTTTTGTAATACGTGTTAAGAAATAACCCCGACCCAGACCCGTAGATAATAAAACGCAACTAATATCGTTTATAAACATATATTAAAAAAATGATAATTAGATAGGTTTCCTTATGTATATAAATGTACGTACATATATTTTTTTGCATATAATTACCTTGGTGAAATCAAAGGTTTTAGTTAGCATAATAATAACTATAACATTCTCTTGCCACACCATTTTCCAAAACGCATTTACTGTTTCTTCAGTTGGCCCTTGGGTGACAATGTATGCATTTGGCTTAAAAAGGCTCTGTAATTAAATTAAAACAATAATACGTTTACTCAGAAATAATTAAGTAAAGCCATCTTTAGATGTGTGTATATACATATTGCATATTGAGTGTGTTTTTTTGTATATGTGTATGAATAATATATACAAATTTTTTGGTTTTCTTAGAAACTTTTTTTTAACCTTCCTAAATATATATGTACCTGCGTTGGTTTGTCAGAGCGATTATTTTTTTGATTATTTCTTGTAAACCGAGAATATAATGATATGGACTGTGAGACCAAAGCTGCTATTATGGCTAAAACAGATATGCAGCATCGCTGCACACAACGCTGTGCCCAAAACACATGTGCATACTCTTTCACATTTATGATGCATACTTTTACCAAAATTATGTCGGCATTCAGAAATCGATAAATCGCTATCCGGATAGGTTGGTGTGTTTTTAGAGTTTGACTGTTCGTAGCAATCAGATGCAATTCGCGACGACCAGTATTGTTTCCTTAAATTTATTTTATTTTGGTGATTAAAAAGTACAATTTTCTGTCGTAAACAATAATATAAATGATATTTCTGCAAATTTGTGAAGAATTTAGTTTGGTAAATTTATTACACCTTTAAATTCGCGAATCTATTAAATTATATATTTAATTGAACAATGTAATTTAAATAAAAAAGAAACGAAAGCAACACGACTGGCACAATTTAGTTAATGTAAACGAATTAGAAAATGAATTGTCAACTAAACTTCAGGACTAGAAGTTGAGATGGGCGAATTAAAAGTTGTAATAAGCATCGACAATAGAAAGTGCTGCCGCCACAGCTATGCTCAGCAAGGGGTGGGTTCGCTTAATGATATTAATTGGTTGATAAAAAAAGAAAAACAATGAATGCGATTAAATTAATTCAGAATCGAATTAATTTAATAATTTGTTATTACTACAGAGCCGAAGACCGGAAAATTGATAAAAAAAGGGCGCCAGCAATTTTTTTTGACACAAAGGAAAGTGTAAACATTTTGAAGCGGAGAGCGACGGTGAAAGAAAATTTTGAATGAAAAGAATGAAAACTATAATTTCAAATGAAGAATATTTTTATTGATAATTTTGCTTGGGAAACCTTGCAAGCGGAGGGCTAAAACACAAGATCTTTTTAAATTGATTTTACAACTTCAAAGTGGAACAAAGAAGATGGAACGTTATCCCTTTGTCCCAAAAGAACTAAAGCGGATTTTAATATCAGGGAGGCGAGTTCTGCAATTTTAGGTGAAACAACGGAATAAAAACAAACTGAATTTCACCAAAATAAAGTGCCAAATTTTGCGAACAAATAGCGAACGAAATATATGTAAGATTTAGTAATCAAATTAAAAAACTTAAAAACTTATCCTTTTCCAATTTCCTCTCCTCTGTAAATTTCCTGTTTGTCTTCCTCTTATTTGTTCTCCTCAAGTTCTCCTTTCACATTTTTATGTTTAATTATATTTTTTTTTCAGAATGTCAGTAAAATTACTTTTTTTTATAAAAATCTCCCAAAAATGAATTCCTTCGATTCTTTTCTTAATCTGTCTTCGAATAAGATCTCTAAAAAATTGGCTTAATTATTTTTCCGACCAGAGGAACTTTCAGCAAACTTTTTCGTCTGTTGGGACCTTCTATTTTTCTCTTTTTCCCCTGCCCTTTAAGCCAATTGGAGCGCGCGGATTTCTATCTTGTTTACTTGTAAGCAACTGTCAGCTATGTTGCAGAAAAGTGCCACTGTTGACGAAATCCAGCGGTCCTACTTACTCGCACATAAACCCTAGTTTTCGCAAGCCGTCGTGGAATTCGTCGATCGCTGGTATCACTTCCAGGAGCGCGGGAGCACGATGAACTCATTCAACCATTTTCCCACTATTTTCTAACTTTTTGAGAGAAACCAGACGAACGCATTAAAAATCGAACAAACTAACTTCGGAGTAAATTGTGAAACCATTTTTCCCCTTAAACTTTCCAAAACCCGAACCCGAAAGTAAAAAGAGAACTTAAGCGACAAAAAAAAGAGAAGACCAAGAACTAGTAACTTAAAATTCGGAAAGGTAAATTGGAAAGTATCTTCTACTCGCGATAAAAATTAACCTACTTCGTTGAGTTTTTGTTAGATTTTGGGGGATTAGGGATACGTTGACGGGCAACGTAGCCATTCTCAAAAGAGTAACATCTAGCGATCGGGGACCAAATGTCTACCGCGCTTTTCTTTTATGAAAGTGGTTCCAACAGACCGCCTTTCTGTCATCATGACATTAGATAACTATTGCGCTATTCCATTTAATGCATCAGTTGCATCGATTTTTGGTTTCTTAAATATACTGAGAGAGAGAGTGCCAGTATCTGATGGGCCATTGCTGCCCTACTCTCTCCCAGTAAATCCAAGGAAACACGGAAAAACCTATAGAGAAAAGAGGGAGAAAACGGCAGGAACAAGGGTTCGGAAAACCAAAAGAATAGTTTTTGTCACGATAAATTTTACCGTGACAATTCCCACCCTTTCCTCCTTGGAAATGTGTTTACTTTTTGAAAGAAAATAAACCATTTTCTAAGGATAAACGTGGTTGCCGAAACGACAGAGGAAACCCATCAGGCCAAATATGGCAAGTCTGTTAATTTTCAAATAAAATACAAATCAAAACATTTTAAATATTAAAACGTACCGGAAGAAAGGAAAGAAAAAAAAATGTTTTACTTTAATCTAACAATTTTCAAAAACAAATCCGAAGCGAAAATTAAGAAGAAACGAAAAAAAACAAAAAAAATTAGCTTTACTCTACGTGGGACTGTTAGACTCAATTGTATTCAGAAGAACAGTTATAAAGCTTTAATATCTTTTGTGTGCCAAGTGCCACGATTTTTTCAAGAGCCATGTTCAAGGATATAAGTTCAAGGAGACAGCCGTTTTCGAATTATAAATGAGCCTACGTACTTTGGATCTAATTTAGCTGCATAATAATTTGCGGCGTCGGATAGAACAAAATTCCTTCGCCATAGGACGTCCTTCGGAAAGTATTGAACGTCTCTCCTCCGGAGGTTGTAGGCTTCCGCCGATTTTCTGTGGCCGCCCGAATTTTACTAGCTATATCTGCTCTAAGTCTCCTAAAGCGTTCTAATATATCACCTACTAAGCCATCTCTATTTGTATCTACTGAATTACTGATAAGTCTATAACCTCTTCATGGCCACTAGTTGACATTTCTTTCCCAAAATTCGAGTAATATGGTGTTATTCCTAGAGCCTCGTGGTGAGATGTTCGGATTGCACAAGCAACCTTGGCTAATTGGTTATCCCAACCACGATTCCCTACAGCGGACCTTAACGCAAATAAAAGCGAAAATTTCGTCAGATAATCAACGACAGTTAAAATATAGACAAAACCTTTACTTGATTTGGGTAGAGGACCCACTAAATCTATACTAATCATCTCCCATGGTGAAGAAACTCCTATTTTTTCAGTCAAAATACCGGCTGGTTTATCCTTTGCTGGTTTCACTGATTGACAAATGCTGCACTTCTTAACATACCTAGTTACATCTCCCCTCATTTTTGGCCAATAGTACTTGACTGCTACCCTAACAAAAGTTTTTTTGACCCCCATATGGCCAGCTAATGAACTATCATGACACTGTTCGAGAATATGTAACCTACCTTTCCTACCGACAACTAATTTCCATTCATCATTATTTTCGTGGACCACTCAACGATGTGATTTTATATACTTAAACAGGCGGCCATTCTCCACTTTCCAGGCTGGGTAAGCTAATGGGTTTGATTCGACCGCTGAGATCATTTTTCCCACCCAAGGGTCCATATCCTCTTCCGAGATTCCAGCCACCACCGTAACT
Source organism: Philhelius pedissequus (assembly GCA_910595825.1). Lineage (NCBI taxonomy): Eukaryota > Metazoa > Arthropoda > Insecta > Diptera > Syrphidae > Philhelius > Philhelius pedissequus. The sequence goes on along the minus strand of OU343160.1, from coordinate 196,789,518 downwards.
CCACGAGACAACATTTCAGGTACGACATGATCTTTCCCCTTATGATGGATGATCTCATAATCGAATTGCTGTAACCAAACAGCCCAGCGTGCCAATCGTCCTTGTGGGTCTTTGAGGTTACTCAACCAAATCAATGAGTAGTGATCAGGTACGACTGTAAATCGACTACCTTCGATATACGGTCGCAACTTCTCAACTGCCTACAGGACGGCTGAACATTCTTTTTCCGTTGTGGAATAATTCCTTTCTGACCTATTCAATGACCTGCTTAAATAGCATATCACCTTTTCCCCACCCTCAAAATTTTGGGATAAAACGGCACCAATGCCATAATCCGATGCGTCTGTCTGCACTACGAAAGGTAGCTTAAAATCGGGACATGTTAAGATCGGCAGAGTAATTAGACATTCTTTTGCTCTCCTAAAACTATCCTTGCATTCCTTTGACCAAATGAATTTTTCGGATTTCTTAAGTAAGTCTGCTAATGGCCTAACTTAATTAGCGAAGTGTGGTACGAAGAGTTTTTTTTTTTTTTTTTTTTTTTAAATTCATTTTTATTTCATTTTAACTTATAACTATCTTAAAGCTAGACAAAATGTTTAAAACTAGCCTAATTATCAATAACTTACAACTAATTTCCTGGCCCTTTACGGGCGCTCTAAACTAAACAATAACTCTTAGAACTAATGTCTTTCGACCTAAAAACTATTTTAATTAAATCTAATTTTTTTTATTTTATTTTATTTTTCAAGGAAAATTTTACAGAAAAAACTTGGTATCTTACTCGTATATATTTTTTTTTTTTTTTTTTGTTTTTTTTTTTTTTTTTTTTTACTTATAAGCTAAACCTAAATATAGATTAAAAATAATTAAAACTAAATAAAAACTAACTTATACTAACTAAAAATAATTTAAAATACTTAAAATACCTAATAATACTTAAAACTACTTTTTTTTTTTGTTTTTTATATGCATGCAGACACACAACAACATGCAACCCACCCATACATGTACGTACACGCACATACATATAGGTACGCACATACATGTACAGACACGCAGATACATGCACGTATGCCCCCGCATACATACATATTTTTAATTTTTTTTTGGTGCCACCCCGACTGTTCCCTATACATAATGCCCCAAATCTATGTAAGTCGGCCAAGATATACTATCTTCAACGAATTTAAATATTATGATGCTGTTCAGAGAGCCACCAGAACTGGTTCTCCTGTTTCACCCTATCCCTCCGGTCCCGATCGGACACAGTCCTACTGAACTGAAGGCGCTCTTCTCCACCTTGAGCGATGACGTCTCGACCATACAGGAGTCGCCTATCCACAGTTTTCCGGCTGACGTGGTAGATGAGCGGAACCGCCCCTCCATCCTGTATCAGCGCTCGACTGTCTAAATAGAGGAATGCCTCGGGAGGGATGTAACCACTTAAACGCGCACTCTCAAAATATTCGTTATTGGGGTAATAAGCCCCAAAAATTAATCTGTTAGTTGAGGACATCGCTCTTGCAACGTGACCCCGAATCAGCTTGAACAAAAAATTATATATTCTGTTTATGTTGGCTCCGTTGTATAAAACCTGGTTGGAATAATATCTTGTGTACTCCGAATCTGGTGTTCTGTGTAATCCAAGGCAACGTCTAACACATTGCCTCTCAAACACCCGAATCTTTTTCATTTGAGATGGGGCAACGTTGAACCACACCGGGCATCCAGAGGCAATTATCTGCCTGATGAGGGCCATGTAGCAAATCACCTTCACCCTGCTGTCAAGACGGCTGCTATAAAAAAGTCGTTTTGTCAAGGCAAAGGCTCCCCTAGCCCTAGCCAAAGCAGCACCTATATGTCTGTCGAAATACAGGTACTGATCCAACCAGCTGCCAAGGTACTTTACTACACTTTTACTCGCCAGTGGATGTCCATGTGGCCCTACGATCACCAGCTTGCGCAGTTCTTTCTCGTATCCCTTGAGGCGCTTGACAACGGAGTCCTAAACAAAATAGTTTCTGATTTCTGGAAGTTGATTTTCAACTTCCAGTCATCACAATATCGCTGAATCTTGTCGAAGTCACTCTGCAAGAGAGTTTTGATGACCTCAACTGTATGAGCTGTTCTGTACGCAATTAGATCGTCGGCGTACGCAATTGCCTGAGTTAAACTACCTATCAGATCGCTGATATGAATGCTGAATAGAATCGGCGAGTTAACCGCTACCTGCTGAAGACCATTTTTAATATTAAAAATTGCGGTAGAAGTTACATTGCCACTCTTGACAACAAACTTTCTACCATTTAGCATGTCATAAAGCATATACAATAGAGGTTTACTTATACCTAGTCTAGTTAGCTTTAGATAGACACCTTCTAACCATACGGTGTCGAAGGCCTTTTCCAAATCAACCAGACAGGCACCCGTACACTGCTTTTTAGTTTTGTTCCACTGGATATCAGAAACTAGTTTAGACGCGGCATGAATTGTGTCATGTCCGGCCTTAAAACCGAACTAATTATCCGGGATGATATTTTTGTCCTCCGCCCATTTGAACAGGGCTCTTTTAATAACCTTTTCAAATACTTTGCTGATACTTGGAAAAAGACTTATCGACCGGAGATTCGCCGGATTGGAGTTGTCCTTTCCCTTTTTTGGGAGAGGGTGCACCACAGCTGTCTTCCACCGCACTGGATAATATGCATTATTCAGCGCGTTGTTAAGCAGTGTGGTATAAATGTCAACTGCTTCTTGAGGCAAATGTCGTAGTACAACGATGGATATACCATCGACTCCTACTGATTTCTTTTTCTTTAGTGAATCAAAGATGAGCTGGAGCTCAATCTTCGAAATTAACAGGGAACTGGTCCCATTTCGCTCGGCGATTATGGCGTTTGCCAAATGTTCATCATTAAACCCGGTAAAACCAAGGTTCTCAGATCGCCATTCGGTTATATCGTTCCGGTGCCATAAGTGATGAAGCAGAGCTCTGTTCTCCAGGTCATGATTCGGGCGAATGCTAGCATTCACCTTGTACACTTGCTGGAGAGCAGCCCCACAGCCTCCACTCTCTCCTGCGGATCGATTATATAGAGGTCATCGTCCAATACGGCATCTTCTGGGTCTATGCCTGCTGTCAGAAGTACGTCTCTGTTCTCTGTCGTCCTCTGGAGCTTAAGACACGGAAGACCGTTTTGATCCTTTCTTCTAAAAATCTTATTAATTTTTGGGAACATACTTGGGTCGCTGGAGTTAACGGCACGAATTTTATTGTCCCAGAACGAATTAATAGCCAATCTATAATTTTCTTTGATCAATTGGTTGATGTTTTTGATGGACGACTTCAGTGTCCTAATCTCCAGGTCTCGTGTATCAGTAAACCGCCTGTACAAGCGTTTAAGTCTTGTCAGTAGTTCACTTTTTTGTCTATGAAGTGCGTCAATTGTCGCGTTACGGTACATGTCAGTTGCGTTACGTTCTTTGTATTTCGGTATTGTTCTGTTCATTGTTCGTAGAATCGTTTCATCAATTTGTTCTAAGTATCTGTCGATTTCAGTATTTGTTAGGTTCCTGTCATTTGGTCGGGATATACCATTTGAACGTAATTCACTCAATAAGGCATTGGAGAAACGTGGCCAGCGCACCTTACTGTAATTGTAAGTATGCACAGGCACATACTCCTCCAACTCCATAAGCTGGTTCGGAAGTTGTATTACGGCGGCGAGTCCGCAGTGGTCACTGTCGTACTCGATCGTACGTAAACAATTTCTTGGCCGTTGACCCACAGCGTCAGTAATTGTTAGTCTTGCGTCTTTACGCAATAGATCCAGATAGGCACTGCTTCTTGGGAACGATGGCCTGCCTGTGGATAGGAGATCGATGCGATACTCAAGGTTGTATCGACCCATCCAATTAAATAGATGGTTGCCTCGAGGATTTTGTATTTGATTTCCCCAATCTGAGTGCTTGGCGTTTAAATCACCCGCCAATATATAGTAATTCTCTTCTGAGCTCAGTCTTAAGCATTCAAAAAGCTTTTCAAGCTCTGTTATAAACTGCGTGGGCTGAGGTCTTTCCGGTGCATAGGCAGCGATCACATACATTCGCTTCCCCTGTTGGAGATGAATGCATATGATGCATGCCTCTAGCGTCCGAAATTTTCGCACGTCACTATTATATATTAACTTATGACTAATGCCTTTACGTATAAAGATTGCGACGCCTCCTCCTTGAGTGGAGTTGGGTCGGTCTCTTCTTACGATATTGTAATTGTTGTTAGTCAATTTATGTTTCTGGTTAAGCTTAGTTTCGCTAGCCATAAACACATCTGGACTTATGTCTTTAAGCAATTGGAATAAATTCGCTCTACGTTCGGTCCTAATCAGTGAATTTACATTCACAGCTAGGATCTTAAAGGGCCTCTCCGGCAGCGCGCCCTTTACCTCTAAGTTGCGTTAAGCTCAGCAAAACAGAGTAGAGATAATCCACCCTAGTCGCCTGCTCCCTGATCTGGTTTTGGAGGCCAGTCAACTGACCCTGGATGGCCAGTAGAGTGCCCATAATATCCGCCTGTGCCGCCGGCGCCTTAGGCACGGGGGCCTGTTGGGCGACCTTTGGTGTAGGCTGTACCGTGCTTCCCCTTCCTGACGCCATTTGGGCGTAAGAAATTTGGCGGTTGACGGGCGTTTTTGTAGGAGGGCGCACTATTGGACGCTTTTCTACCACTGTTTGCTTTGCTGCTTTATTGTTCTTTATAAGCTGAAACGTCGCGCATTCCCGATAATTAGCGGGGCGTCCGCCGCCTCGGCAAAGTACACATTTAAGCTGGGTCCTATCTTCAACCCGTTCCCTTCCTAACTTGCATTCATCTGGATTGTGGTTCTCTCCACACTTAACGCAGCGTGACTGCATTTCGCAGTTTGCTACGGCGTGGCCGAACCTTTGGCAGCGCATGCATTGAAGAATGTCGCCGCGCCTTTTTAATTTGTCCCAAGTTACAACCTGGTAGTTGAGGACGGATATACTCCTCAAACTATCCAGTTTGCTGCTGGGTGAGAGTTGAACAAGGAAGAAGGGAAGACTCCGCTTCTCCCGCCTAGCTCTAACTGTAGCGAACGACTTGACACCGATAAAGTCGAGATCATCATTCGCTTTTTGGCGGAGTTCACTAAAGAGCACCTGTTGTTCCGTGCAGGAATCTATGCCCTTCAAAAGACCTTTTGAAATTTTTCGGTTTTAGGGGTGAAACTTAAGAATTCAGTAGTAGTTTGTTTTAGCAACTCTTTAATTTTTTTGTGCTGTTCCAGTGTGAAGCAATGGATAGCATGCCTATCGTTATTTAATCTTTTTATAGTAAAATTTTGACCAATGGTCAACTTACACAGATTTATGGTATCTTGTAATTCCATTTTATAAGCATTTATGGGTGGCACCTTTTCTTTTTTCGTAATCGGCGGCTGTGGCTGCTGCTGCTGAGACTGACTTTTCTACTGCTGTTGATTCTGCTGCTTCTGAATCTGCTGCTGCTGTTTTTCTTGCGGTTGTTTCTGGGCTTGTGTCTGCTGCTGTTGCTGTTGTTGTTGTTTTTGCCGTTGTTGTTTTGGCTGCTGATGTGGCTGTTGTTTTTGTAATTGTTCTTTTTCCTGTTCTTGTTCGCCGGGTTCTTTTAGTAGTTTCGATCGGCGCGCTTCTTGGCTGGCCTTAACTTTACTTTTCAACTCTTGGATTTCTGCCTCCATTGTTACAATTTTAGCGATCATTCTTTGTTCCTCGTCCTCCTCAGATGACGCCTCTGATGTGGAGAGGTTCACGAAGGCAGTACTATCGCCCGTCGTAAAGTGCCCTTCTCCTTCCTCAGACATATATGCAATACCCTCTTCGGGTGAAGTGTCTAGCTGGGCTTGTCTTGCTGCCTCTGACGTCTCGTCTATATCGGACGTATTCACCCCAGCTGGCAGCTTTGCTGAGGTGGCCGTGGATCTCCTCTTTACCAAATTTGGTGCGCACTTGATCCTCTTTCTGCGCTCTTGGTTAGCATCGGATGATGTTGCCGTTGTTGTTATTGCTGTTGATGTTGTTGGTGCAGAATCACAGCTTGTAATTGAAACATCTTTCGATGTTCCCTCAGCTGATGCCATCGCTGGCCTCATTGGCCCTAGGACACCTTTCGATGTCCCGGTGCTTAAGCTCCTCCTCCTTTGCTGGTACGAAGATTCTATAACAGGAAACAGTCGCTATAAAGCTCCTTACTTCTTTCACATTTCTTAGTGCAGGTATATTGTCCAAAATTTCCACTTTCTCCGGATTAACATGCAATCCGTTTCTATCTACAACATATCCTAAGAATTTAAGTGATTGTCTACTAAAGTGGCATTTATCACGCCCTACCTTCAAACCTACTTGTTGTAATTTTTCTAAAACTTCTTTCAAAATTCCTAGATGCTTGTCAAAGGTATCGGAAATGATAATAATATCATAAATATATACGAAGACATATGGCTCAAGCTCAGGACCAAACACGCTGTCTATGAATCTCTGCCAAGTGGCAGGTGCGCTATGTAAACCAAAAGGCATACGCTTAAATTGGAAAAGACCCCTATTTGGTATCGTAAAGGCCGTAAACTTCTTTGAACCCTCCGCCATCGGAATCTGCCAGTATACGGATTTAACATCCAATGATGTCCAAAATTTTGCATTCCCAAGCTTGTCTAATATTGATGAAATTATCGGTAAGGGGTAAGCATCCCGTTCCGTTACTTGATTTAACTTTCGGTAATCTACGCAAAACCTAAAGGTACTACCTCCTTTTCCTTGACTAATACGATTGGACAAGCCCGAGGACTATTTGATTTTTCAATAACGCCGTCATATAACATTTGCTTAAGGGATTTGTCGATGTGAACCTGCATCGCAGGTGAAACCGGATAGTATCTTTGTTTTATTAGGTCTGAGGAAGTCCTAGTTACGTGTTCAACCTTATTCGTTTTCCCTAAATCGTCTGGTATATCCCTAAACAGATCTTCAATAAAAGCACTTAGTTTGTTCCTTTGCTTATCGCTCAAATCCGATTCCTCTATAATCGATGTGGTTCCGACTGAAGCCAACATCGAAAAACTCCACATACGAGATCGTAAATCCGGGAAGATTCCCCACTGTACCCAAGTCAGCACACAATATCATCTCATGTGGAAGTGATGGAATGACTAAGCACACAACTAGAACTGACCTGTTCTCGATAACCATTTGTAGATTTACTAGCCCTAAAACTCCTACCCCTGCACCATCTGCTAACTATACCTGCCCAACATTACTACTACCTAACTCTAAATCTAAATCTTTTAAAATTTTCCAAACGTACGTACAGATTATTGTCCTGGAAACCCCTGAATCTAAAAGCCCTAAAAACCTAAAACCGAAAATATTAACTCCTAAGTAAGGGCGACTGTCGCCCCCACTACTTTCTAATGTGAAACAAATTTTTACAGAATCTAAGAGCTGCTCGTCAGCAGGCGACCTGTTTAATTTTGACGGCGCTCTTGCCCTGCTGGCCCAAGAGACCGTGTCCCATTTGCCGAACAACGACGACAATCTCCTCGGGTTGTACCCATAGCCCCACAACCAAAACATCGCCTAGGAGCGGAACAACGATTAGAAAAATGGCCTTCCTTATTGCAACTGAAACACCGAATGGACCTATTCGGTGGTGAGTTTCGATTGGCTGTCCCTGTTGGCTCCTGAACGGCAACAACGTATGCGACATCATGGTCTAAAGCCTGTCGAGAACGGCTACTAGAAGGTTGAACAAAAGCTTCGACGTTGGTCCTAATAGGTTCAGACCTTCTACCCAACGCAACCAGTTCATTGACCGATTTGATATCGGTCAACCCAAGCGGGGTTTGGTGGAAGTGATCAATAGTTTTCAATAAAATTGAAAGTTCCCTACTTTCCGACAATGGTTCGCAGAGTCTCTTGAATAGGGTTTGCATCAACGCTATATACATGCCCATAGACTCATCCCGATCTTGGGTACGTTTCGAATTTCATCTAATAAAACATCATCGTAATTGGAGGGTAAAAACTCCAATTCCCTAACAAGTTCTTCCCAAGTGGAAACCGAACAGATCGACAGCTGATTTAAAAAGTCGAGGTTCTGAAACATCTCTTGATTCCTTTCCTGTACTCTTTCTAGAAAAGAGTTCACCGATGAACCACCAGAGAACTTAACACCCCATTTCTCAATTTTTTTCATTACGCTCAGAATGCCGGTTGCAGGGATCGACCTGCAGTTGACATTCTGCACTCGCATTTTCTAAGCCTATTATTGTCGGCTGCTATTCCTTAACCACTCTTGAATTTTTTTTAACCAACGCTTCATCTTCTTCGTCGTAGGTTTTAGTTGCCAATAGCAGTAGAACCTCCCCCGCAATTCCGCCATTTCACTAACCTCTTCGCTGGATACCTTTGCCCTATCAATCCTACTAAACGTCCAATCGATGTTTGCCCTAATCTTCAAATATTCCGCCGACTTTGGATTTTTCGGAGGTTCTTTCAAAAGAGTTTTGATGTCGACTATTTTAGTCTTAATCGCTTTCAAATCCTCTTCATATGAAAACGGGTACTTGTACGATTCGGGCCCAATCGTATGGTCAAGCTCTAAAAACGAAGCCCTAAGCGTCTTTCTCATATCATCGAGTGAGCCCTCTTCCAACCCACGGGCCCTAATTTCATACACTAGCTCATCCTTTGAAAGCCGATTAATATTTGCCTTATTCATCTTGTATTAGGTTATTAATTAAAATTCCAAACGAGATTAAAACGAAATCAAATCACAAAAGAACCCGTTCAATAAACAAATCAAATCATGCAATTCCACTTTACGATTCACAATCCTCACAAAATCACAAAATCTCACTACGGAAAAAAACAATCAAAAAAATAAAACCGGTTATGGTCACTCCCAGAATATGGTCACACCAGAAAATTTTCGCGCACAAAAAAATTCCACCCTACAAAATAGTTTGTCCTTTTATCCAATTTGACAAATCTATACTACACTACTACACCAAAATCCAATAAGAATAATATTTCAATTTCGACAAATGAAAACCAAATTTTAAAATGCCCAATATTCACAACGACTTGCATAGAATCCAATTATTTCAATTCCAAAACCACTAAAATGTATGTAACGCAAAAGCTAAGTGTTAACCAAATGATGTTGTTTAGAAAAAAACACAAGAATAATATTCACTTTAATTGACAGACAAAAACACCTGTTCTTATATATATATATATATATAAGTTAACGCTATTTACGCTGACAACCAAATTCAAAGTTCCCTTGAGAAAGGAAATGGGTCAACAACCCATTCTGCTGACTACACGAATACGATCCATTCTACTGAAGTTCAAATGAACTAAAACAGATGGGCTGGCGAAACGTCTGCGACGACGAACTTCTGCCTGCGGCAATACCCTACATTATTATTAAGTAAATTTTTGTAAATCAGTTTAGATTACTGATTAACTGAAACAATAAAGAAGTATTTTTTTTTAAGTGAAAACTACATAAAATAGTTTAATTGGCGCCGTTGTGGCTGCGTTTTAGAATAAATTTAAACCTAAGTTAAGGCATAAGTCGACGTTAAGTACCTTAAGTAACCTCGCCGCGGGTTTTATAAAAAAAAAAAATAATAACAACGTTTAAGACGACGTTAAGAACTTCGCCGCGTGTGTTTAAAATAATTAGAAAAAATAGTAACGCTTAAGACGACGTTAATAACCTCGCCGCGTGTGTTTAAAATAAAACTAGCTAACACGAATCCACAACCATCAATATCAGGGGTCTCTAGACACTGAGGCCTACGAAGGAGTGTGTAGACAGCACTACTAGTAGCAGAGCAAACGGGATCAATGTGGTCTACACCAGCGTGGGACATGGTGTTCTTGGTATTATTAGTGTAAGATTAAGAAAAAATTTAAATTAACATAAGTAACAATAGAATTTTAAGATAAGAAAATAATACAACTACAAACAAAATACGTAAAAATAACTTTTAATTTGTGCTATAAATAGAAAATAATATTACTAAACAAACATTTTTGATAATTCCAATTTGTCTGATAGGAAGTTTTAAACCCTTCAATTGAAACCAATATAATTTAACTAAAATATTAATATTTAGAGTTTTAAATAAAAAAAACACAATTATTATTTCATTTATATAACCATTTAAACCTAGTGATTATTTTTCAATATTAAAAAAAAAAAAAAAAAAAAAAAAACATGGCAAACCCGAATAACCTTATCCGCCAACCATTAAATCCTAATCCCCAAAGTAATCCCAATCCTCAAATTGAAAATTTGGCTGCACATCCAGCGCTTTCAAATCTAATATCTTCTAATGTGAACCGAACCCTTCAAACAGAAGCAAGAAATTTAGTATATTCAGTCTTAAACCCAAATGCTGACCAATTCGCTGGAGTTGATCAGATGATAAACGCTGATCAAAGCGGAAACGTAAATGAGCTTGATAGAATTCCAGATGTAATAAGAAGCCTACGAGAATTCTCTGGCCAACCAGGTGAATTCAGTTCATGGCGCCAAAGTGGCGAGAGAATCATAAGGATTTATGAACCCTTGAGACGATCTCGAAAATATTTTGGAATTATTAATGTTATTAGAAACAAGATTGTTGGTCATGCAGACCATGTATTAGAATCATATAAAACACCACTAAACTAGGACAATATTTCCAGATGTTTAACTCTGCATTATGCAGACAAACGGGATCTAGGTAACTCCTCTATTCAAGACTTCTACCAAGACGTCTATTCCCAATCTATCTATCTCAATAGAGGCTAGTCAAGAAGCATTGAATTTATTAATGCACACATACAGGGAGAAAGCCCTAGACACATTTATTAGAGGCTTAAAGGGTGATCTACCTAGGGTCCTAGGCATACGAGAACCCTCAGATCTACCTCAAGCCTTGCATTTATGCCTGAAGCTCGAAAATCAAAATTTTCGAACGCAATATGCTTCGGCAACTAATAATAATGTTAGAAAAACTCATCAATTACCACCTCCAGCTCCACCTCGACGCGCAAACAATAATTACCCCAAATTTCAAAATCAACAACAGTTTTATCAACAACTAAGCGACCGCCTACAAGTTGGAATACTCCGCAAGGTTTCAATAATTTTCAGCCACGATCAGGAATACCACAAATACACCAACAACCTTACATGCAGCTGAATCATCCACAGATGCAGCCCAATCGTCCACAGATGCAATATCCACAAGGAAATCAACAACCTTATACGAATTTTAATCGCCCACAAATGCAGTATGTACCAAAACCTCAACCGCCACCAAGACGAATGGACGCATCCACAATTAAGACAAATAATATCAACTACATGAATCAACCCTTACAAAAAAAATGGCCACCAGCACCTAAAAGAGCAGTTGACCCGCCATCACATCAGATACACCCCAACAAGTTACAAATAAATTTTCATTTGAATACTACGTACGAAGTAACCCCTGCAGACGTTTATGAGCAGAGCATCCAATTCGAAGATCAGCAATATGAGCCAACTCTACAAGAATACGTTGATGCACTACCTCAAGAACATACGGAATCTCTTCCTCAATCAAACACAGATTTTCTAACTGAAGAGCATAATATAGAATACAATGATATCCATTTTTTAGACTAAGCTGTTCCTCTCTTCCATACTTCGAACGCAAAACGAAGAGCGGAACAATAATAAGAATTCTAATCGACACCGGATCGAACAAAAATTATATCCAACCTTGTCTCGTATCAAAACCACGTACTAACGAACAACCCTTCCATGCTAATTCTATAGGAGGAAATGTTAAAATTACACAACACACCTTTCTAAACCTTTTTGGTCTCAATAACATAAAAATTTAATTTTTCTTAATGCCTGAACTGAAATCTTTTCACGCTATCCTCGGAAATGATAGTCTTAAATATCTTTCAGCTGTCATCCATATAAAAAACAATTTCATGATGATAAATAATTCTGTTAAGGTTAAAGTCAAACAACTAGTTGCACAATCCGTTAACACCATTAACATAAGAACAAACCACATGTCCACTAAACAAAAAAACAGATATCCAAAACATAATTAGCAAATACCCTAGATTATTTGATGACCCAAATAATAAACTTTCGTGTACCACTGTTGTTAAAGGAGAAATTAGAACAATAACAGATCCTCCTGTGTATTCTAAATTCTACCCATATCCAATGGCACTCAAAGACGTAGTTGAGAGTCAAATAGAAGATCTTCTTAAAGACGGTATTATTCGACGTTCAAGATCGCCCTACAATTCACCCGTTTGGATTGTCCCAAAAAAAGCTGATGCTTCCGGAAGAAAAAAATTCAGATTAGTAATAGATTATCGTAAATTGAATTCAATTACAGTAGCTGACCAATACCCAATTCCAGATATAAATGACGTCTTACCCAATTTAGGCAAGAATAACTGGTTTACAGTTCTCGATTTAAAGAGCGGTTTCCACCAAATTCCTTTAAAGGAATCTGATATCGAAAAAACAGCTTTCTCCCCAATAAAGTCCCTATACAATCTACTCCCATACACAAATATCCCGGCGAAATTATCCACATTGATATTTTCTCTACAGAAAGAAAACTAGTTATCACTACAATAGATACATTTTCTAAATATTCCGTTACAAAAGCAATCAATTCAAAAGCTACGGAACATGTAAGACAACCAATAAGAGGCATTGTCTTTGGTTTCGGAATACCAAAAGTAATAGTCTATGATATTGATAAGTCCTTTAATTCAGCCTCAATACTCTTTATGTTGCAAAATGAATTTGGAATTAATGTTTTTACCACACCTCCCTACACAAGCGCATCTAATGGTCAGATAGAGAGATTTCACTCAACTCTCGCGGAGATTATGCGATGTTTAAAATCTGAGAAAATCTACGAATCCTTCACGGAACTCTTAGAAGCTGCCGTTAATGCATATAACCTTTTTGTACATTCTGTAACAAACAGGAAGCCAATTGATTTATTTTTTAGCAGACACACCGAAAGTCCAGCTCAAATCAAAGACACACATAAAAGAATATAGATAAATTAAAGTGCAAACAAGAAACTGATATAACATACCATAATAAAAAAAAAGACCCGATTTAAAAGACTACTCCCCTGGATATATCATCTACGTCAAAGTAAATAAACGATTAGGTTCTAAACTTTCTGCACGATACAAAAAAGAAAAAGTAAAAGAAAATAAGTCATCAACCGTTTTAACACATTCAGGCAAAATTGTTCACAAGTCAAAAATTAGAAACTAATTCTACCCTTTTGTCCTTTCTCCAACAGATACCTAATAAAACTGATCCCAGGAACTATTAACATCCTAGACCACTCCAATTCCCCCATCATCATCCTTAACAATGGAAAGGCGAAAATCTCCGAAGGAAACTTTAAACTTATCCACACTATTGAATTGACTCCATACTAAAATTTCCTTTCGAATGCACAATCTATTATCCTTAGACAAATCCCTAAAATGAATCCTTACTTTCCAATCATTCACCATGAAATAGAACAAATTAAAAATTTAATCCAAAATCTTAAAATTAGTAGATCAAAACGATCATTAGATTTCATAGGGACAGGATGGAAGTGGATAGCGGGATCACCTGTTCACGAAGATTTCACCATCCTTAGAAATAAGATAAATAACATAATCGATAATAATAATGAGCAAGTAATAATTAATGAAGAATATAAGAAAAAAATAGTTTACTTACCAATGTAACTAATGAAATTATAAATACAATACAAAAAGACAGTATTATTGAATATCAATTTAATGTAATACTATTATTTAAGATAAAACTTATAAAAGAAGAATTAACGAATACTATTTACGCTATTGAATTTGCTAAGGAAAATATTGTTAGTTCCAATATTGTGTCAAAAAATGATATAAATATTATATTAAATAAAATGAACAAAGAAATATTACCATATACAAATATAGAACAGGCAATTAAATTTGCTTATGTAAAAATTGCATCTAATTTAAAAGATTTACTTTATATTGTTAGTATTCCAAAAAAAAAAAAAAAGAAATTTATGAAAAATTAATTGTAATCCCAATGAAGAAAAATAATGGTTTAATAAACAAAATATCTCATAGAAATATGTTAGGAAACGAAAAATTTATATATGGAACGATAAATAATTGTAAGAAAATTGAAGAAATTTCTCTCTGTAAACAATCAGATCTAATTGATTTAAGTAATAATAAATGTATAACAGGTTTACTAGAAAATAGAAATGCACCATGTAGCTCCACAAATAGCCACCACATTGCCCAGGTCGAAGAAGTATCACCAAGACTTATCATCCTTAATCAATTCAACGGTACAATAGAATCTAACAATCGCACTCAATCGCTTAAAGTAAACTAGATAGTAAAATTCTACAACGAAACAATAACAATCAACAACCAACAGTACGTTGCGCAAGAGATCGTTAATATTCAAGCGTTACCACCAATATTGCATCCAAATTACTCAGACCTAGCAGTGGAAGAAGTATAGTCCTTGGAACTTATTAAAGAACTGCATAGGAAAAACACGCAGCACCCCACCAAGATACAAATAGAGAAGGACATGCACCAAATAGCAACTTACGTTATATTTGTAGTCGTATTGCTAACAATAGTATTGATACGATATAAATCCAGAACATCGACTAATAACCCCATAACAACATCACCCATGATTATCATAGCAGACCAAGGCGAATCCAATCAGCCAGCACCCCTGCAGAAATATCCCTTTTTTGAAGGAATGACCATGCATAAAGAATCGATTGAACTTGCGGCGGATAAGTGCATTTATAGCTCTGGTAAAGGTGACGTTTCAATCGAATCAATGTCGTATAAAATAAGGCTTCGCAATGTGTTATTCGTTCCTGAGCTGAAAACAAATTTTATTTCGATTAGCAAAGCGGTCGATAATAATATGACGGTAAATTTTAGCCAGAAAAAGGCATTGATTAAAGATGCGTGCGGTAATTTGGTTTTGTGCGGTAAAAGACATGGCGATTTATATTTTGTCGAGAATGTGTCGAGCTGTAAAGCGTTTATGTCGACGAATGGAAAAGAAAGTGAGATTCACAACTGGCATAAGAAATTCGGTCACTTAAATATAAAAAGCCTGTCACTTTTATGCAAAGAAAACATGGTGCGTGGATTTGACCTAACAAATTTTCCAAAAAATATCGAGTGCGATATATGTTTGAAAGGGAGAATATCACGCCAACCTTTTCCAAAAGAATCGGTAATGAGATGTGAAAATATTCTTGACCTTATTCACAGCGATGTGTGCGGGCCAATGCGTGTTCGTTCCCTGGGTGGTGCGGTTTATTTTGTGACATTTATTGATGATAAATCAAGAAAGATTTCCGTTGAATTTCTGAAAGCTAAATCTGAAGTTTTTAATGCCTTTAAAAGTTTTAAGTCTAGAGTAGAACTAGAAACGGGCCGCAAAATTAAGATGCTGCGATGCGATAATGGTCGAGAATATTTGAGCGACGAATTCGGGACATTTTTGAAAGAGCATGGTATTATGCGACAGTTTTCAGCTGAGTACACACCCCAGCAGAATGGAGTTGCCGAACGTGCGAACCGGACCCTTGTTGAAATGGCCCGGTGCATGTTGCTAGATTCTAGTCTCCCGGAAATGATGTGGGCAGAAGCAGTAAACACTGCAACTTACATTAGGAACAGGTCGCCAACAAAATCTGTTAATTCAATGACCCCATACGAGAGTTGGAGCGGTAAGAAACCTAATGTTTTTCATTTTCAATTATTTGGTTGTTTAGGTGTTATGCTAAATAAAAAGCCCGGAAAGTCAAAGTTCCAGGCAAAGGGAGTTGACTGTGTTATGGTTGGATATTCCACTGAAGCCAAAGCCTACAGGTTGTACATCCCGGAGCAACGAAAAATTGTAAAAAGTCGTGATGTCAAATTCCTTAGTATGCCAGAAGTTAACAAGAATCAACTCGTACCTGACTTAAATCAAATTATAGACCAAGATGAAGCGGCATTCGAACCAGTGAAGGAAGAAGTTAAAACTGAAAACCAGATAGAACTTGAGCGCAGTCAACCAATACATGATACAGACAATGAAGACGAAGAAGTCGAAATTGGGAAAGGAAACGAACCAATACGAGGTACTCATAAACTTGTATCAGAGGGTATGCGAAGCAAGACGAAAGAATTGGGAGGGTGTGATTTTAACAAGCTGTTGTACTTTAATAAATCACAGACAATTCCGCAAACGGCTAGAGAAGCCTTAGATTGTGAAGAGTCCGAGCATTGGCAGCAAGCCATGAGGTCGGAGTACAATAACTTGATTTCAAATGACACATGGATGCTAGTTGACCTTCCTGCAGAAAGAAAACCAATTAAATGCAAATGGGTTTTTAGTTTAAAATTGGATAAATGCGGCAACATCGAAAGATACAAAGCTCGTTTGGTTGCGAAAGGGTGTACGCAAAGGCCAGGAATAGATTTTGACGAAACTTTTTCGCCTGTTGTCCGCTATTCTACCGTGCGACTAATTTTTGCTTTATCCGTAAAGTAAAAACTTCATCTACATCAAATGGACGTAACTTGTGCATACTTGAACGGAAGGTTAAAAGAAGAAACTTACATGTGCCAGCCAGACAGTTTTATTAATCCACAGTATCCTGATCGTGTCTGCAAATTGGACAAAGCACTATACGGACTCAAACAATCAGGACGTGAGTGGAATTATAGGCTGGATGAAGTCTTAAACAAAATTGGGTTCAAGAGATGCAGCCATGATTCCTGTGTTTACACAAAAAACATAGAGGGAGAAATCAACATCTTGGCAATTTACGTTGACGACATTTTACTTGCCTGCTCGGAAACTATACGTTTAGATAAAATCAAGAACCAGCTTAAAACCGAGTTTGTAATTGTAGACAAGGACAAAGTTGAATTTTTCTTGGGGCTGGAGGTTCATCAAAACCAAGCAAGGAATTATCTCTGTATCTCACAAAAACAGGCGATTTCATCTTTACTCGAAAGTTGCGATATGAGTGACTGCAAGGGACGAGGTACACCTTTAGAACATGGTGAAAAGTTTACAAAGTGTCAAAGCTGTCCTTCTTGTCAAATTGCCCGCAAGAAAAGTTACGTTATATAGAAAACTTTTATCGTTGAAAATGACGGAAGATCAGGCGATTTCGGACCACATGGACTCATTCTTGGATGTGGTTGAAAAATTAAAAGAGATAGATATAGACCTAAAAGAGGAGCTTTTGTCTATCATCCTTTTGTCTAGCCTGACGAAGTCATTTGAAAACTTCGTAGTTGCGATAGAGACGAGGGATGCACTTCCTAACCTAGCTAATTTAAAAATAAAATTGGCGGAAGAGGGACAGAGAAGAGATAGAGACAAGAAGGAATCAGACTTGGTAATGGCCTTCTTAGCTAATGTTAGAAGTAAGCAACCGAACTCCGTCCAAAGACAAACAGAACAGCAGAACAAGCCACGCGGCAACAATGCGGCTCGAGTGAGATGCTTCAGGTGTAAGAAAAAGGGCCATTTTTCTTCTCAATGCAGCGAAAGGGAAAAAGTTTTTTCTAAGCAAACGGCTTCTTTTGCATTGTTAAACTTAATTAATTCTGACGGACTAAAAAGAGACAGCTGGATTTTAGATAGTGGTGCTACATCGCATTTGTGTTGTGAAAAAAAACTTTTTTGAAGGAATGACCATGCATAAAGAATCGATTGAACTTGCGGCGGATAAGTTCATTTATAGCTCTGGTAAAGGTGACGTTTCAATCGAATCAATGTCGTATAAAATAAGGCTTCGCAATGTGTTATTCGTTCCTGAGCTGAAAACATATTTTATTTCGATTAGCAAAGCGGTCGATAATAATATGACGGTAAATTTTAGCCAGAAAAAGGCATTGATTAAAGATGCGTGCGGTAATTTGGTTTTGAGCGGTAAAAGACATGGCGATTTATATTTTGTCGAGAATGTGTCGAGCTGTAAAGCGTTTATGTCGACGAATGGAAAAGAAAGTGAGATTCACAACTGGCATAAGAAATTCGGTCACTTAAATATAAAAAGCATGTCACTTTTATGCAAAGAAAACATGGTGCGTGGATTTGACCTAACAAATTTTCCAAAAAATATCGAGTGCGATATATGTTTGAAACGGAAAATATCACGCCAACCTTTTCCAAAAGAATCGGTAATGAGATGTGAAAATATTCTTGACCTTATTCACAGCGATGTGTGCGGGCCAATGCGTGTTCGTTCCCTGGGTGGTGCAGTTTATTTTGTGACATTTATTGATGATAAATCAAGAAAGATTTCCGTTGAATTTCTGAAAGCTAAATCTGAAGTTTTTAATGCCTTTAAAAGTTTTAAGTCTAGAGTAGAACTAGAAACGGGCCGCAAAATTAAGATGCTGCGATGCGATAATGGTCGCGAATATTTGAGCGACGAATTCGGGACATTTTTGAAAGAGCATGGTATTAGGCGACAGTTTTCAGCTGAGTACACACCCCAGCAGAATGGAGTTGCCGAACGTGCGAACTGGACCCTTGTTGAAATGGCCCGGTGCATGTTGCTAGATTCTAGTCTCCCGGAAATGATGTGGGCAGAAGCAGTAAACACTGCAACTTACATTAGGAACAGGTCGCCAACAAAATCTGTTAATTCAATGACCCCATACGAGAGTTGGAGCGGTAAGAAATCTAATGTTTTTCATTTTCAATTATTTGGTTGTTTGGGTGTTATGCTAAATAAAAAGCCCGGAAAGTCAAAGTTCCAGGCAAAGGGAGTTGACTGTGTTATGGTTGGATATTCCACTGAAGCCAAAGCCTACAGGTTGTACATCCCGGAGCAACGAAAAATTGTAAAAAGTTGTGATGTCAAATTCCTTAGTATGCCAGAAGTTAACAAGAATCAACTCGTACCTGACTTAAATCAAATTATAGACCAAGATGAAGCGGCATTCGAACCAGTGAAGGAAGAAGTTAAAACTGAAAACCAGATAGAACTTGAGCGCAGTCAACCAATACATGATACAGACAATGAAGACGAAGAAGTCGAAATTGGGAAAGGAAACGAACCAATACGAGGTACTCATAAACTTGTATCAGAGGGTACGCGAAGCAAGACGAAAGAATTGGGAGGGTGTGATTTTAACAAGCTGTTGTACTTTAATAAATCACAGACAATTCCGCAAACGGCTAGAGAAGCCTTAGATTGTGAAGAGTCCGAGCATTGTCAGCAAGCCATTAGGTCGGAGTACAATAACTTGATTTCAAATGACACATGGATGCTAGTTGACCTTCCTGCAGAAAGAAAACCAATTAAATGCAAATGGGTTTTTAGTTTAAAATTGGATAAATGCGGCAACATCGAAAGATACAAAGCTCGTTTGGTTGCGAAAGGGTGTACGCAAAGGCCAGGAATAGATTTTGACGAAACTTTTTCGCCTGTTGTCCGCTATTCTACCGTGCGACTAATTTTTGCTTTATCCGTAAAGTACAAACTCCATCTACATCAAATGGACGTAACTTGTGCATACTTCAACGGAAGGTTAAAAGAAGAAATTTACATGTGCCAGCCAGACAGTTTTATTAATCCACAGTATCCTGATCGTGTCTGCAAATTGGACAAAGCACTATACGGACTCAAACAATCAGGACGTGAGTGGAATTATAGGCTGGATGAAGTCTTAAACAAAATTGGGTTCAAGAGATGCAGCCATGATTCCTGTGTTTACACAAACAACATAGAGGGAGAAATCAACATCTTGGCAATTTACGTTGACGACATTTTACTTGCCTGCTCGGAAACTATACGTTTAGATAAAATCAAGAACCAGCTTAAAACCGAGTTTGTAAATGTAGACAAGGACAAAGTTGAATTTTTCTTGGGGCTGGAGGTTCATCAAAACCAAGCAAGGAATTATTTCTGTATCTCACAAAAACAGGCGATTTCATCTTTACTCGAAAGTTGCGATATGAGTGACTGCAAAGGACGAGGTACACCTTTAGAACATGGTCAAAAGTTTACAAAGTGTCAAAGCTGTGCTTATTGTCAAATTGCTAATGAAAAAGATTATCAGGGGATAATTGGGTGTCTTCTTTTTATTGGACGGGCAACTAGGCCAGACATTCTACATTCAGTCAGCAAATTGTCTCAGTTCAACGCAAATTCGCATTTGGAACATATGCTTGCAGCCAAGCATATACTCAGGTACCTGAAAAATACTATTAATTTTTCTCTTACTTATAGCCAACCTGATGATCCTTTGTGCGGATACTCCGATGCTGATTGGGCATCAAATTATGACCGTCGATCCTATACTGGCTTTATGTTTCAATTGTTAGGTGGAGCTATTACATGGGCAACAAAAAAGCAGCCGACTATCGCATTATCGAGCACAGAAGCAGAATATATGGCTCTGACGGCTGCAGCCAAGGAAGCGGTCTACTTGCGGAACCTTGTTTTTGAAATTGGCTTCGGGAGTCTCGTTAACCATCCGCTAAAGATTTTCTGCGATAACCAGAGTGCTATATATCTAGCAAAGAATCCATCACATCATGAACGAAGCAAGCACATAGACATTCGTTTTCATTATGTGAGAGATGTCTATAAAAAATCTCTAATTGTCCTTGAATACATATCAACAGAGGAAATGAAGGCCGACATCCTAACTAAAAATTTAATGAAATATAAACATATGAAATTTGTTAATCTTTTAGGCATAAACACTCAAAAATAATTTTTTTTTTATATTGTGTAAGTTTGTATTCATTGCGGGGTAGTTTGTTAGACCATACAATAAATACTTACTTAACATTATTACCTCTAATATCTAACTCTTCTCTTTCTATCATGTATGTATTATATAGCTTTTGCTGAATTCCAATACACATACTTTAATGATGCTATAATATGTACATATATACTTATTGTCTATAAAAACATTAATTTGTACTAAATAAATTCATTCCTGTTTATAACGAGTTACGTGCAGTTTCACTTTTTCTCTACATTAATTAAATATAATGTAGATACTTATTTGTACTTTGTGTTATAATTATAAAACACGAATATAAAACAAAGCCCTACTTCGGTGCCAATTATTACACCTTTAAATTATATATTTAATTAAACAATGTAATTTAAATAAAAGAGAAACGAAAGCAACACGACCGGCACAATTTAGTTAATGTAAACGAATTAGAAAATGAACTGTCAACTAAACTTCAATATTAGAAGTTGAGATGAGCGAATTAAAAGTTGTAATAAGCAGTGACAATAGAAAGTGCTGCCGCCACAGCTATGCTTAGCAATGGGTGGGTTCGCTTAATGCTTTCAATTGGTTGATAAAAAAGAAAAACAATGAATGCGATTAAATTAATTCAGAATCGAATTATTTTAATAATTTGTAATTACTACAGGGCCGTAGACCTAAAATTGATAAAATAGGGCGCCAGCAATTTTTTTGACAAAGAGGAAATTGCAAACCTTTTGAAACGCAGAGCGACGGTGAAAGAAAATTTTGAATTAAAAGAATGAAAATTATAATTTCAAATGAAGAATATTTTTATTGATAATTTTGCTTGGGAAACCTTACAAGCGGAGGCCTAAAACCCAACATCTTTTTAAATTGATTTCACAACTTCAAAGTGGAACAAAGAAGATGAAACGTTATCCCTTTGTCCCGAAGGAACTAAACCGGATTTTAATAGTGGGTGGAAAACAACGTAACACAAACTAACCAAAATTCACCGAAATAAAGTGACCAATTTTGCGAACAAATAGCGAACGCAATATATGTAAGATTTAGTAATCAAATTAAGAAACTTATCCTTTTCCAATTTCCTGTCCTCTGTAAATTTCATTTCCTGTATGACTTCCTCTAATTTGTTCTCCTTTAGTTCTCCTCTCACCTTTTCATGTTTAATTATATTTTTTTTAGAATGTCACCGTTGACGAAATCCAGCGGTCCTACTTACTCGCACATAAACCCTAGTTTTCGCAAGTCATCGTGGAATTCGTCGATCGCTGGTATTACTTCCAGGAGCGCGCGAACACGATGAACTCATTGAACCATTTCGCCTCTAACTTTTTAAGAGAAACCAAACGAAAGCATTAAAAATCGAACAAACTAACTTCGGTGTAAATTTTGAAACCATTTTTCCCTTCCAACTTTCCAAAACCCGAACCCGAAAGTAAAAAGGGAACTTAAGCGACAAAAAAAAAAGAGAAGACCAATAACTAGTGACTTAAAATTCTGAAATATAAATTGGAAAGTATCTTCTACTCGCGATAAAAAATGAACCTACTTCGGTGAGTTTTTGTTAGATTTTGGGGGATTGGGGATACGTTGATGTTTCATCTTTTATATTAATAAAGTTAAAATTAGGTCGGGCACTAAGCCGTTCTCAAAAGAGTAACATCTAGCGATCGGGGACCAAATGTCTACCGCGCTTTTGTTTTATGAAAGTAGTTCCAACAGACCGCCCGTCTGTCATCATGACGTTAGATAACTATTGCGCTATTCCATTTAATGCACCAGTTGCATCGAGTTTTGGTTTCTTAAATATATAGAGAGAGAGTGCCAATATCTGATGGCCCATGGCTGCCCTACTCTCTCCCAGTAAACCCAAGGAAACACGGAAACGGCAGCAACGCGGGTTCAGAATATCAAAGGAATAGTTTTTGTCACGTAAAATTTTACCGTGACAAATTGTTTTAAATGGAATTCATTCGTTTATTCGTCGGTCGTTAGTCACTCTCATGTGAATAGTGCTATAGTAGGTAATTGAAAAATAAATTGAGATTCATTCATGCTTTCCACTCACAAGAAAATATTTTCTTGTAATAAAGAATGTCTTATTTTGTAGGATATGTAGGTATCATGTATATTCGATAAAATTGAAGTAAGAAGGTAGTATATGTGGGTACATTCATACATATGTAGGTAATTAAAATAAACAACTTGTTTTTTTTTTTATAATAAGCGGTTCTAAAAATCGTAAGTATCTTTAATATTTAAAGTGTTTAAATAGGTAGGTACCTACCTATCTGACTTAATTTTTTGAGCAACTCAAGTCTTTTGGTGAGGCGATGGTTAGCTAAATAATTTTAATTTGGAAAGATTTTATGAAGATTTAAAGAATATTGAGACTTGAGAGTGCCAAGCAATTTTGTTTTGGACGAGCAAACCTTTTTTTTTGATAGATGATTTTGCATGTAGACAATGAAGGTAGTAATTACACTAATTTAAGGAATAGACTGAACAAAATTTATAAAAATACATTAGCGAAGTAAACATGGATATACATACTTATTTCATTTTTTGCAAAATTTTAGAAATTTATTTGTTTCCATATTTTTTAATGAACAAATCGGCAGAATAAAATTTAACAAAAATTAATGTGGCAACCATGGACGGTGCGTATCCTTCTTATATTCATAGCATTTTTTTATAAGTATAATATTGGTGGGTAAGTGGGTATATACATAATGGGTTATCTTTTTTGCGGTTTCAAAAGTAAACGTGAACAAAACACATATAAAATATCTTTTTTTCATGATATTTCTTTTTTATTATAAAGCTTGAACGCTGACATTATGTGTGAAACACCACAGCATTTAAATTACCACCACGCGAATTGTTGCAAGCATCGAATCTTTTGAGGTAATTTTCGACCACTTTTTGACACATATTGGGCGGTACCTCAGCCATAACTTGACGAATGTTGGTTTTCAAGTCCTCAAGAGTTACAGGTTTATCTGCATAAACACGGTCTTTTGCGTAGCCCCACAAAAAAAGTCCAGTGGTGTCAAATCGCATGATCTTTGTGACCAGTTCATATCTCCACGACGAGAAATGTCTCTTGCAATAAAGACATATTCGTTCGAGATGCCACATCTGGCACGGTCTCGTTGAAACCACATATTCTCCAAATCGTTCAAGTACACATTCGACAATCTAAAGCGTTGTGGAATGTCAGTTGGCTTCAGTTGTTGTGTGAGCTGGACTTTATATGGATATAGGTGTAGATCGAAATGCAAAATACGCCATAATGTGCCGTAAGACAGTCCTCATTCCTGAGAATGAAGAGAAATCGACATATTCGGGTCTTCGGCATCACTTTCACTTACAGCAGCTATATTTTCAGTGGTACGAGCGAAACGATGATGCACAGGCCTTACAATATCTGTAACCAATCCATTCTCTTCAAATTTCTTGACAGTTTTGCCAATTGTTTGCGTAGTTGGACGATTATGTAAACCATAATCTCCTCTTAAAGCACGAGTAAGTAAGTAAGTAGTAAGTAAGTATTAATTTTATTTACAATTTTAGTAATACATTTTTTTTATAATAATAATGAATTTATAGCTATGGCGTAGCCGTCAGCTCGATTTACAATAACAAATTTATAAAATTAGAATTAAATGAATTCAGTAATTAATAAGTTTCTATAATCATAAATTGAATTTAAAAAACAGTAAAGTGATTTCCAATTCAAACCATTTAGAAGTAGTATTGTTTCTTGCATTGTTAAGCTTGCTTTTCCAAAATATCTTATTCTTTGATGTTTTAATACAGGACAAATACATATAAAATGGAAGCTGTCTTCTTTGGCATGAATATTGCAGAGAGTACACACTTGATGAAATTTTGCGTTATATGTACTGCCATTTAAAGGCAGAAGTTCGCATCTAGATTTGAATGTAATTGAAATTTCGAGTCGATCTCGTACTGTGAAGGTGTTAACACGTTTTCGGCTTCCCAGTTTTTTTAAAATTAAATTTCGTGTGTGAGTTTAAGTGTAACATTAAATCAACATTTGTCAAGTGGTGCAGTAGCACAGTGGTAGAGTGGCCGACCAGAACAGCTCCAACAGTAGAGGTCATCAAAATTCTTTTGCAGCGTGACTTCGACAAGATTCAGCGATATTTCCAGAAATCAGAAACTATTTTGTTTAGGACTCCGTTGTCTAGCGCCTCAAGGGATACGAGAAAGAACTGGCGCAAGCTGGTGATCGTAGGGCCACATGGACATCCACTGGCGAGTAAAAGTGTAGTAAAGTACATTGGCATCTGGTTGGATCAGTACTTGTATTTCGACAGACATATAGGTGCTGCTCTGGCCAGGGCTAGGGGAGCCTTTGCCCTGACAAAATGATTGTTTTATAGCAGTCGTCTTGACAGCAGGGTGAAGGTGATTTGTTACATGGCCCTCATCAGGCCGATGATTGCCTATGGATGCCCGGTGTGGTTCAACGTTGCCCCATTTCAAATGGAAAAGATTCGGGTGTTTGAGAGGCAGTGTCTTCGACGTTGCCTTGGATTACACAGAACACCAGAGTCGGAGTACAAACGATATTATTCCAACCGTTGTATAGAAAACGGAGCCAACATAAACAGAGTAGATAATTTTTTTTTTAAGCTGATTCGAGGGCACGTTGCAAGAGCGATGTCCTCAACTAACAACTTAATTTTTGGGGCGTATTACCCCAATAGCGAATATTTCGAGAGTGCGCGGTTAAGTGGATACATCCCTCCCGAGGCATTCCTCTATTTAGACAGTCGAGGGCTGATACAGAATGGAGGGGCGGTTCCGCTCATCTACCACGTCAGCCGGAAAACTGTGGATAGGCGACTCCTGTATAGTCGAGACGTCATCGCTCAAGGTGGAGAAGAGCGCCTTCGGTTCAGTAGGACTGTGTCCGATCGGGACCGGAGGGATAGGGCGAAACAGGAGAACAGGAGAATCTGGTGCCTCTCTGAACAGCATCATAATATTTAAAGTAGATGAAGATAGTATATCTTGGCCTGGCATAGATTTAGGGCATTAGGTATAGGGAACAATCGGGGTGGCACCAAAAAAAAATTAAAAATATGTATGTATGCGGGGGCATACGTGCATGTATGTGCGTGTCTGTACATGTATGTGCGTACGTATATGTATGTGCGTATGTACACGTATGTGTGGGTTGCATGTTGGTTTGTGTCTGCATGCATATAAAAAATAAACAAAAAAAAAATTAAAAAACGAAAAAAATGCTGCTCTAGTTTTTGAGTAGTTTTAAGTATTATTAGGTATCTTAAGTAGTTTTAATTATTTTTAATTTATATTAAGGTTTAGTTTATAAGTAAAAAAAAAATTAAAAAAAAAAAAAAAATTAAATAAAAAAAAAATATGATAAGATACTCGTACCAAGTTTTTTTTTGAAAAAGTTTCTTGAAATATAAAATAAATAAAAAAAATTAGATTTAATTAAAATAGTTTTTAGATCAAAAGACATTAGTTTTAAGAGTTATTGTTTAATTTAGAGCGCCCGTAAAGGGCCAGTAAATTAGTTGTAAGTCATTGATAATTAGGCTAGTTTTAAACATTTTTGTCAAGCTTTAAGATAGTTATAAGTTAAAGTGAAATAAAAATGAATTCAAAAAAAAAAAAAAAAAAAAAAAAAAAAAAAAAGAGCGGCCGACCGAGAATCCGAGGGTCGCTAGTTCGATTCCCAGCCGGGCATCAGAACTTTGCAAGTTTTTTTTTGTGTAAGTGTAAGTGTAAAACTTTATTGGTTGGGCAAACGAACAAAGGAGGAGGAGTTTAAGCATCTCAAGTACGACTTTTATTTCGTTGATGTTTATTTCAGAGTCTTAAGCTTCATCAATAACTAGGGGATCTGCATAGGTGAAAGTCAAGTTTGACTTGTTAAGAAATACATTTTGATACATTTGTGCCTATAACAAAATTCGAACAGCATATTTCCTTGGCTAGTTTCCAGAAATCTTTTGAATTTGTAGTAAGACTTAGGGATTTTGCTTGAGTATTTTCGTATTAAATTTTTTTCATTCGGCATATTTGCTTGTACTCAGTATTTGACTTAATGTACCATTTTCTAAATTCCTCGGTATAGTAGTTTCGAAGTGCTTGTAAGAGTGATAATGATTTTTTTCGGGCATTCATGCATTCTTTATCAAACCATTTTTGCTTGGATTTTGACGCAGTACCGGGAATTTAAGTGCGTGAAGAATTTCTAATACACGAGATGATTTCCTTTGACAACAGATCAATAGATTCATTTGACCACACAGTTTCGGAGATAATGTTATCTAGACTATTTTGGTAAGAGTCTATATTTTCATTTCTCCGCTTCAGTCTTGGCAATAGGTTCAGTTTTTTTCGTTGCAGTTTATCTTTACTGGTCCATTTAACCACAAGAGGCATATGATCTGAATAGTTTTTATATTCTATTACAAATTTTGATATTGAGTTCACCCAATCGTTGTTTGCTGTACAGTAGTCGATCACAGATTTACCCTGTCCTCCAACAAATGTATAATGGCCCTCTGTATCTCTATAAGTGCAACCATTTAAGACAATACTATCATACATTTGCAACATTTCTAAAAGATCGAAACCGTTTCTGTTGCATATATCGTCCTTTGAAATCCTGTTGGTTGTTGAAATTAGGGTATTGCTTATTGTGTTTGCAGTAATGACTTGCATGTTTCTAATTCTGGCATTGAAATCACCAATCAGAAGAATGCTTTTGCCATCCATGTAACTCATTGTGTTATTCAATTTTTCAAAGTCATCACTCCATCTATTGCAATTGATGTAAACCGTAACAATATACATATTATTTGTTTTTAAGATTCTTACGACAGTAGTGCCGTCATGTTCTACAAAATCGTACGTTTTTAATATTGTTGTTTTTATTCCGTAGATGCTTCCACCACTTGCACGACCTTTAGCTGATGCTTTGATTGCTCCTCTCCAAAAAAGTTTGAATCCATTAAAGAGGTTCTTAAATTTAAAAGAATTTTCAATGGTAACATGTGTTTCGAATAAAAAAAAAATATGTCAAAAGTTTTAATATAATTAAAAAAATCAGGAAAAAAAAGTTTGTTATTGAGTCCTGATATATTATATGCTAAGATTTTAGAAATAAAAATATATAATATAGAACAACTATTTTTGTAGTAGGTTTTAACAATTTTTGTATGCGTTGTGCGATAGTTAAGCGATCCATTTTGGTAAATGTCAGACTTTCAACTGAAAAAAAAATTATTTTCCTACAACTAAAAACAACGGTACCTTCTATACAAATGTTAAAAAAAGCCTTAATAAAAAAAGGATTTCTAAAAAACGGCTCAAAGGATTTGATAAAAAAAAGTGTGGTTTTTTTGATTCAATGCATTTTCTATGTACAATTTTAATAAGATTCTTAAAGTATATATATATATATATATATATTTACATATATATAAACGAATGAATAATAGGAACATTCTGTAATTTAATAAGAAAACTAGAAGTAACTGAACCATATCAAATTAATTTATCCATAACTAAAGTAAGTGAACATATCGAAATAGCAGAATTCATCGAACACAGAAGGAATGTTTAAGAAACCTTTTTGATGGCAATAGTTAGTCCAATTTATATAAGTGTTACTCACACCTTTTTGTTGTCGTCTTTACATTGTAAGTGATAACTCTAGAGGAACTTATTTTAAAAGGCAGCTTCGTGTTGAAAAGTAGCTTTTTGTCTTATAGATTTCCATGCTTTTGGAGTATTTGGATGTAATCATTCGGAGAAACAATAGGGGTGAATGTCAAAGTCTTACACTTTTACTATACCCAAACCCTGCCGTATTGTAACAGAGAAATTAAATAGTGTAAAATTTTTTAACACAAACTAAGATATTTCAGAACAAATGTGAAACAGATTTTGACGTTTGCTTCAGTTTTGCTACAGATTAGTAAAAATGTGTTCACAGTGTTGTAAAAAATAAAATTTTACAATTTTACAAGACTTGTTTCACCAGATCGTGAATACACCTAATATTTTCATTTCTAAGTTTAAGTTTGCTATATGTCCATATACCCGATCCGATAGCATGTAACTATGTCCTCTTATGGGAAAATAATGCTTTATGTCTGAAAAAAAT
Source organism: Philhelius pedissequus (assembly GCA_910595825.1). NCBI lineage: Eukaryota > Metazoa > Arthropoda > Insecta > Diptera > Syrphidae > Philhelius > Philhelius pedissequus. The sequence goes on along the minus strand of OU343160.1, from coordinate 196,760,429 downwards.
GTACTTTAAAAAAAATACATAAGGCAGTCTTGGTGTTTCTGTTTTGTGAAGCGCACGAATCAGAAAAAAGGCAAACTTTTAATTTTTTAACTGGAAATTAACTAGTCAACTGTGTAAAAAAAAGCTCCTATCAAACAAACTTATTTAGGGTGACTTTGGCGAAAACTCTATGCACTTTGTTGAGTTTTGCGATACCACTTAGATCTCAAAGATTTTTTGTATTGAAGGAGTTGAATTTTATAATTTTTTTTTGGTTCAGTCGATGCGCATTGAGATACAAAAAATTTCGATACCCATATCTAATTTTTCGGTTTTTAAGCGCTTGGTGAGTTTTGTGAAAACGGTCCTCATTTGGGGTTACAAATATAGCTTACATAGTAAATGATAAAATTGTGGGAAAAATAATAAAGTATTATAAGAAAAATAAAAGAACAATAACCAGCGCTTAAACACATTTATGTTTTTATATTTTAGCCTTCACTTACTTCAATACAAAACTTTAATATTGCATCATCAGTGCATTTATCTTCGCGAAATCCATATTGAACACCACCTGAGTTACATATAAAACTCAGCCGGACAAGTACGATGAACTTATCCGGGAAATTAACAAAAATATTGAAAGTATCGCATAAATTGCTGACCTAGTGTCTGTAATTTATGCAATAATAAATTGTATTTAAATAAGCCAACTGCGATTGGCAATTTTCTTAGAATTAAGTAAAATGCAATGTAAGCATTGTAGTATTAAGAATAAATAAAATGTAAGATACCAAGGCGTCAGTAGAAAAGAAAGATCAGAATAATAAAGACATAATAATTTAACTGAAGAAAGTAGTAGTGTTGTTTTTTTTAAAAAAGCTCAAGTTGGAACAAATAATTTAACTGGCGCAGTCGGTAGGGTAATTCAACTTTACCGAATTATCCAGTGATTAACGAACTCTTACTACGTGCTACAATAAAATCGTTCAAGATTAAGGTGCAAAGCACACAAATAAAATCGTCTAAGATTAGTGTATATTCAGCACACAAATAAAATCCCATAAGATTAGTGTACATTCAGCACACAAATAAAATCGCATAAGATTAGTGTATATTCAGCACACAAATAAAATCGCATAAGATTAGTGTCTATACAACAGTGAAAAAAAAAAAAAAAACAATGGCAGATAATAACCAAAATATAGAAGAGCTACAACAAGAGCTCCAACGGAGAAACAACCAACTTGAAGCATTGAGGAACGCCTACCACAACCTTCAAGACAGAGATAGGGACGCAAGAAGGGATACTATGTTAAACCAAGTGAAACACATGTCCACATTCACTGGACAAGGAGAGATAACAATAAATTCGTGTATTCGTACTGTGGAATATTACTTAGCCGGAAGAAATACTGAGGAAGCCAGACGATCGCTCACATTGGCGATATACCATGAGAAGATACAAGGAGAAGCCAAAAGTACAATTCTAAATGTGCCACAACCTGACAACTGGGAGCTGATCAAAACAACTCTAAAATTACGATACAAGCCAGACATCGAGCCGTTTCAACTATACAGAAGAATCAGCAACCTAAGAGTTAACAATGTAAGTGAATTAGCAACTGAAGTTCAAAATATTAAATATAAGGCTGAGGAATTAATAGTTTATTATCAAGGTGAACATTTTATCGATTTAAGTAATGTAAATGGAATTTTGGTAAATACAATTAAAGAAATGACACAGGGAACACTTTTAGATAAAATATATGAGGAACATATTTTAGAAAATATACTTTTAATAATGAGAAGACGTAGGTACGAAGATTCATGCATAAGACCAGAATTCACAAAAGGTAGAAATTTTGTTAATAAGGATGATAGAAAACCATTGCCAAATAATTTTAGGCAGAAAAATAGAAATTTTAATAATCAACGAAATTTCAATAACAATAATAATTATAATAATCCTTTCAATAACCGCCCACAAAATTTTAACCCAATTTGTAATCAGTATGCTAACCGATCAGGGCAAAGTAGGAGATATAACCCAAATTTAAATTATAATAGAAACTCAGGGCAGTATCGACAGCAATATAATAGACAACCCGAAGCAATGGATGTCTCAAATGTGCAAAGCGGACAAGTCAACACAGTAGTCAGACAAAACCTACAATCAGGAAACCTTGGTTCATATTCGGGCCAAAATTGCCTTCAATAGGATATGACTGAGCAAAGATTAGAAGAATCTGTCTGCAACATTGACCAAACAAATCAGGTAGAAGTTAATAATTCCGATTTTTTTTATCAACTAGCCTCGGATGACCTACCAATAATTGAATTAACTATATTGAAACAAAAATATTTAGCCTTAATTGATACAGGGTCTTCACTTAGTCTTATAGATGATAACATTAAAATATTTAAAACTATTAAAATTAAGCCAATATAATTTTCAACAATTAAAAGCAAGGGATCAATTGACTTTGAAGTTCATACACCTGCACCCGATGAATTAAAAGCACCAACAGGAGCTCTTATTCGTTGGAAAGTAAAAAGCTTAGCAGAAAGAAAATATCAGTTTATAATAGGCACAGACCTACTAAACAAATTAAACACGTTAATAGATCTAGAAACAGGAATAATTAAACTTAATGGGCAAATAATTAGTTTTCAACATAAACCAATTTTATTCGAAGAAATACATACATTAGAATACGTTGAAGATAGTATTAAATATTTAAAACTAGACCATCTGAATTCAGAGGAATATCGAGAAATTGAAAAAATACCCCAATAAAATTGAAGCAATTAAAAAAGTAAGCATTCCAAAAACCCAAACAGAAATAAGGAGCTTCTTAGGCCTTAGTGGTTATTACCGCAAATTTGTCGAAGATTACGCTAAAATAGCTCAACCCATGAGAAAATACTTACAAAAAAATTGTAAGGTAAATTGTCATGATCCAAATTATGTCGAAGCATTTGAAAAGTTAAAAAGTTCACTCAGGTGAAGAAGAATTACTTGATCATATACCGATCAAAGAAGAAATTGTAAACAAATACAAAACATATATTAACAAATGATAAAACTGAAGAGATAGCAGTTATAAATGGAAAAAGGATAATTTACGTAGCAGAGTACGACTTGAATAATTTAGCAGATATATTTGAGATTCATAAAAAAAGGTATAACTGGGATATATTCCGAACTTTCTGATCATCAATATAATATTGTTCAAGAAAAGCTTATAGAATTATTTTCTAATGATCCACAAATAAAATTCATTAAATGTTCATATAGAGCTCTAGATATAAAAAACTATAAGACAGTTAGGCACAAGAATCAACCGAAATATAAGAAAGCAAAACTAGATAAAATTCAAAAAGCAAATATTAAAAGACCACTTAAATTTTCAGCTGATGATTTGGATAATGATTCTGATGACAGCCACGCAGACTAATTGTCAACACTTTCTAAATACATAGGTCATCAATGAACAGGATGGATTTGTTAAATTAAAGCTAGGTGATGTTACAATAACAAATGAAACAGATTTAATATTACACTTAATTAATCCTATCGAAATAATAGAATTAGTCAAAAATATATCTTTTAATTCGGGACTTTAAGAACCGCAACACAGGCTCATGTTGAATCAGGAAAGTGAAAACATTTTACATAAAATTAAAACATTAATGCCATTAGATAAAAGAGAGAAAAGAGGCCTTATCAATATAGTAGGTAGCGCACAAAAGTGGTTATTTGGAACAATGGATGTAGCAGATAGAGAAATTATTACTAAACATTTAGATGAAGTTCGCGAAAATAACCATAAAGCTATAAGCGTTATAAATAAACAAGTTAAAATAAATGAATACTTTAACAATATAGGGAAACTATATTGAGACAGTCTAAAACTATGCAAAGAGTAGAAAAACAACTAAGAATGAAACAAAATTATTTCGATCAACTTTTTAAACTAAAATATCGAAACAGTAGAGTAGAGCATATTCAGGAAAACATAGTTTCAGCGAAAAACAATATTTTGCATCCTAGTATTTTAACTAATGAAGAAATAGAAACTTACGAAATTGATTTCTTTAAATTAAAACATATAAAATTAGGTGTCACAAGATACAATGAGAATACGATAATATTTGCGATAAAAATTCCGAAAAATTTTGTTACCCTTCCACTCAAGTTATTAACTCCAGTTCCCAATAAAAATTTTATGGAAATTGATGCTGAAAAACAATTTGTGATTGAAATCAATAATAAAATATTTAAATACGAACAAGATTAAAGTATTTCTGAATTAGAACAAAGTAAGCATTGTACTATAAGAAAAAATTGTAAACTAATAGAAAATGCTAAAACTGAAATTATATATTTAGATGATGAAACTATATTTATTAAAAATATCAAAACTAATTTAAATCAAACTTGCGACGATAAAAAATGTATGCTTGAAGGAAATTATCTTATTAATTTCATAAATTGTACTTTATACTTTTTAGATCAAAAATTCTCTAATATAAAACAAATTCAAAAACAAAGATTTTATTACCCAAACAATAAAGAAATATACAACATGAGTGAGCCATTAAAATTTGAAAAAAATTATATTGAATTCAGTAAACAATATAAAAGAAATACAAGAAATAGAATCTAAGAAAAACATGTCATAAATTGTAAATGTAATATGTTTAATAATAATTTTATCTATGTTCGCAATGCTGCCATATGTATACTTTCAAAGAAAAAGAATACTTTTTAAAATAGAGAAACCTAAAATTCAGGAGAATTTCAACTTAAAGGAGGGAGAAGTTACATATAAAACTCAGCCGGACAAGTACGATGTAAATACGATACGAAAGTATCGCATAAATTGCTGACCTAGTGTCTGTAATTTATGCAATAATAAATTGTATTTAAATAAGCCAACTGCGATTGGCAATTTTCTTAGAATTAAGTAAAATGCAATGTAAGCATTGTAGTATTAAGAATAAATAAAATGTAAGACACCAAGGCGTCAGTAGAAAAGAAAGATCAGAATAATAAAGACATAATAATTTAACTGAAGAAAGTGGTAGTGTTGTTTTTTTAAAAAAAGCTCAAGTTGGAACAAATAATTTAACTCCTGCACTATAAGAATTATTACAATTTATATATATTTGATAGCCATGTATATTATAATATGGAAGTTCAAGGCCTCGCAACCAAATCTCTGTTAAAACGATAAAATCCGCTGCTAAATTTAAGGCATCAAAGTGAGATAAAAAGGAATCAAAATTTTTCCTCATACTACGAATGCTTTGATGAATTATTAAAGGTGACAAGTTTTCAATACTACTAACATTATAATTTCTTGCATTACTTAAGAATTTAGTACACATTATTTTAAATCAAATTATAGAATATTTAAGTCATCAGAGCAACTCACTCTGACAACACTATCTCTTTCACTTATATTTTTTGTCATCTTCACCTGAGCTACATTATAGAATTCACGCGTATGAGTTGAGAGGGCATGCTGTTGTTGATGTAGATATTTGTACCATCATAATCATCCCCAAATATTTTTGTTGTTAATGCTCTCCCCTTTTGTTTCATCTACATAATAATCTGTTGGGTATCGCGACGGGTCAAACAACTAAGATACTACTAACATCTTAATTGTTTGACCCACGCGCACACTAAATGTGCGTCCACTTTTACGTAAAAAAACTTTTTTATTTTGTGTAAATAATAACGGTACTTCTCATAGAAAAACTTTTCATATTTTCGACTTTCTCACTTTTTGATGATTTTGATAAAATTATTTTTTTTATGCAAATGTTCCCTAGAAGTGAATAAATCTGCAAACTCAAATTTAAAAAAATTGGTTTTTCGGTTTTTAAAAAAAATAAATAAATTTTGTTTTTTGAAAAATTAATTTTTCAAAAACAATAGGTCATTGATTTTTTTCTGAAATTAAAATTTTATATGTATGGTAATAATAATAATAATTATTATTATTATAATTTTATTACGGTGTAAGTAAATTACAAAATAAATAAATAAAAGGGATAAGCATTAGCCACTGGCGGATCCAAGTGGGGGGGGGGGGGGGGGAGGGAGGGTTTCGGGACCGGACCGTAAAATAGGTCGAGGAAAAGCATTAACTGAGGCAAAAAATGACAAATCAAAGCTTATAAGGACGTTACGCTAGTTTATCTATTGCCAAAATAGCTAAAAAAAAAGAAATTGACAGGAGCCGAACACATATACCCAGATTTTTAGCAATGAGTTCAAATATGGAAAAAATCGCACACACAGTGTGCTTACCAATGCGAAAAGACGACTTATATTAGGAAAAGCGTCAAGTTCTCACGACTCTTTAGCAAAAATTAAAAAGTGTAGTATCAACCCAAGTCTCACAATTAATGCGACGTGTTATTTCAAATGCTAAGCATTTAAAAAGACTTAAAATCAAGAAAAAACCACCAATTAACCCGGTTCGAAAAGAGCAACGCATCAATTTTTGTCGGGCACATGTGGCCTGGACTTCGGAGTGGCATCGCGTGGTCTTTTCCGACGAAAAAAAAATAATTTGGAAGGTCCCGATGGCTATAGCTCCTATTTTCATAACCTCCGCAAGAAACTCATTACTCGGACGAGCTGCATAGCAGAGTTGGAGGTGTGATGTTGTGGAGGCAATTTCCTGTTATGGCACCTGCAAACTTCAATTTTTGTCCACTACAATGAATGCCTTGACTGAAAGTGGTATAATAAAAGAAGCCTTTCGATACTTGCATACCCTTGATGGCCCTTTGCCGTGAACTTATCACATGATAACGTGCCAATACATACAGACCGGGTAGTTAAAACGTAAATAGAGAGCCAAAACATGGAACTATTAAGTTGGCCGACCTACTCAAAGGATTTGAACAACCTTGAAAATGCTAAGGGATGGTTGACACGTCAATATATCGATCAGGACAGCAATAGTCGAATATAACCAAACTAACCAAAGCCACCGAATTAGCTTGAGGCTCCATTTCGCTAAATTATTTGGCCACTTTGTATACATCCCTCCCAAACCGGATGTGTGAAGTTCTGGAGCAGAAAGGTGGCTCAACATTATTAGCAAAATTGTTATTTGATCAAAAATACCCTTAATACGTAAAATCTGAGTAACGCTTGAAATAAAAAGAATCAAGATTCTCTAAAATGACCCTGCATTTTCACGGTTTTTAGGAAATAATTTTTTTAATACTTAAATCAATAGCATTCAACTTTGTTTATAACTTTAAGTAACAACAAATAAAAAAAATGTATGTCTCTATACTCTGTTCAAATTAAATTTTCAGTATAGGGAAGATAATATACTTGCCTTTCACTCTAACTACTAGAGATGCCAATAAGTTCGTAATGTCTTAAAGCTCTTACAGGGTTGCAGTAATAAGCATACTAAATTACCACAAACGTAGCAGTGGTAACTCTGATTCAATATGTTTATTTTAAAAGCGCACAATGATTACGGGGGTTGAGTGCATGACGAAGGCACACAAGCAGTAGTGTGTATGGGATATATGCTGGTTTTAGCAAGATTGCAAAAATAATTTTTGTGTGCTCAGAGGTTATTTTCAGTGGGAATTTCAGCGACAAGTACCAGTGTATTTGAAAAAGCTCTCCCATAAGACCTGTACTGAAAATATAAATTGAACGGAGATAGCGTGATTGGTTAAGGAGCAATGAATGACAGAAAACAGAACTAAGAGTTATCCTATTTAAGTGGCGAGTAGTGTATGTATAAGCAAATAATTATAAACGCTTGGAGTTCTCGACTATGAGTGTTTCTCCTTATCTTTCGTTCTGATATCTCGGTTCTCGACCTTCGGCTTCGAGTTATCATAGTTTGGCTTTGTGCCCAAGCAATGACAACTCGAAGCTGAAGCGTATCAAATGCCTACAATTGGAGTTGTAGCTATAGTAAAAAAAAGTTTAAGTTGCACGGTATAAAGAATACTGGTACGATATTCCGCATTTAATTATCCTATCTCTCTCGCACAAATTGTCACCTAGTGACGTAGTTCACCCCACGTTTTTTTTTTGTTTCTGAATTTGTTTTGTATGCATTTTTGTCACAAAGTGACGTAGGGCAACGATAAATATTATATACTATGTATTCCCTATTATTTTTATTATTAAAAAGTTGTTTCAAATATTTGTTGCTGTCGTTGCACATATCGATTTTCCTTAGGATTTGTTTGAGACAAAATAGCTCCACAGTTAACGTAATGAGAACTATGTATGAAAATCTTAACTTTTAAATCGTTGGACGTATTCGTATAGTTCCGTTGAAGTTGTAAAGTAAGATGATTCCAGGGGATATTTCTGCAATGTGTGGGATGTGTTGACTGTTCATTAGATTGCATTCTGCAGTTAAGCTTCTTATATTATTAAGCTATGTATGTGGAATTGCTAATGTTAACAATATTTTTAGTATTACAAATGGTTATATAATGAATAGTTTTACAATTATTATTTATTGCATAAATTTCATTTTTATTTTTTATTTTCATATTTCAAATCGAGAGCTACTTTTCCTTTTTTTATAGGTTTTAATAATAGTTTTTCATAAGCTGACTGTTTTGACATTGGTATATTTTTAATATAGAGAAGTGAGGTCATATTTACTCAATTATTATTTCAGAAAAATTTAATGCTCTTCAACAGTATCATAAGGATTTTTTTCTTTATTTAAAGTACTTATAGCTTATATTATTTTTTTCTTGTGATAATATTAAGGAATTTATAATTCCCATTTTAGCTCAATTGACAATGCCGGACCCACCATATGTGCAGGTTGTGCAAATGCACAGGGCGCCAAGCTTTATATTATTCCATAATATAAGAAACATTTATGGATACACATACTTTAAATTATACACAAATTTAAGTTCGTCTAACCAGCTATCTATTCCTTGTATTTCTAAAAGTTATTTGAACGCAATAATTATCTTCCAATAATTTGAATTAAGTCATTTCATCTGCTCACACAAAAGACCATTCATATAATTTCACCAGAAACAACATTGTGTGAATAGAAAAAAAATCCCATCAAGATTACGTTGGTGCAGGCTTGCAAGGTAAATTCATGCACAAGAATCCAAAAAAAATCCATACCAATAGCTTATTAACCATTTATACAAGAAAAAAGTTCATACGAGCCAAAACAAGAAATCGCAATAAGACTGTGCAAGACAATTTCTCGCACAAAAATCTATAGGAAATCGGCTACCTACCATTTACATAAAAAACAAGTTCATGTGGGCGAATTGCACCAAGGAGGTGCAATTTTAATTTCTTGCACAAGCACTCAAAAGTTTTTGTAGGATAAAATCTCAAAATAATAAACTCAACCTACACTTCCCTTGAAACCATTTGAGTGAAACGTGCAGAATTTAATTCACCACGTATGGGATATTCCATTGTATATATATTCCATAGTACTATCATGAAGCGGAACGTCCGAGGCGGCCTATGGTGACTCGCTGAAAGGTACAACTCTGCAGATTGTGCAGACTCTCAGAGAGGGAGAATTTGAAGGATTGACAAATAAAAAATAAGGTAAGACAAACAGCTAATGAGGGGAAGAATGCATAAAGGTAAAGCAGAATAAAAGAAAATATACTTTTTGCATTTTTCTTTCCTCACATTAATTATAAACTGAAGAAAATATCTATGTATGTAGAATATTCCAATTTCAATTTGTAGATATCCCGTTGGACCTTCTTTTGTTTAGGTACTCTATTTCAATTTGTTTTCATTTTAACCAAGATTAAGATTTACGGCATTGTAGGTACGTGGTGTTGATTGTTTTGCCGTCGGTTGTGAGTTAAAAAAAAGATTTATTTGATTTCGTGCGCATTCGGTAATTTTTTAATTTTTGTGTTATAAAGTGTTGTGGTATTGTACCTACATTTCGATATTTAAATAGGTAGGTACCTACAATAATAGGTACCTACAATAATTTGCTTATAAAATCAAAGAGTGATATAGTGAAATAAAAGTTAATTAATTATATGAAACAAAAGAAACAAAAATTAATGAAAAAGTTCTTTGTGAAGTTGAAGCATTGTTACATTATATTCAGTGGTTGAAATTAATAAGTGATGTTCGGTGAAAAAAATTGTGAAGTGTGTTTTAACTAGGTAGGCACTTATATAGTTATGAAATTGATATTTTATTTAAACAAGAAAGGTGTATGAATTTATTAAAAGTGCAGCCTGTATATTTCAAATCAGCTGTTCTTTATAATATATACATATAGCCTTTTGGATTTCAACAAATAAAAAACACAAAAATGAAAAAAAAAAAAACATTCAACCAACTTTATCTACCTATATACATTTTAATAAGGAAAAAAAACATTCAGATGTATTTGCGAGTAGATACAAAAATACCTAGGTACATTGTATTAAATTTGTGCTAAGGTAAAGTGAAAAAAGTGTTCAAAACGATTTACACTTTTACAAGAAAAATATGTTGTACGACAACCTGCCGCGTCGGCCGCGCCGATCTGTGCAGCATGGTCGTATCTAAATAAAAATAAAGTGAAGTGTATTGTGTTGGATTTTTGCCGTGCACATAAAGTACCTATATTTATGTGTGAATTTATATTTATTTTTAAATTGAATAGTGAAGTTAAATTTAGTGCGTGATGTGCAGAAAAAAGTTAATTATCATATTTAATAATAAGAAAGGAGTATATATTTATTTAAAGTTCAGCCTGGTAAATGTAAAGTCGGCTGTTCTTTATAATAAATACATATACATCCTTTTGAGTTCATCTTCTACTTGTACTTTGCATTTATTACAAGCAATGCATGTTAGGTATCGCAAAAAAAATATTATTCAAATTTATAAATATATATACCTATATCCAATTTAAAATAAAATGCATGAATGCTTCGTACGAACTTGCTCATGTAGCTAACAACTTTAATGTAATTAATCACTGACGCTGTTAGTAGGTAGGTATAGGTAGGTAGTCTAGTTATCCCATACATTTTCAAAGGCCATGTAGGTAAGTTTACCTTGATTCTTAGTGTAATGAATAGTCGAATGCATGATTCAAGGAATCTAGGTACATACATATGAATAAATAAAAGTGAATGCTGTATAGGTGGGTAAGAATCGTTTTTTAAACTCTTTAATCATTTTTTAAACCATCACCTTAATCGGTTTCTCGAGATAACCAAGAACGCCTTAAGATGCCACGGACCAATGAAAATTTTATATAAAAGTATCTCGAAAATTGTAGGACAGATTTTGATGAGATCCGGTTTTTTATTTTTAGTTTTTTGAAAAAATTTTTTTTTAATTTTGGAATGCAGTTTTTTTGAGTTTATTAATATACATCAGACTTTAAAATTTAAAATTATTTTTTGATTAGTTTTAAAAATATTGATTTTTCAAAAAAAAAAGAAAAATAAGATTTTCCTTCAAGGTCATATGGCAGGTACCGTTATTTTTAGGTCTAAAAATAAAATTTCAATTTCCCCTCTGAAGAATGCCAAAATAATCACACATACCAAATTTGAAGGTAATCGCTTACGCCGCGCCGTTTAGTCTGCACTTTTTGTTTGTCGATCACTTTTTTAGGCTTCTCTATGATCGTAATGTCACGTTTGATTGTTAGAATTTTTTAACTTGCCTTATATTACTATAATCGCAAGCAAAAATTGAATGAGGTATATAAATGACAATAAATTCCGAAATTTAATATATGTAGGTACGTAGGTACACATTTCTCAAACAATATATTGTATGTAGGTACAAGTACCACATACACATTGCTTGATTTAATAAACTTTTAAATAGGTATGTATGTAAATATATGTATAATGTACCTGCTAATGTATAATAATAAACTACTTTTCCATTATCATTGACAAATTCATAGCGATTGGCAGTGATTTTTAATAGCGAATAAGATTTTTTTCTGAGTTTTTTTTTTTAAATTACAAAATAATAATTAGCTACATACCACATAGTGCTTTTAGTGTTAATAGAGTTTTTTTTAAATATAATTGCTTTTAGTTCGAGTATTTTCGCTATTAATTTTTAACTTTTTTAAAAATTTTTAGAAAGAGGACTAGGCCGCCTGGGGATACAGTAATAGTAGTTATAGAATAGAACGAGGAATAGACCTATTGGGGAAACCTAAAAAAGAAACGCATCTAGTGTTCTACCTTAATGGGTGATGTGGAAAGGAACACATAATACATTTCAACACTTTGCACCTTACTAATCCTTAATCTAATATATATAAATTAAAGTTTAGTTTTGTGTACGTTCGTTAACCAGCCAAACCGGTTGACCGATTTTCTTAATTTTTTTTAAAAATTAAAGAGGAATGAGGGTAGAAGGTTTAGGACAAAAAAAAAATTTAAAAAGAAAGGAAAATTGGATAAAAAGAAATGAAATTTCATTTCGATAACTTCTCTATATTTTTCCTTAAAAAATATCATAGTAATTATTGTTTCTATATTCAGAAAAAAAAATAATTAGCAAACTAAATTTCATTTAATTCTTTAATTTTAATTCGAGAACTTTACAGATATCAAGAAGTCATATTATTTTCTGATTTTACAACCATCAAAGTCGTGTAAATATTTAAATCATACATTTAAAAAAATAAATGGTCTATGTAATCTCTAAAAGATTCAAATTATGAATTGACTTTTCAGATAAATAAACATCCTTTGAAAGGAGCACCAGATTTTCAAGTAACAAGAGCACCACTTCCAAGGAATTACTTTCAAGTATTCAAATTCAAGCCAGTGTAATTGTATGTAGATTAAATAGGGTGATTTGAAAAAAAAAAAACAACTGGAAATTTTCAACATTTAACATCAAGGTTATTTTGAATTTGTAAAATTGAATTAAATTGTTGGCGTGGCCTTTGACAGTTCTTCTTAAGAACTATTCGGAGTAGTGTGTTTTGGTATTTTTGATATCGCGGATGTAATTACTCAACATTGTCACTTAAGTGCTCTTTGAGAATTTGGACTGAATTACAAAAAATAATCCATGCAAAATGTACCCCTAACTGCCAAATGTACTTTGAGCCTGGGACAAGTTTAATCAAATTAATTTTTTGCAAAAAAATAATAAATTTTTAAACAAATCGAAAGTTTTCGGAAATATAAGAAAATATAGAGTCAAATGTGCCAAAGTTTACCAGTATCAAATTCAAGTCCAGAGTTTTGACCATTATTTGTTCTTTGCGCATTTAAGTAATGGTAGTAGTAAATAAGTGAGGAGTTTATCACCACCTATAACGAGAAATATATTATAGAATTCGGTGATGTATCTTTCGCCAGATACTAAACGAATGCAACTGGTGTACTATTAACCAACATTGGAGTTAATATCTAAAACACCATCTTCATAAATTTAGTAACTCAACTCCACAAATCAAGGGGAAGGTGTGTCAAAAAAGTGTTTGAGCTTCCACTTAAAATTATTATTATTATAACCACCGGCATCATAATGAACGAGTGCTAATTCTGTGAAATGCACTTGATAATAGAAAAAACAGAATTTTTTTTTTAAAGTAAGTAAAATTTGTATTTGTGCGTGAGTATAGTATTTTGCTGAAAAAGTGATAATTTTACAAGGCACCAAAAACCAAAACAAAACGAAAAAAGTAAGTGCAGTGGTGCAGTTTTTTCAACTTTATTGTGCAGTTTTGAAAATACAATTAAAAGTGAATGTTTGAGTAGGCACCAAACAGCAAAACTTACTTAATTTTTGTGTTTATGGGTGTGTCAAAATAGAAATAACATAACGAATTTAAATTTCTTTTTGATTTTTATCAAAGGTGTTGTTTAACGAAAATAAAATTACTTATGTCAAAAATAGGATTTTTTGTTGTTTGATTTTTTTGGAACTATTTCGTGGTCAATAACAAAATAAGTGCATTTTTGTGTGTGAATATATAGAGAAAATTGTATTATATTGTTATTTGATTTTGTTTTGCTTATTGCTTTACCAAATCTGCTTTGAAATTAATTTATTTGTAGATGAATAATGAAAAGAGGCAAATGTATAAGAAAAAGATTAATGCACTTAATTCTATTGGATCGGCTTGCGAATCAAAAATAAAGGATATCGTAAATAATTTAGTTGAGGAAAGAAATTCTCTTCGTAGGCAAGTTGAAGGTACAGTTATTTAAATTTAATTTCTTTCTTGATTCTTTTTTATGAGTGTTCATTAATATTGTAGAGCTAGAGAAGCAAAGAAACAATGAGAATAATAAAGAAATTGCATTAGAACAAGTATTTCATTCCGTTGGTTCGGCTTTCGATGGAAATAATGGCAATATTGGTACATCAAATGATTCATGTGCTAATGAAAATACATTAAATGTTGAGTTATTTAACTCAACTCCAAATTCATCTTCGTTTGGTAATTAAGTTATTTCTTATGAAAATTATTATTCCAGTTTTGGAATAATTGAATTTTTTTTTACGTAGCGGATTTGTTTGAAAGCGAACCATTGGAATTAGAAAGTGATTTGATAAATGCGTCTAAGCTTAATTCTTCGTTCAATGTTTCGTCATCAAAAGCTGCAAATGTTAGGCAGTTACAAGCCGAAAGTGTTCCATCGTCACAATTGATGAATGTTTCGTCTCAATTGTCGATTGCTCAGCAAAATCGGTTAGCTGCTATTGACCGCTTAGGAAAAAGGAAGCGGATTATTGCATTAATTGGATCATTCAAAAAAAAAGGGGAAACATTTCAAACAATCCGAAACGTTTACAATGCACTATATGATCAAGACATTGACTGCGAAATTGTGTTGATGTTAATTTTACGCGGTGATGTTTTGGTTAACACTCAGACTCAAACAATTGCAATGAAAAATACCGCTTTGCACAAATCATTATCGTTGTTAAAGTAAATTTTTATTAAGTACATATAATAAGTTTTGTAAGAACGATATACAGAAAATGTTTTTTTTTTTTACTTTTAAATAAAAATCACAAATTGAATGATCATTTCTTAGTTGTTTTTTTCTGAATGCGTTTATTTTGTAGCACCTTCATCTTTCCTTCAAAATATCTTTACATATTTAATCAAATACAAGCAATATTTTGTTTATGAAAGCATGAAAATTGAATTCATAAAAGCAAGTAGAAATATTTTGGAAATTAATCAGATTTTTTTTTTAACTTTAAAGAATGCCACGTTGTCAACGAAGTAATATTGGTCGCCGTACGAATAGACTTATTAGAGAAAATCATAATAGGCAAAATGAAACTATTGAACAGCGTAATTCACGTAATGATCGTAATCGTGAACAGATGAATCGTTCGCGTTCGCGTTCGAATCCGCAAGGTGGTGAGCAGAGAAGGCCTAGAGAACGGCCGCTTAATTTGGAAAAGGTTGCCTTTGCATATGATCCCACTGTCGATTATAGTGTCCATAGGAATGTTGTAATCGGTGCAATGGACGTTTCATGTCCCAGTTGCCATGCTTTAAAATTTAAGAACGAAACGGTAGACATGTGCTGTCTGAGTGGTAAAGTGAAACTACCAGAATTGCGTGCTCCTCCCGAGCCATTGAAATCGTTACTTAACGGTGCTCATCCGCTTTCCAATCAATTTTTAATGAAAATACGATATTATAATTCATGTTTTCAAATGACATCATTCGGCGCTACAAAAATAATTCGAGAAGGAAATTTTATGCCCACGCTTAAGGTAAAGTCATCATATCGTGATGAATATATTTATCAAAAATCTATGTGAATATTGTTATTATATTGATGATTTTACTGTACAGATTCAGGGACAAATTTATCATCTCGCTGGTTCACTTTTGCCGTGTCCAAATACTGATTTTAAATTTCTTCAGATATATTTTATTGGAAATGTTGATGAACAAGTTAATCAACGATGTGCGATTGCAACTCAGACGATGAGAGAAATAATTGTGGATCTTCAAGAAATGTTCCATTTGCATAATGAATTGATTCGACTTTTCAAGGGTGCACTTGATCGTATGCGTGCAGATGATCACAAAATTGTTATTTATGCTGACAAAAGACCTGCTGGCGAACATGCCAGAAGATATAATGCTCCAACAATGGATGATGTGGCTATAGTCATAGTTGGTGATCAATTTCAACCACGTGACATTGTTCTTCATCGCCGAAATGAAGGATTGCAACGTATATCAGAAACGCACCGTTCATATGATGCTTTACAATATCCGATTTTATTTCCATATGGTGAAGATGGATATCATTTTAATTATAAAATGCTTAATCCTGTGACTGGTAAGTTTACGTCTAAATAAAATTTTTGAATATAGTCCTCAGAACTTTTTGTTTTTCTTAGGTTTAGAAGGAAATAAAAAAGTTAGCGCCATGAATTTTTATTCATATCGATTGATGCTTCGTCCAAATGAAGAAAATTTTATTCTTAAATGTCGAAATCTTTTTCATCAATTTGTAGTGGATATGTATGCGAAAATTGAAACGGAACGTTTAAATTATCTCAGATATCACCAGAGACAATTGCGCTGTGAAGAATATATTCATTTACGTGATGCTGTGCACAATGATGGAAATTTAAATGATATTGGCCAATTGGTTATTTTGCCATCATCATACACTGGTAGCCCACGTCACATGCACGAATACTCCCAGGATGGTATGACATATGTACGACGTGATGGTCGACCAGATTTGTTTATAACATTTACGTGCAATCCGCAATGGACAGAAATAAAAGACCATTTACTTTTAGGCCAAACACCGATTGATCGACATGATATAACAGCGCGTGTGTTTAGGCAAAAGTTAAAATCGTTAATGGATTTTATTGTGAAACATAAAGTTTTTGGTGGAGTTCGTTGCTGGATGTACTCGATTGAATGGCAAAAGAGAGGTTTGCCTCATGCCCATATTTTGATATGGTTCGTCACAAAAATCACAACCAATCAAATTGATAGTATTATATCTGCTGAAATTCCGGATAAAACAATTGACCCTGAATTGTTTGAGGTTGTGACTAAAAACATGATCCATGGACCGTGTGGCGTTTTAAACCCTCAATCACCGTGTATGATTGATGGCAAATGTTCTAAGCGATTTCCTAAAGAATTGCTTCAACAAACAATTACTGGTCATGACGGTTATCCATTATATCGTCGTCGCGCAACAAATGACAATGGAAAATCTATTCATTTGAAAATTAATAATCAAGAAATCGAAATTGATAATCGTTGGATTGTGCCATATTCGCCTTTGTTGTCTAAAACATTCAAAGCGCATGTAAATGTCGAATTTTGCAATTCCGTAAAATCGATAAGATATATTTGTAAATATATAAACAAGGGGAGCGATATGGCCGTTTTTGGCGTTGCAAATCAGAACAATAATGATGAAATTACTCAATATCAAATGGGCAGATATATTAGTAGTAATGAAGCAGTATGGCGAATTTTATCATTTCCGATTCATGATAGGTATCCAACTGTTGTTCATTTGTCTGTCCATCTTGAAAATGGTCAACGAGTCTATTATTCTCCTGGAAATGCGGAAGTAAGAGCAGAACGCCCACCGGAAACAACATTTACCGCATTTTTTAATTTAAGTTCAACTGATCAATTTGCAAGAACATTATTATATTCAGAGGTTCCTCAATATTATACATGGCAGGCATCAAATAAAAATTTTTGTAAACGTGAACAAGGAAATCAAGTTGATGGTCACCGTGATATATTTCAAGCAGATGCTATTGGCCGAATTTATACGGTTCATCCAAATACTGAGGAATGTTATTTTTTGCGTTTACTATTAAATAATGTTCGTGGGCCAACATCTTTTGCAGATTTACGAACCATTGATGGGTATTTATGTCCTACATATCGAGAAGCATGCATGCGTTTAAATTTACTGGAAGATGATCAACATTGGAATAATACTTTAGAAGATGCAGCTCTTACGGCAAATCCACATCAAATGCGTACATTATTTGCAATTATAATATCTGCGTGTAGTCCGACGAATCCACATGAGCTATGGAGAAATCATTGTGATCATTTGTCAGAAGATATTTTACATACAGTTCGTCGTGTAAGGAAATATGTGAAAACACTTTCTCTCACCGAAAATGTAAGAGTGTTATTGCAAAATGATCCAACAGCGGCAGAATTTTCCAAACAATTATTGAAAATTGGAAATGGAGAATTGCCTCTTGATATTGATGGTCAAATTACATTGCCAAATAATTTTTGTTCGTTATCAGAAACGACTGCTGCGTTAATACAAAGCGTGTTTCCTGATATTGTAAATAACTATCATAATTATGATTGGTTAAGTCAAAGATGTATATTGGCATGTACAAATAAAGATGTTATTAGTATCAATGCGGAAATTATAAACAGAATACCAGGTGAAAGTGTAACTTATAAATCTATTGATACCGTCATGAATCCGGATGAAGTTGTCAACTATCCGATCGAATTTTTAAATTCATTGGATTTACCAGGTATTCCGCCACATTATTTACAATTGAAAGTTGGTATTCCGATAATAATGTTACGAAATTTAAATCATCCAAGATTATGTAATGGCACCAGATTAGTAGTTAAACGATTAATGAATAATGTAATTGAAGCGGCAATTTTAACTGGTAAATTTAAAGGCGAAGATGTTTTAATACCACGTATACCAATGATTCCACCTGATTTACCATTTGAATTTAAACGTTTGCAGTTGCCTATTCGTATTGCTTTTGGAATGACAGTTAATAAATCTCAAGGTCAAACGCTAGAAATCTGTGGTATACATTTGGAAAATCCAGTTTTTTCTCATGGCCAACTTTATGTTGGTTGTTCACGTGTTGGTAAACCATCCGCCTTATTCATTTATACGACCAACAATGGAAGAACCAAAAATATTGTTTATGAAAAAGCGTTGGAATAAAAAATATTAAATAAGGCACGTATAAGACAACTAAAAAAAACTATTTTTTTTTACGCCCTGCGAAGCGGGCGGGGGTTTTGCTAGTTTTCAATAAAAAAATGTCCTATTATATATTAATAACAAACATTTAATAGCAAACCATTTATTTCTTTTTCCAGTTATATTGCACCTGCATCTACTGCAACGAGGATTACATATTTACATTACACAATCTTCAGCTCTTGGTTTGAGCAATCAGCCGAAATGGGGTGAAAGCTCTTCATCTCTATTAAGGATTTGTTTTTTCAAAGTTGGAGTATGGGTGCTATTAACTTAAAAGTATTGTAAAAATTACATGTACATATAGACAAAAAATTAAACAAAAATAGTAGGTTTAATAAGAATAAAATTTTGATCAATAAAAGCACTATGTTCTTTGATAAAATTAACAAATGTGTTTTAAAAACTATTTTGAAGATTGCCTATCAATATATTATTTTTTTTTCAAAAATGTAGAAAATTACATAATGGAGAATGTCGAAAATCCTAAGAAAAATAGTTCTATGGTTATTTTTTGTATGTATCTACATTGTTTGCGAAAATAAAACAAAAAATGTTATCATATGTTTATTACGTTACCTTCTTTAAGAGTTATATAACATTTTATGTTTCATTTTTGTCTGACCAAAATGTAGAAATACATACATAACTACAATAATTCCGTAAAATCGATTTCATGATAAGTATCTAAGCTCATTTATATAGGTTGAATGACTTGTATCGTTATTTTTCCGCGTAAAAAAAAGTTGGTGATAAAGTTGATCAAAGATTACGATTAACATTGGTAAGTATTTTGCACAATATGTTAATGGATGCGGATGACAGTTTCTTCTTTCAATTCAATTCTATTCAATTTTATTTTAATTTGGTGTACAAGTAAGTCTTAGTCTCTTATAGTACCTTACTATGGTTAAATTCAATAATATAATAGTATTCTTAAATATAATTTCCTACTATAACAAATATTAATTACTAAATATTTATAAATCAAAATAAAGAAAGAAGAAAGAAAGAAGCCTGTGTTATCCTAACAATTTACATATATAACAATTTGTTTTTCGATGTTGCTCAACATACAAATGTATGTCAACCATTTTCTCCCTTTCGTAACCTGTCCTTACCCCCCTCCCCCTCCAATTAGTTGTAGGTTTAAGTTTATGAAAAGTGAAGTTTTATTGCCTTCTCAAAATTAGTAGTTACAATAATTTTTTTAATTGTTACTGGTAGAGAGTTCCATAATTTGGTTGCGTAAACCATCAAAAGTCGCGAAGAATTCAAGTAATTGTGTGAGGGCGATACAAGATTTAAAGTTCTGATGGAGTGGGTAAATTGAAGTTTATCATAAATGTAGGATGGTTTTCTTAATTGAATGATTTTGTGCATTAAGATGCAGCATCTTGCATCAAAGAATTGTCGAAAAGAACACCCGAGAACCAATTTATGGTAATGTGATATGTGTTCATGTCTCCGAATTCCATAAATGTACCTTAGCATGTCATTGAATGCTACGAGAAGTTTATGCTGAGAATGAGAATCAAGTTTGCAGTAAACAACATTAGCATAGTCAATAAGTGGAACTAGCAGTGTTTTAACAAGCCTTAATTTAGTATTTATAGGAGTTATGTTAGAAAATAGCCAAAGCTTACGTAATCCGCCATAAATTCTTCCAATGGTATGATTAACTTGGTTTACAGCCGAGAGAGAAGTGTTGATCCTAAATCCAAGATTGTTCACAGAGCTCATAAACTTAAGCTTCACCTGTGAAAGAAAAACGGGAGGTAAAAGTAAGGTATTAATCTGTTTCTTAGAAATCGCAATCAATTGAGACTTAGATGGATTAAGGGTTAGGCCATTGTTTTGGGACCATTTGAAGATTGCGAGGAGATCCTCATTCATTCTACATATAAGATTCTCTTGCAAACCAATTGGACGAGACAAATAAATTTGCACATCAACAGCATACAGGTGAATCGAAACATTCAAGCAAACATTCGGTAGATCATTAATAAATAGGCAAAATAGGATGGGTCCCAGAATAGAGCCTTGTGGGACCCCCATCCGTAGATTCATATAATCGGAAATAATTTGGCCTACCTTTACCCTTTGCCTTCTATTAAATAAATAGTCTTTTATAAGACTTACTGCTCTATCATGAAAGCTAAAGTAGCTCTTCAATTTAGTGCAAAGCATTTGATGGTTTACTCTGTCAAACGCCTTTGAAAAATCCAGCAAACAGAGAACAGTCACATTGTTGTGGTCATACTGAATCCTAATATCATCAAGAACTGTAATCATTACAGTTTGGCAACTATGATGAGGACGGAAACCAGATTGAAATGGGTTAAGCAAATTAAACCTTTCGAAGTGACTGGAAATCTGTACTGCCAGAATTTTTTCAAACACCTTTGACAGGCAGGGTAAAATACTGATCGGTCGGAAATCAGAGCAGGAACTTGGGTTGTTGTTTTTAGCCACCGGAATTACCTTAGCTAGCTGCCAGCAGGCAGGAAATGAGGAAGTTGTAATGCATAAATTTCTTTGAAGAATACAAAATGTAAATAAGTATGTACTACCTTACTGTATTTTTTATTTTGAATTGTATTCAATCGGAGGTATTCATAGTCTTTTTTAAACTGTGTCTAAATTAAACCTAGGTTTAGTTAAATTCTTGGGCGTTGATTCTATTTTTTTAAGTTTATCATTCCAAAATACTTGAAGGTATTTGTGTAGTATAATAAGTTAATAAGCTTATAAAATTAAAAATTGTAAGTAAAATCGGTCTGTATTCATTGAGCCAAAATTGTCTTAAACTGTAGTTTAGTCAAACCTGGATTTATCAGCTATTATGAATATGTCTCAATAATTTAATTTTAATTAATTTTATGTTTCTATATGTATTTGTATTAAAAACAAATGATTTAACTTTTGAATGCTGGTAACTCAAAAGTTAGACTTTGCACTTTTATACTTATGTAGGTACCTACCTATACATATATTATAATTTCACCCAACTCAATATATAATTCACAATAAGACTCGGAATGACAACCGCATTGGAAAATATCGTTAAAAAATAATTTATTTCATCATTCATACCTACCTATGTACCTAAAACCAAATTAAATTGTCAATTATTTTTGTTCTTCAAACTATCCGATTCGATTGGGTTATCATAATGATATACTATGTACATAAGTATATGTGCCTACCTAGGTACCTACCAAGTTTGAAGAAAATCGTTCAGCTTCTATTATGAAAGTCTGAAGTCCGATTTCTTTGAATTATACCTACTTTACCCAATTGTACCTAAATACATACATACATAACAAATGTACCTACCTAAATATATCCCAAATAAAAAGTTAAATTATTTTGCTAAAGTTGATTTTCGAATAAATACTAATATACATACATATGTTCCTATCTACCTAACCACATTTAATATTTTTTCATTTTGTTTTTATTTTAAATTATGTTTTAATATACCTATAGATATAGGTACTTTATATTTTATTAAAATTTTTTTACGATACCTACCGAACAACTTTAAATTATTTAAAAAAAAAAAACATACAATAACTTGAATATAGGTATAATTATAACAGCAAAGCACATGTAACATGACCTAGCTTACGGCCATATAAATACATAACGCCCATGCAACCTAGGTATATTTAAATAAACAAAACTAGTTAGGTAGGTAGGGATGTAAGTTAATTTATCTTTTACTTAATAAATTTAAGTTACGCTTTTGCGTAAGTACCTACCTATTGACATCAATCCTTAAAAGATAAATAAAATATCTAATACCTACTTAAAATTTGTAAGAACAATTTCTTATTTTAACTAACCTATTCAAGATTTGTATTTTCTCAAAATCACCAAATACAAATCATAAAACTATAATCCAAACAATTGTATGTAGGTATAAACCTGTACATAGAACCTATCCCAACAATTCAGTACCAACCTTATAGTACGTAAGTATCATTTTAGGTACGTATTCACGTACAATCTATATGAGCGATGGAAGTAACAAAATTACTAATATTGCTATATTTTTTTTTTTTTTTTTAAATGTGTTGTCAAAAAAATATACCACATTTGGTTTTCTCCCTCATATTCATTATTGATATAGGAATACAAATAAAGCTATCTCATCTATTCTTTTCGCTCTTTATTTCTCTGCCCACGCTCTCAAGAAAATATCTGCAAAGGTAAATATCTCGACACAAGCGCCATCTGGTCAGGCACGCTCATGAATAGATTTTCATGCTCCATGGTAGTACTATATAGACATAAATACAATTGGGCCTATTCGGCGAGATCTTTTATTCTGTTATTCTGCTATTCTGTTATGAATTTTCATACAAAAGTTTAAGCTGTCAAAAAATCTTTTATGAATTATAATTTTGGTATTCTGCATGCTAATTCTGCTTTGAAATCTGTTAAGAAATCTGCTAATGAGCTGACAAAACTTTGAAATTCTCAACGGGTCTTTAACGGACTGCATTTTTGGTATTCAGCATGCCACACTCTGTTATGGAATCTTTTATGAATCATAAAAGAATACAAGACACATTTTTGTTACTTATATCATAAAAGATTTCAATATATGACGTAAACACTTTTATTTTGTTAATGAATTGTTCGTAAAAAGACAAATATAACAAAATATTATTAATATACATAATAACAAGCACAAACATGTCAATAATTTCAAACTAATTATTTCAATACACGAAAGCACAGAACACATTTGATGGATGAAACGTAAAAGAAAGTGTCGCTTATCTTACCGGAGTTCGTTTTGCACAAGTTTTTATATTGGATATAATAAATTCAGGAACTGTTATGGACAAATTGCAAAGATTAAATATTATTTATCTACGCGAAACAAAACACGATATTTCCGCAGGTTAATATTTTCATTAGTCAGTGCCTACTGCCAAGAGTTTTTATTTACCTACTACAGCTGATAATTTGATAGCAGATTTTAGGTCTGTTCGTATAAATGTTTCTTTTTCGAAGTTACATAACAGACTTTTATAAAAGATCGAACTCCTGAATAACAATTAATAAATATCTCTTATGGTGAAGATCTGTTATGCACCATAACAGAAAATTCATAGCAGATAACTGTGCGTAGCGTCGGTGCATTATTGTCTTGTCCTTCTGCAATTGTTTTTGTTTTTGAGTTCGTCTGTATAATTTAATTCGAAGTTCAGTTGCTGTTTAATAGAGAATACGATTTAATATTAATTATGTTTTTTAATACATAGGTACATTTAAGGTTTTCAAAGTCGCTGTTTATTTTTTTAGTTAAGAGAAGTGAAAGGTGGAAAATAAAAATATGTGTTGTGAAAAGTGTTATTAATTTGTATATGTTAATTAAAGAATGGGGTGCTGAACGTAGATCTTCCACATGGCGCTCATTTATCTCGGACCGGGCGTGCCAATTGATGTCATGATTTATATTTGTAATTCTTCTTGTATCATCTTTATTTTGTGTTGAAGTTTAGTTACAATTTTATTATTTATCGTGTTGTCTTTTTTAAAAAAATTAAAATTTAATTATTGATTTTTTTGAGATTATTTACTCCTTCAATATGTAATTTATTTTGGTTTAGATTTTGGTTCGTAATTATATTCTTCCAAGATGGCTTTCCATCTCTTCATTTTATTATTACTATTTTTGTTACTGAAAGCATAAGTTAATGGTTGATGATCTGTATACATTTTTACTTTTCTTGATCCGAACAGGAATTTCTTAAAATTGTTAAGTCCAACATTTCTTTTTCATTCGTGGCATAATGTTCTTCGGTTTTATTTAATGTTCGAGATAGAAATGTGATAGGCTAACTATTTTGTAATAGGACAGCGCCGATTGCATTATCAGAAGCGTCCGTTGTGAGTTCGAATTCTCTTTCGAAATTTGGATGAGTAAGTATTACTTCTTTGGATGTGAGCGCATTGTTTAAGTTTTCAAAAGCTATTAGAGCAGTTTTATCAGCTTTTTTCTTGATGCGGTTTTAGACACTCGTCCGTCTTCCCCTCTTAAGTGCGATTGTAGAGGCTTAGCTATCTTGGCATAGTCTCTTATGAATCGTCTGTAATAGCCACATACCAAGGAATGAGAGAAGTTCTTTTAAGTTTCGCGGTGGGGAAAGATTCACAATAGCTTGAATTTTAGTAGGGTTGGTTCTGATGCCTCTGAACTCTTATTTATCAAGCTGAATTTTCATATTATCCTTTTCTTATGTCACGAAGACTAATTCTATATTTTTGAAGTGTTGTTCTTCGGATTCTCCAAAGATGATAATGTCATCTATATAGACAAAGCAACGTTTACCTATATGTTCTCTGAGGATATCGTCCAAAGTTATGTGGAAGATTGAGGGGGCGTTCTTAAGAACGAATGGAGGTCTAAAAACTTACTTTCCATTATTGATTGAAAATGCAGTCTTTTCCATATCAATTGGATTTGATGAAATCCACTTTTCAGATCTACAATTGTGAAATATTTGTTTTTACCCAATTGTGAAAGAACTTCCCTTATTTCTGGTATTGGATATTTATCAGAAATAGTTATAGAGTTTAGTTTTCGGTAGTCAATTACCATTCTGTATTTCTTTTGACCGGAAGCGTCCTCTTTTTAGGGACTATTCAAACAGGGGAATTGTTTGGCGATCTGGAAGGTCTAATTTTTCCTTGATCGAGTAATTCTTTAACTTGGGCTTCTCCGACTTCTTAAAGAGCCACAGGGTATGGGTAAGTTTTAGAATACACAGGTGTAACTGTGGTTGTCCTCATTTCTCCTTTCACCTTGTATAAATCAACTTTTCATCTGGATCAGAAAATATATTAGGACATTTCTTTAGAATAGCGTGAAGCTTTTTGTTTTGTACATCCGATAGATGTGAAGTACGTTAATTAACATCATTATGTTCTCAGACTTATATTGCTCTAAAGCGAATTTTAAATTATTATTAATGGTCATAAAACTTTTATCGGTATGGATTACTGCTTTGAGATCACCTAAAGAATCATTGACAATGATTCCTTCGAATGATGTTAGAGTGGGAAGAATACATTTTTTTAATTTGTTTCCATTTTTATCAAAGGGGTTGAAAAAAGTGTGATGGGTAATTTTTATGTTACCTCCGACAGAATTCGCGAAAAATGGTTTATCATTGAGTAAAGGGGATTTAATTCGTTTTTTTGACACCATTTTTATGAGCACCTGTATCAATTAGAAATTTTAAAAATTCTCCACTCTTCACCTGTAGTTTAAAATATGGGAGTTTAATTTAAGAAATAGATGTCTTTCAACTCATCAGGTTGATCTAAGGATGGGTTGTTTTCGTTTTCTGGACATTCGTCAAGATTTTGATGCTCTTGTTCTGTTTCATCTGGAAAACTATTTTTATTTTCTTTTTCGGGGTAGCTATTAGTATTATAAATTCTTTGCATCTTAAACTGTGGTCGCATCTGATATTGATGCGAGTTGAATAGATTTTCTTGTCTTAGGGAGGTTACGAATGGGTAGTCGATTTGCATAATTTATTTGTCTGGAATGGATGCTTCCATCCCCATCCATAGGTTCTGGTGGGGGTTCTCGTCTAGGGACGTATTGTCCTTCATACCTGTTGTTATTATAATTATTATAATTTTGTGGTTCCATGGGGCTTATCTATAATTTTGGAATCTGTTCTGAGCTTGACCAAAATTAGGTATATTCTGGAATCCGTTTTGTTGATATCTTGGTCTTGTTTGAGGATTATGGTTAGTCCTGTCGTTTTGGGAATAATGGTGGAGGTGGTGGATGTGCTTTACGCTTAATTTGTTGGCTAGTTTTTGCGTATCGCGTTCGATATGTTTTTTAATTTATGGCAAAGATGTAAGGCTTGAGGTAGTTCTACGGGTTCTCTATTGCTAAGGAGTCGCGGGAGATCTCCTTTTAGGCCGCGCACAAAAGTGACAAGTGCTTTACATCTGAGACATTGTATAATATTGATAAGAGCTTATAAGAGCAATATAAGGGAAAGATGTTAATATACCATTTGGTAGAATTCAGGGACAGAATTACTACCTTGGTCTAAAGTAGTCATTTGGTACTCTAGTGTACCGATGTACAGACATTTTGATATTTTCTTGCCAATTTAATGGTGTGTTATATGATTCAAGAGCTATATCGGCTAATCCTACTATTTTGTTTCTGACTACGCTAACGATACCACAATATTTTGGAGTACCTCGCGGTGTTCATAAATTGAAAGTATTCTTTCAACACTTTTTTCCATGAACTGAATTCGCCAGGTTGACCGGAAAATTCACGTAGGCTTTTGACTACGTCGGCAATTTTATCTAAACCAGCTAGATTTCCATCGTTACCGATATTAATAATTTCATCTGTGTCATTTGCAAAATCATGATTCGGATTAAGTAGAGATTGTAGGATTGTCCTACCTTCTCGAAGAAGAGTCTCACGCATTATTCCATTAACGTGTTCAGTGAGTAAATTCATATTAAAAGGGCTGAATTAAGCAGCGTTAGCCAGGTTAGGAGAGTTGCAACGTGTTATTCCTATTTCTATTCTTTTATATGAGAGCATATAAATTTGGATGTTCATATTAAAGAATTCTAACTTACGGTGGCATGTTTGATTTGACTAAGCTCGTCGGTAGGGGAGGTTCTTGTAAGCCAAATTTAAAATGTTCGGAACGATAGAAGGAATGATTTCTGGGATTTAACACAATGTTATCGATATCAGTACTGAATTGATCTAATGCCATCAGTGGCGCGGATGGTCAATAGTTATGAATGAAACAATTTTATTCGGCTTTTAGCAACCCCCAGCCTTAGATTATATTTTGAATTGCAACAATGTGGCATGCAGGGACGATTTGCTTTTTGCCTGGGATAATATGATGGTTTTCTATTTTCCTTATAATTCGCCAATTCGATATGAATAATCTTCCTAGAACTTTCCACGAAATATTTCTTCCGAAATGTAATTTTCTTGTTTTTACTTGTTCCACCAAGCTTGATATTTTTCCCAATTATGACATTTTCAGCCAGTAAAATAAAACACTCAATAATCAATTGCCCTACTTGATTTTTTTATTTGTTTTATTTACAGTAGTATCTGACTGGTGTTTTTTTGTGTTTTAATGAAAGTATATATTGAGATAAATTCCATTCATAAAAAACCTACTTTGTTTGAATAATCAAAGAAAACGAAAATGCAAATGAATGGGTAAATTATTTAACGTGTGGCTCGACCCACGAAAAGCCGGGCAAAATACAGATTCAAGGCTTAATATCTTTGGCAAAAAACTTCCCAATGTATTCACCATTGAGTTTTTCCAGCTCATATAGACCTTTTCGGTCTACACCCTTTTTCGGATTCTACACTTGAGAAATTTATGGGAGAATTTAGCGTTTCTGGCTTCGACAAAGCGGCTCTGTTCGAAATTTCTTCGGTAGACTTCTTGCCCTACTTTGAATTTAATGGGATTCACCCTTATATTATACAGTCTAGATGATCTTGAATATGCTGTATTTAGATTTTGAAAAATATTTTCTCGTATTTTGTTGTGTTTATCAGAGTTAGTAAAGACATTAATAGAGGGCTCTCGTGAACATTTTAATTGGTCTAGAATATCATATGCCGTTTCATGTTGCATCATATGTTGACCAAATACAACAAAATATGGAGAACATTTTATGGCGTGGTAGACATCGCTTCCCAGTACGCTCGCAATTGGTGAGAGTTATGTATCCCACTTGGTATGGTCACGTCCAATGAAACATCGCAATTTGGTAATAATTTCCCTATTAGCTCTTTCAGACAGGTTGGCTTGAGGTTAATATAAGGCCGTTTTTATATGTTGAACACCATACGCCCGAAGGAACGCAGTGAAATCTTTTGATAAAAACTGTCTACCATTATCGCTATGCAAATACCGTGGCACACCTACTTGAATGAAAATTTCTGACTGCAGATATTTAATAATATTAATGGAAGTTGCTTTCTTCATTGCCTTGAGGAAAATAAATTTAGAAAAGTGGTCGATAACGATGAAAATAACAGAATTACCATCTTTAGTCCTCAGATATGGACCAAGGAAATCAACATAAAGCCTTTGAAACGGACGTTCAGTTATGATTTGGTTTCCCATTGTTGGTCGAAGAATTTGATTGGGCGCTTTTACTCCTTTACACATGCCGCAACAATCTATATACTCTCTGACATCTCGGCTCATACCTGGCCAGAAATATTTTTGTCGAATGCGGAAAAGTGTCTTAGCATATCCGCCGTGACAACCTGTAGCAGAATTATGAGCATTTTCAATCACTTTTTAGTCAAATTCTTAGGAATCCAAAGCATCCATAAGCTATCTTCCTCTCCAAATTCCTCTTCTCTAAATCTAGTTCTTTTATATATAAAATTTTCGGAAACACACATCCGGAAGAACCTCATTATTGGATTTAATTTTTTCACGCAAATTGATATATTCTTCACTCTCGAACTCAGAAGAATTTAAGCCAATTTTCGCTGGAATGTCCTCAACACTAAGCTCCTCCATATCTGCTCTTGAAAGGGTATCAGGCACAACATTAAGAGCTCCTTTCCGATGCTCGATTTTGAAATCAAAAGCTTGAAGCTTCAAACTCCAACGAGCCAACCTACCATTCAAATCCTTAAGTGACATTAGCCACTTGAGACCTGAATGGTCAGTTATTATTCGGAAAGGCAATCCCTCAAAGTATGGTCTAAACCTTTTTACGCAAATCACTGCAGCAAAACACTCTAATTCAGTGACCGTGTAATTCCGTTGAGACTTATTCAACTTCTTCGAAACAAAAGCAATTGGCCTTTCTTGTCCTTCATTATCTACCTGAAGTAAAACGCCACCGACCCCAACGCTAGACGCATCACACTGAATGGTGAATTCTTTTGTGAAATCTGGTTGCACTAGTACTGGGGCTGAACTGAGTGCGGTTTTAAGTTTGTTGAAACTTTCTATAGCTCAAAGGCTCTGCCCTTTTTGAGACATTCCGTGAGTGGTGTCGACAAATCCGCAAAATTAGCAATAAACTGCCGATACCAACCGGCCATACCTATAAATCGTCTGACTTTATTTCCGGCTGACAAAATTTGCTTTTTTCTATGTTGATGGTCAGCCCAGCATTTCTAAGATAATTGGATACTTCTGAAAGCACTTGCAAATGTCTTTCGAAATTTTCTGTACATATGAGAAGATCGTCAACATAAATAAAAACACTTTCACGTAATCTCGATGGCATGACTTTGTCCATAAGAGCACTTAAGGTCTGTGAGGCATCGCTCAGACCCAATGGCATTACATTAAATTACATGAGGGGCATGCCTGGAACTGCAAATGCTGTCTTTTGCTTATCGCCTTCTTCCAGTGGAATTTGCCAGTAAGCGTTTTTCAAATCAATGCCAAAAATAAAATGAGTATCTTTAACTCGACTTAGCAA
Source organism: Philhelius pedissequus (assembly GCA_910595825.1). Lineage (NCBI taxonomy): Eukaryota > Metazoa > Arthropoda > Insecta > Diptera > Syrphidae > Philhelius > Philhelius pedissequus. Next base: position 196,729,904 of record OU343160.1, on the reverse strand, counting down.
TCCAATCATATTAGTAAGATGATATGCACTCTTCCTAGATTTGCTATTCAATTTTCTATAATCTACACAAAATCTCACCTTACCTCCTTTATTGTCGAGAACAATCGGACTAGACCAGCGGCTATCACTTGGTTCTATTACTTTAAGTTTAAACATGTCTTCGATTTCCTTGTATGCTTGTTTTTGACGCAGTGGTGAAAGAGGATAGTATTTATATTTGATGGGGGCCACATCCCCAGTATCAATCGAATGAGTGATTAAGTGCGTACATCCCAAGCCCTCCTTGGTACACGAAGAAAAACTTGATACTACTTTGTCGAGTTCATATTTTTGAAACTGGTCCAGCTTATGTAAATTTGATGGGAGCGAATCGGAATTATCAAGGCCTATTTCAGCTATAATGTTTGGAGCTATTTCAAAATCTCGCCAAAAATTAACACCTAAATAGAGTTTTTGTTGCAGAGATGGCACAATATAGAATAAAACGTTTTTGGAAAATCTATTGAAAGTTACCGGAATTTCGCAAAAACCAACAATGTTTTATTTTGCACAATCGGCCGTGATGATACAAGATTTTGTTTCATAGTTCAACTTTCTATGATGTAAGTTCATATGAAATGGGACAGCGTCCAATTGGGAATCCGAAATATGAGGACTTCTCTTAATAATTGTTATTTTCTCCTGCATTTGTTGGATATCTGGTTCACTATTTGGAAGATTGGAAGACCTATGGTTATCACAACCTTTAAGTTCTAATGTTGGCTCGGGAAAGCTGGGAATGAGCGAGCGTTCCCGGCAGCCATCTCGCCCATCGAACGGTTTCCTACCAAGTGCTTTTTGCATGTAACCGTAGTCACATTTTTGTTACCACATTTGTAGCAAAAAAGGTTTCGTTGCTCGAGGGGGCATTCAAAAAACGAATGCCCAATAACATCACAATTCCAGCATTGGTATTTGGTGGAATCAATTGTACGATTTTGGTTAATGCGGCTACATTTAATTCATCATCGTTATTGTCTGTGCTACTTTCATAATCGTTTGCATTGATTCTATTTATATTAGATTTAGATCTAAAAGAAATTGAAGGGCATATAGATTAGATTAAAAGATTAGATTATAAAAAAACAAGATTTGTGTTACTGTAATTATGTATCGATTGTGCGAAATATCTGTATTTCATAAAATAATAGATTTAAAAGACTTACATGGATCCTTGATGTCAATGTGCGCACATATCGTTCGTGGTCCTGTTAGATTTAGTTAAATATATACCTTCCTTTTAATTTCTCACAACAAACACAGAAAATATAATTAAACTTGAAATTAGAATTAGAAAATTACAAGCTAAAAGAAGCAAACAATTAAAAATTAACTATAGATTATTCTGGAAAAATTAATAAAGTTCCGGATTTTGAATGATTTAAATTTTAGAAGAGCACAACCGGAACCAACACCATATTAATTGCATATAGAATAATTAAGACTTGGTTTTTTTTTAATCATTTAAAATGTTCGGAACGATAGAAGGAATTATTTCTGGGATTTAACACAATGTTATCGATATCAGTACTGAATTGATCTAATTCCATCAGTGGCGCGGATGGTCAATAGTTATGGATGAAACAATTTTATTCGGGTTTTAGCAACCCCCAGCCTTAGATTATATTTTGAATTGCACCAATGTGGCATGCAGGGACAATTTGCTTTTTACCTGGGATAATATGATGGTTTTATAGTTTCCTTATAATTCGCGAATTCGATATGAATTATCTTCCTAGAATTTTCCACGAAATATTTCTTCCGAAATTTAATTTTCTTGTTTTTACTTGTTTCGCCAAGCTTGATATTTTTCCCAATCATGAAATTTTCAGCCAGTAAAATAAAACATTCAATAATCAATTGCCCTACTTGATTTTTTTATTTGTTTTATTTACAGTAGCATCTGACAGGTGTTTTTTTCATGTTTTAATGAAAGTATATATATTGAGATAAATTCCATTCATAACAAACGGGAAGATTATCGCTTATGTGAGGGGATCTGACTAAATTATTAGGATTCATTTTAAATTGCTTTCGAAAAAAAATGTTAATACAATGTTTCGTCTTGTTCTTTTTTTCTTTGAATATTTTATTTCGCTTTAATTTATTTTTAAAAGTATTTGATAAATATAAGGATAAATGTAATTTGAATTTAGAGTCTTAACTTTTGTAATGATTTTCTTAAATTTTCACTTTTACTTTTGATTTAGTTTTTTTAGTTAGATTAGAGTCTAACTGAAACTTTCACTTTCACTTTTAATTAAATTTTCTTTTGATTGAAATTAATACGAATTTTAAACACGACCACGGTCACTGCTCGGGCGCCAGTTAAAATTTTATTTATAATAATTTATAAAAAAAAATATTTTTTTATCTGAGAGTCTTAAGGTTAAGATACTATACTTTATTGATCAAAAACAGAATTACCACTCAAAACATGATGTCAACTTCACATGCATTTTTAGGAAAGTATTTCGAATAAAAAAATGAACTTAATGACCTAATGAACTTAACTGGAAATTGGAGTGCAGCTGCATTATTGTTTCATCGGTCAGTTCTTGAGAATTTCGGGTGATGATATGCTATGATGCACTAATGCGTCTTTAAGTTATACAAAGGCCCAGTTGTCTCTATTTTCTAAATATTACATATCAATTCAATAAGATGTAGTTTGAATTTAAAGAAAAAATCATTTTTTTTAAATTTGATACCTGCAATGGTAAAAACTTTTCTTTTAAAAATTATTTTACCTAAAATTTTTTCGTAAAATGTTATTGAAAAATATTTTTTTTAAATATTTTTTATAAGTATTACAAATCGAAAAAACCTTGCGTAGGTATTGATATATTTTCATAAGAAACAATTTTTTGCTACTTGCATAACTTCTAGGCCTTGCAAAAATGAAAACTGTAGCATTTAAATGACCTGTTAGAATAAGCTGCGGTAATTTTTACCGATGTTATCTTTTTGTACTTAGTTAATTTTGAGCCAATTTGTACAAACTAATTCAATTTAGAGCCAATTCGTATAAAACATTATTTTAGACAATCACCTAAGACACGTAAATAGGTACCTACCTAGGTATGAAGGTACCTACCAATACCAAAGAAAATCGCTTTAGCCGTTTAGGCTGTGGAGCGTTGTACAGACAGACAGACGGGATTGCGGGACACACTCTTTTGGTGTTCTTTATCATCGTATTGTCAAGTTCGATTTTTTTCCAAATGCAAAACTTGCTATATACTCATACCTAGTACCTACCTACAAGATCGCATGTAAAAACTTACGAATTGCAACCTTCCTGTCTACTATTCCCACATATATCGTATACCTAAATAGATATGGTGAATTACTGCATCGTATAACGTAGCTTATAAATAGCGAATAGTAAAACAATAAACCACATATTACGTCTACTGACATTCGTCCTCGAACTCGAAACAAGAAATCTATTCGTAAAAAAATTTGAACATTTTTTTTACGAATAGGTTTCTTGTTTCAAGGTATTATACAAATATAAGTAAGCATTTTTTTGCCAACAATGCAAAGATGAAAACAATTGTAGGTAAAAAATAACTTAAACTGATATAATACCTTCAAACCAAAACCTATTACCTTTTTTCTATTTTCTCCATCAAATCGCTTCCTAGCAACGGCGGACAATGCTGTTTTGGTAATCTCTTTTACTCGCACTAATATTGTCAAAACTGTTAAATAGAACCCACTCTTTCTTCTTTTCAGCCTAGAAAGTATAATTTATCACTGCACCAGCGCCGTCACATTGGGTACAGGAGTGTATAAAAAATCTACTCCATAAGACTACTATAGGTTGTATACACAATGAATTCACTTGCAGTATGTCATCCACAGTTTGACAGATCATATTGGTTTTCGCTTTCTAAAATAAATGTATAGGGTTATCCATTTTGCGGTTTTAAAAGTATAGGGCTGGAATTCGACATCTGTCAGACTAAATTGTGAAACCATTTTTTTTTTTCGTTGAAATTCTGACATTTACGGAAATGTATCGCTTTACTATCGCACAATGCATACAAATTGTTAAAACCTACTGCAAAAATGGTGATTCTGCCACAGAGGAGATTATGGTTTACATAATTGTCCAACTACGCAAGCAATTGGCAAAATTGTGAAGAAATTGGAAGAGACTGGATTGGTTACATATATTGTAAGGTCTGTGCATCATCGTTTCGCTCGTACCACTGAAAATACCGCTGCTGTGGGTGAAAGTGTTTCCGAAGACCCGAATGTGTCGATTCCTCGTCGTTATCAGGAATTAGCACTGTCTTACGGCACATTATGGCGTATTTTGCATTTCGATCTACACCTATATCCATATAAAGTCCAGCTCACACAACAACTGAAGCCATCTGACCATTCACAATGTCGTAGATACGTCGAATGGGTGCTTGAACAACAGGCGGTGGCCGTCGAATTTTCGAACAAACTTTTCTTCAGCGACGAAGCACATTGTCAATCAACAAAATTGTCGTATTTGGGGTTCTGAGAATCATCAAGTTATTGAAGAGAGGCCATAACATCCACAAAAAGTCACTGTTTGGGGCGCTCTTTTGTTCGGAGGTGTGATTAGACCTTACTTCTTCGAAAACGACGATGGAATGAATGTCACCGTCAATTCGGACCGTTATGGTCATGTGATAACCGACTTTTTTGCCCGCTATTGAAGAATACGACTTGGAGAATATGTGGTTTCAACAAGACGGTGCCACATACCACCCAACTCGAGCGAATATGGCTTTATTGCAGGAGACATTTCCTGGCCGCGTAATTTCTCGTCGTGGCGATATAAGCTGGCCACCAAGATCATGCGATTTGACACCGCTGGACTTTTTTTGTGGGGCTACGCCAAAGACCGTGTTTATGTAGATAAACCTTTAACTCTTGAGCACTTGAAAACCAACATTCGTCAAGTTATGGCTGAGTATGTGTCAAAAAGTTGTCGAAAATTACCTCAAAAGAATCAATGCTTGCTACAATTCACGTGGTGGTCATTTAAATGATGTCGTGTTTCACACATAATGTCAACGTTCAAACTTTATAATAAAAAACAAATATCATGAAAAAAATATATTGTGTTTTATTTACGTTTCCTTTGGAAACCGCAAAATGGATAACCCATTATATTCTTCAATTTCAATTTTTCAAAGCAAAAACACCAAAGTACATTTGATATACAAATCTACAAAACAGTTTTTGTACGACGTTATGAACATTTTTTGGAAACGTGATACTATATCAATCAATTTAGATTTCAAAAACAAACCTAATCACCTTGCGTACACGTCTATGTATTTCGGAGAAAAATTTTGCTGTAGAAACGACATTGAAAATAATATTTTAGAAAAAGTTAAAACGAAGTCATGCCAACGTAAGGGTAAAATTGATGAATCCTGTAATTTATGTTACATTGGTACGACGAAACAATTTCTACGTCAACGTATGTCGAATCACAAATCTGACATCAACAAAAAAATCCGGCCCACTCGCTAACCATGCTATCGAGTTTGGCCATTCTCCAGATTTTGAAAATGTTCAAGTTCTCCAAACAGAAAAACACTCTTGAAAAACTTCATATTTTAAACAACGAAAACAACATGAATCGGAGGCAGGACACACAAAGCATATCTGCGGTATATTGCTCCCTCGTCACATAGACCAAATTCTTCCGTTTACTTTTTCAATTTGCGTTCAGTAGCTTGCCCCATGGCAGTGCAACTGCAGAGAAGTTTTTCTCAAGTTTAAATATAATAAGGGATGATTTAAGAAAAAATTGGAATATTTCAACTGTTGATGAAATTATGCAATGAAAATAACTCTTGCAGGAGGTAGAGGGAATTTTCGAGCCCCCGCAAAATTAATAGATTTTGCAAAAAAATTCAATTACTACAATGCAAGTCATTATAAAGAAATGAATCCTTAAATGTATATTTTTGTTTGTAAGGATTTAAATTGTATACATATTTATTATTATCATATTAAAATCACCGTTTATAAGCATTTTTTTATGAGTTGCGTGTACCTATATAGTTTATTATACTTATATACCTGTGTATGTATATTTGAAAGGGAATTAATAGATTAAAAATATTGTAAAATTAATTTGTTTTTTGTTACCACGCTTTTACAACACTTTTTCATAAATACACTTTCAACCAGTTATGAGGGCAATGCTCTTTCTACAAGGAATTTTGCAACAGAGAAGATTTGTCGCAACATCTTAAGAAGAGAGTAAGAGATTTAACTGAGAAATATTTTTTTTGCCATTTCAGGCAGAAAGAAAGAACAGATAAATTGGCCAGTTGCTATTTTTTGCATTTTCTCCGATTTTCTTCAAATTTTAAGAAGTTGAAGGTCAAGGTTATTTCTGTGATGTCGCTGTGTAGTTGATTTTTGAATAAAATTAAGTATATGTAGGTACTAATACCTACCAGCTACCCGCACCTGCACCGGGCGTTATCCTTAAGCCGCGAGGAATGCAATTCCATTAGTCGTTTATTGCAGAAATAATGTAGTTGGTTGCTATTGCTACGGAATACTTGGAACTTAAATACATTCTTTGGAATCTTTTTATAAGTACCTAACTACATGAAATGCAATTTTTATTATGTAAAAACAAATAATAAATAGGTACATAGGTACCTACATATATTTTGTAAATAAAATGTAGGTATTGGTGACAAATTCATTAAAATATGTATAAAAATGCAGTTCAATTTGCAATGAACTTTATTTATTTTAAGTGATGTGAATATACAAGTAAGATAAAAGACGTTTTATTGATTCTCAATTTGGTTAAATATATTTTTGCTTGCAAAGCAAAATATTCAATTATTTGCTTAATTTTTAATTCTTGCTGATTATTTCTTAATGCTATTGATTTATAGAGTGCTGATTAATACAAAAAAGAAGTGTGCAGGAAATGAAGTAAATATATGGTGCTGTGTATAGGAATCTGCTGGTGTAGGTATAGGAATGTGAGAAATATGCTGATTAGGGAATCTGATTGTTAACTTACATTGGTATAAATATATAATATATCCTTTTGAAGTTTTACTTGTACAGTACCTATCTTATAATTTGTATATCTTAAAATCCATAAATGCATTGATAATAATTAATGTAAATGCATTAATTTTTAAGATCTTAAATAAAATATGATATTACCTGAAATTTAATTTATTGACGGATTTGGACTGACAGCGGTTATTTTTAATACAATACAAATTAACTGTTGCGGTTGAAAGAGAAGTGAAAGTATGTATACTTGGATGATTGTTCCGGTTTCACGTATCAACGATTGAACGGATTTTAATGAAATTTAATAATATTCGGTGACATAGATAACAAAGATATGTGTTTGTAGCTTAGTGTAGACAAACATAATTTAAGTACTAAGGTAAGAATAATCGGATAAAACACAATAAAATAGTTTGGATTGCGTTTTAAAAGACTTATACTTATATTTACCTACATGAAAGGCAGTTTTTGTTATGAATTAAATGCAAAATACAGTGAAACCAGGTTAAAGTCACATAAACAGTATTTACAGTAGGTATGGGAATATTAGCGGTACGTGCGATTAATCGTTATGCATATACTTGTAAGTCATAACAAGCTCAAACAATTTTTGTAAGTTAATTCATAAAGGAAGAAGGTACTTTTTCTCATATTTTTTGTTAGAAATACAAAATCCAAACTTAAAACAAAAAATGGGCTAACTCGTTTCCGAAATATACTGCATTTAATATTTAAGAGTACAAAAAAATATTAATTAAAAATATTGGTATGCAGTATAAATTGAGGTACTTACACCTGTATATGTGTAAGATTTCGAGAGAATCCGGTTAAGCAATTTATGAGATAGTCGAAAGCAAAAAAAAAATGGTCCTATGGAAAGTACAGTTCTTAGACATTTTAATTTTCTTTTCAAACATATGATCGCTCTATCTAAAAAGCTGCACTAATTTTCTTAGAAATCAAAATCGTTAGAGCTGTTTTCGAGAAAAATAGGCTTTAATGTAACGATTTTATGGCAGGTGCCGTTACTTTTTGAGCTAAAAAATTGAATTTTCAATTTCTCCTCTGTACAATACTTAAAAAAACTCTATATACCAAGTTTGAAGCAATTCGGCCACCCGTTTGACATGTAGGTGTCTATACATAAATACAGACAGACAGACAGACATACCGACAGGCAGACACAGACTTTAGACCATTTTTTTTGTCTTCGTTATCATCGTAATGTCATATTTGATCTCAGAACTTTTTTTTCGACGAATGCATAACTTGCCTTATATAGTAGATACCTACAATCGCAAGTAAAAAAAAAACACTTTTGCAAATAATTTTAGATTTTTAAAACACGATCCAATTCACAAATTATTCTTTCCAACAATAAAAAAATATTGGACTTTTCACTGCACAATCCATTCACAAAACAAAACGTAGGTACTCGTATTACGAAATTTAATATTCTAATAAGAAACTTTCAATTAAATCAGAAAAATGTACCAACGGCAATCACAACACAAATTTCAAAATCTTGTTCTGCAAACCAAATTCAATAAAAAAGAATAATAATTCATATATTTGTATGCAGGTAATGCAAACGCGAAAATTGACGTTATCCCGATAATGTTCCTTTTTTTGCTGACTTGACTCTCTTACTTTTTTGTATTTCTTCACCTTCACGGATTTTTCATGTATCCCCTTTTATATCTATTTCCTTCATGCTCAAATCTAAAGTTTCTCAACTTTATACATGTTTTTCGGAGCTTTTGAGTGTTGAGAGAAATTTCCTCATTTGCACACTAGGCGTCGAGCAGTTCGATGTACGGCAACATACTGCTATAGGTTTTATATACAATATTTTTTCCCTTGCATAGATTAGTTTGTGGGCAGAGGAAGAAGTGTGGAAAAAGAACATATGGGGTATTAGTGTTATTCCGGTACTGACAACAATAAAGATCTTAAGAGAGAAAACCAAACCTGGTGGTTTTTTTGACAAACATTTGTAGTTCTATAATTTAAATGCTAATAAGGCAGAGGCGAAATCAAATTTCGACGTTCATGTATAAGGATATTGATTGGAGAGGGATAGTAGTGTATACGAGAAGTGCTTAATACGAGCTCTAGTTTTATTTTAATTAAATAATATCTATTTAAAGTTAATTTAAAAAAGTAAAATTGATTTGGTTGTAGGTACTTATAAATCAATATCTAACACCAAAAAAGTGCAAAATATAATATAATAAAGAAACAAAATAAGGTAGGAAAAAATTTGAGTTTAAGAATCCCACCATGAAAACCGACATTTTGTTTGGCTCATTATTGCAACCCAATTATTATATATTATTTATGCCACCTAAGCGAAAATCGACTGATATTTTTCCCGTTAAACCCCACAGAGTAACCTACAACCTAGAAGGGCACGAGTACGATAACCCAGGCGCCGCAAAATAAAAGCGGATTTTTTTAGAGGAGCCTAATACAAGTATTTTTTAATATAAGGTCTATCTTCCCTCGTTTATCCGCGACTACACGTTATTATCTTGCAGTACCATAAATACAAAAAAAAATCTCATGAAAAAGGTAGTTTTAGTAATTTTCAATGTTCTTAGTTTTCAGTTATTGATTAAGAATTAATTAAAAAAATATTATATAATCTTACAGTTTTTACAATTTGCACTTTAAACCTTTGTTTTACTTTTTTCTTCCTAAAGTTAGAGTTTAAAACCAGTTTTTTTTTTTCAAAAACTATGCACAGATTCTAATTGATTTAAAAATTAGCTAATAGATTAAGGTGTGTTGGCTTAAAAAAAAGTTATAACACTTATTTGCAAGTATTGCCGTTATTTTTAAATATTTTGTTTTCTATTTTTAGTACTTTTTTATGAAATTGCCCCTTTCACCCAAACGGGGGAAATAGGCCCTTCTCCCATATTAAAAAATACTTGTAACTAACTGTTCTACAAGAACCCATTTTCCATTTCCCAGAAGATATTAAATCTATCGTTGACCAGTGCTTAAAAGAACATCTAAGAAACATATCAACAAAAGAAGGCAAAATCGAAGGATATACAGTTACTTCGGGTACAAAATTGTCTCTTGCCTAGAACAGACGTGTATCTTTAGGTATTGTGGGGTGCGCACTTTTAATTTCACACAATCTATTCAAATATCTCATAACCTAATTAACTATTTAAACACGCTGTGCTCTATTTATAAAATTGAATTAAAAGAAAGTGATGAAGAAATATTAAGTCTAAAAAAATCAACATTGAATTTCTAACTACAATGCGACAGTTAAAAGAGGAAAACAAATCATTGTGCTCGTTGGCGGCAAATCTGAAGCAAATCAGCTAGAGAATCTAATCGAGATTGTTGGTGTACCTGATCTAAATAGTTCTAATGTAGAAGAAAGAGCAAACACTATTTTCGACAAAGCATTGAATATCTCGGTGTTCAAAAAATGATGTCACATGAAGTCATTCTAATTCTGGCGAGTTCAATAACATTTTATGCATCCATCTCTCTTCAAGTGAAGCCAAACCAAAAATTATGACGGCGAAACGTAATACAAGGATAATTATTAAGTAATACTATATATGAATGACTCTTTCACAAAGTATGCTAAGAATTTATTTATGGCAGTAAAAAAAATTAAAGTTTATAAAAAAATTAAGTATTTATGGTTTCGCAATTCTCAAATATTGTTGAGGAAAGCTGAAGGCAGTAAGGTTGTTGTTGTTGTAAGATCATTTGACGATTTAGCTTCTGTCCAAGGGCAATAGCATGCCCGACAATTTTGATCTTGCATACGATAGCCTCACTACTAGAACCATTACATGAATTTATGATAATTCTTTAAGTTGTAATTCAAGTAACAAGTCGTGTTTTATAACTCATCAAAGCATTCGCAGTTTGCGTAAAAATTTCGATTTATTGGTTGCAAATCTTAACGCATTCGTCACTTTGCCTGAGATAATTTTTATATCAGAAATTTGGATTTCGGATATTAATTATTAAAATATTCATGGTTATAATTTTTATGCAAATACAAATGATAGTTATACTGCTGGTGGAGTGGGAGTTTTTGTGAGTAGTATATATGTATGTGATGTTAAGGTTTTTAATTTGATTAGTGCAGATGTCATTGAGGTGTGTTTTAATATACAAAACGAATTATTTACTTTTATCTGTTTCTACATATTGCATACTTTATCTCCTAATTCGTTTATTGATGAAATGTTTACCTTTTTAGCTCACAAATCAGCTAAAATTCTTGCTATTTTAGGTGATTTTAATATAGATACCTTGGATTACTGTTCCATTTCAGATTCATATAAATCAGTCATGGCTGAATACGCCCTAACTTCCTACTTAAACGATGTTACAAGGCCAAGTTCAGGAACTTGCCTTTATCATGTCTTTGCGCGTTTCAAGAATATTTCATTTGATTTTGTTTTAGGTATCAATTTAGATTTACATATAACTGATAAATTTATGACATGATTATTTATCGATGATATTAAATGTAGTAATTCTAGGGTAAGCATCCCTTTTCAGGCCAAGATTACCAAGGTAAACTATCATGTTCTAAACAACAGATTACAATTTGAAAATTGGGAAATTGTTGTGGTCAAAGATAATGCTTCCAAAGCTTATGATATTTTTATAAAAATCTTGAAAGACCACATACGCTTATCTTGTTTTAAAGTGGCACAAAAGAAATCTGAGAATATTCTCAAACCTTGGATTAAATTACCTCTTATTAAAAAAATAAAGCTTAAGAATAAATTGCGAAAAAAATGTGCAATTCACTTATCAAATTCAAACTTAAAAAATCGGTATAAGCGACTATGTTAAAATATAAATAAGGAAATTACAATTGCAAAGCATAACTACTACATTTCAAAAATTAATACAGCAAAAGGCAATATAAAAAAAGAATGGCAAGCTATAAATAGTATTATAAACCGTAATAGTTCCGCCCTCCCCAAATCCGTTGTACTTACAAATGGCGATGTTAACATATCGAACCCCGAAGATAGCGCCAATGAATTCAGAAACTTTTTTGCGTCCATTGGACAAACTCTTTTCGCTGAAAGCCGACCCTTACTATGTTATTGTTTTTCTGAGCTCACTTATCAATTTACGTCTAGAAATAGTTTCTTTTTTGAACCGATTACTGGATTTGATGTTCCAAAAACTATTAATTCCTTAAACAACTCACATTCACATGTTCGGGACGAAATTTCAAGTATACTCCTAAAACACGTTGGGCCTAACCTAGTAGATATACTATCGCATCTTTTAGAATTGGGCTTTCTACTGAAGATGCTCTTTTGGACTTCTGTTGCATTCTACAATGTGGCTTAGATCGAAAAATCTATTGTGCTGGACTTTTTGTAGATATTACTAAAGCCTTTGGCATCGATAAAGCTGGTTTTCGTGGATGTGTTTTAAAATGGATGGAGTCCTATCTTAAATACAGAAAGCGGTATGTACAAATTCAGTCTAGTTTGAGTTGTCCTAAGGCTGCTCATTTGGGAGCTCCACAGGGTTCCGTACGCGGTCCAATTTTGTTTCTTACTTACATTAATTCCCTTTTTTCACTTTTTTTAGGGAATATCAGAACATTTGCAGATGATCTCGACATTGCTTATTGCTCTTCGAGTCCTTTAAATCAAATTGGTGAAATAAATCATGATATTCACCTAATTATATGTTGTGTCGCGAAACACGAACTGATAGTCAGTAACAAGATAAAACTTATGTTCTTTAGCCTAACTCCCAACGTATCACCTGATATTCCTATCATTTTTCATTCATATGATTGGGCCAATCAAACCAGGTTTTGCAGTCCTCGAACAGATCAATCCTTTGATATCACCGTTGACTGCAGCAGCAATTGCTTATTAATTGAATATGTAGAAGACTTTAAATATCTTGGAGTTACTTTTGATCAAAATTTAAAATGGACCAAACATATATCGCTTTTGAAAAACTATCTTCTGTCTTCCACTCGCTGTTTTTAGTACTTAAGAAGGCACTGTTCTTTGAATTTGTTGAAGATGATTTACTATGGTATTTTACATTCAAAGTTGCAATATGTCATATGCTGATGGGGTGGTTCATATGTCAATCATCTTCAACAACTCACTGCTCTTCAAAAATCAGCTTAACGCACTCAATAGAATTAATGATAGTTTAGAATTCCGATGTTTACTAGTTCTACCTGTTCGTCATTTATTTTGTTTTAAAGTCTTGAAAGTTTTTTTTAAGAGGGCCTGTTATTTACAAAGCGCGAATTCAGACATGACTCGTAGTTATTCCGCTTTTTTAGTAAATATTCCTTTTTTCGCTAGTTGAGAAATTTGATCTGTTTAAAAAAAAGAAATGGCTTCTTGCTTTGGATTACCGGGAAATCAAAGCACTGTTACGATAAATTATTAAAATGATGAACGCTGACTCTAAAGTATTGATTTTAATTAAATTAAAATAAAATAAAACACCGTTGAATTTAAGTCAACTTCATTTATTAAATTGTATGCATTTCGCCCGATGTATCGGCCATCTTCAGCAACACGACTAAGTACGAGTAATATCGATATGTTATGTAATTTGGTGCTACTTAAACATTTGATCTTAAGTATACAAAAATTTACAACACGACTTGTCACTTTGAAGAATTTAGAATTTTAATTGTATTTTTCAAATTATAAAATACAAAAAAAGTTTTATTGTAAATTTGAAGATTTTCGTCTAGTTTTTTTTTCTTTCATGGAGTCATTTCTAGCTAATTTATTTGATTTTTTTTAATTGTAGCTTTAACTTAATTATTATACACCCTACACATAATTTAAAATCGATGTGTCATTTCTATTTTTCTTTAATAAAAGATGACACTAACTATTCTTAGATATATTACGACATTTGTTTTTTTAAATCTGTATTGAATTAATAAGAATAAACAAAATTTAAATTGAAAATTGAAAAAAAATACTTACTTGGGCGAACGACTCACAATCCTTGATAATTACTGTGAATCTCTAGAAAACAACTTGAAATAATTGTAACACAAAAACTCAAATGAAAATACGGTCGTCATGCATTTTCCTTTAGGCAAGATGGAAAGCAACCTTAGCTTTACAACACAAACTTGTCTAAGCCTTCTTGGTCTCAATGAAAGTGCGGATTTACTAATAAAAAATCAAGAAATTATCAACCTGGAAACTAAAAAAACAACAATGGTTCTTAAATTTGACAACTCAGCCACTGTTAACAAATTTATGGCTGCTGCTCCACAATTAAAGAAGACTGACGTTTTTGTTCATCATGAGCAATCCTTGGGTAATCGTTACAAGAGAAAAAGTCTATCCTACGCAACTGCTGAACGGATCTGGATACAGATATAGATTATTGTATAGAACAGGACACAGGCTTCTCTGTATCCCGGAAAAATGTATGGTTCCCGTGGGATTGGTTTGTTTTAATTTTTCATAGAGCTCATTCTACAAATACCCAAAATAGCTTTTATTCTCAGGACGCCTAATAGCACACGGATTTCCATGAAATTTGATTGGTAGATGGACGGGATACTGGATTATCACATAGTTCATTTTCGTACCGAAAAAATTAACGGTTCATATGGGACAGACTGAAATATGAAAAAATATATACATCGGTGTTTGTTCCGCTTTCACGCCTCAACGACTGAACTGTTTTTAATGAAATTTTGTAGGCGGATAGATGTCATTAGGTTTCCGTGGGATAAAATGTGCATATAGCATCGAACCGACATCTGCTTTTAAAAATGGTGTAAAAAATGTGTTGTAATTCACCAGTTAAGAACGAATGGGCCGATTTGGCCTGACCTCTTTTTTAGTTGCTCGTAATATCCAGGAGAAGGTTTTTTGGAAAGAAAATTTTGGGAAAACCCTCCAGAAATGTCGAGAAATTTTAAAAATCCAAAATTGACTTTTGTTATGGAATTGTGTATGCAAATGTTCCGGTATGGCTTTCCGAGTGAAAAAATAGAAAAGTCTTAGTGGAAAACTCGAAAAATTCCGGGAAAAAAACATATTTTATCTCGATGATATATTTATAGCATGATTTGATGATTTCGGACAATGTAAGACTGGAAAATTATATATGTAAAAGTTTAGATGGATGATGGATGATACCCCAGAACGGCTGAATGGATCTGCATAAAATTTGGCACAGAGATTGAATATTTGGAATACCACTCAGCATTTTTTTTATCCTGGTTAAATGTATGGTTCCTGTGGGATACATTTGTCTTAATTTTCCATATGGCACATAATAACATCTCCTCATTCAACAAATAGCCAACATAGCTTTTGTTCACAAGACACATGCACACACACGCACACACATCCAAACACACGCACACCAATCCATACACACACATTATCAAATACACACACGATTATCACATAGGTCATTTTTATCCCGAAAAATGGAACCGAACATGGGACAGAGTCTTAAATATGGACAAAATATATTCTTAGGTGCTTGTTCCGCATTCATGCATTAACCATTGAATGGATTGTAATGAAATTTGGTAAGCGGCTGGAAGATTAGCCATGATTTATTTTTGCCAACTTTATTTTTGTAGTTCTCAGTTTTTGAATCCCATATAAAATCTTTGGTAGCGAACATGACAATACACGACCAACATCGAAGCCAACGAACACGACAAAATCTAATTTTTACTTCAACGGCAAGCGGCTCGCGAACCAGCCCATATATAAGAAGAACACAGCAGGGCTTTCAAGCGGTAAATATTATTTGTGTCGGTAGCCATCGACTAATATATTGCATCTTATAAATGTACTACAGCATCTAACTGATGAGCCCATCTGTAGTACCTGAGCGAAACGCATATTAATTTAGACTAAAGGTCGCAAAAAATAAAAAAACTCAATTAAAAGAAATTCCTTGCTTTATAAACTCTCGTCTATTGGATTATCAACAAAATGTATAAGAATCTATGGAAAAGTCCTTGAAAATATGACAGCAACTGTGCAAAACGGTATACGGAAATCGAGAGATTTTAAATGTGAAATAGGCGTCCCTCAAGGATGCGTGTTTAGTCCACTTATATTTGCACTGATCATTAAAGATAACGGGTGGCAATGGCTCAGTGGATATAGTGCTTGACTGCTAACCTAGAGGGCACTCTTTTCTATACCTCCAGTTTTAATTGGATGCCGCCCGTGGGATATAATGAGATAGTAAAGACCTAATTCTCAAAACCACTGTGCCAATAAAAAATTCTTTCCTATCTTTCTATTCCTTCTAACTAGTGCCGTGTAATTCAGGTTGCATTTTAAAAAGACCTTAAGTCTTACAGGCATATAGTTAATAAATAAATAAAGAAATAACGAAAACCATATCCCAACTGGGATACATTTCATTTCGCTTCATTTACTGATAGAAATTTCTTACACAATATAATACAACATCTTTTAAACTAGTGCAAGATTCAGTATTAGTTTACTATTAATGTAAATAAACCAAATTTCATAAGTGAAAAAAAGCTGACAAATTAAATAAAAATACAAAAATATTAAAAGTTATGTTCTGATTATTTAAACTAAAGGAAGGAAAAAAAGAAAGAAAGTTGCATTTTATAATACAAAATAGTATATACACATAATACAAATAGTAAATTTACTAAAGTTTATCCTTGAAGTGCCACAAAATATTGCCTTAGTTTCATCCTGAACCGAGTGCTGCAAGCTTATGAACAAAGGGAGAGAATTCTACAACCTAATCGCCTGTACAAAGAACTGACGACTAGAAACACGGTAGATGTGGCGTAATGGAATCAAGAAACACACCATGTATGTTTTAGAGTATGCAGAAATAGGTTCATATCTGCGAACACCGAAAACATACCTTGCTACACTATTATAAACAACATTTAGATTCCTTTTGTCCCTGAAATCACAATTACTAAAAATTCCGCAACCATATAATAGCAGGGGAATGAGAAGTTATTTGGCTAATATCATTCTGTTTTTAATAGTGTAATTTGTTGTGTGTCCATAACATTCGTAAGCCTCCATACACTCTCCCGAGAGCTATATTTATGTGATAAATCCAGGTGAGGGTTCTGTTGAATACAACTTCCAATTTCTTTGCTGAATTCACAAACTGGAAAGGAATGTTGTTGATTAATAATGAGGGAAAATATGCCGTATCTATAGAATTTCTTGAAATAATCAGACACTTGTTTTTATACTTGGACTTCAACAGAGTCCATTAGATTGCGACCATTGTAGGACCTTATATAAGTCGTCATTTATCTCTAAAGCGGCATTTTCAATTAAATCAAAAGAAAAACTGAACGTCGTCAGCATACATATGAAAAGACGAATTGGAACCTAGAGATGTGCGGTCACTTATATATATTGAAAATAACAGAGGTACCAGAATTGATTCTTGGGGTACACCTTGGCTTAGTGGAAGGAAGGATGAACTTACGGAGCGGAAGTTTTTAGAATTTGCGATGCAGTAAGCAAGAGAAAACTGAATGTAGCTTTTAATAACACCGTTCTTGTTCAATATCAGGCGCTATTATCATATTTCTAGTCATTGAAAGCTCCTTTTTTAATATGACATTTGTTAATGTTCTTGCCTTTAGAGCACTGATGTTACTATCCAAAATAATTGAAACTGAGGAACCAAGCTTTTTGTTTGATAAGTTGCCCTTTGGTTCCTCCAGCAGATCTCAAACACTATTATCTCACGATTTAAATCCCTTACATCTGAGCGACAGTTCTTTATAAGCTGCATTCATCTCTTTAATGCATTGCCAGGACATATAAGGGGATTGGCGGCACTGAGCGTTTCAGAACGGAACTAAGATCTTTCTATACGCGTTAGATAATATATTTGTTTATAATTTGAAAATTTGTTCTTTATTATGTAACTTTACACGGGATGTTTGCAGGTTTGTTTAGTTTATTTATTCTTGTCATTGCTTTTCATTTACTTTGTTTTCTATTGTTATTTAAGTAAAAGTAATTTTAGTAAAATCATTTAAATGCAAATTACACAATTCGTAATATGTAGCTCACTTTTTTTACAAATCGAATATTCACTACCTAAAAGATTATTTAAGTCTTAATGCGTAAGCAATTAATATATAAAATAAAATAAAAATAAAATAAAAATGATGTTTGATTATTAGAAAAACTGCTTGATACTTTGAAGATAGATTCGAAAATATAAGCTTTGTAGATACTGAAGCCAATTCAAATTTATCGGTCAGTTTATTGCATAAGATATGGTGATCGACGGTGTTAAACGCCTTTGAGAAGTCCAAGAGTGTGAGGAAGGTAAAATTGTTCTGACCCTCATTCTTCTTTATTTTCTTCACTAACATTTAAAAGCGCTGTCGCGCAGCTATGACCTACACGAAATCCGGATTGATTTAGACATAGCATATCATTTTGATCTGAGTACTGCCTTATTTCTGATTAGATTTTGATTGACAGCTGTCAAATACATAAGAGTTGATGTTTTTTTTAAAGTAGCTCTATAGAAAAAAGTGCTAAATATACAAAACTAAGGTTAATCAAAACCCAAAAGTGACAAGGAATTTGAATGCACGTAAAATAATTGAAATATCTCCCAAACCATTTACAACCCATAAAAAAGCGCTGATTTCTGATAAAATGACCGAACCACAAGAATCAAAAATGATTGAATCAGATTTTGCTAGGATTGCTGAAGTACTAGACATACAATTGAAAGATGTGGTATCGAAAAGGTATATTGAAGCTGTTTAAGATTACTTCTTATATTTGTGATCACTATAACGTACTAGCGATTGTAACCTAGCCCTCGTTACTGTCTTCGGTGCCTATATGTCGTTTTTTCTGTAAATATGTTTTTTGACAAGTGACATGGCCGACTTCCTATCTTTTTTGTAATTTCTTTTTCTTCTGGCAATAAACTTCGATCAGAGCACGAGCATTTTTGAGTATCCTAGTCTTTTAATTTAATCCCTTACATTTTTTGGTGCCTCCTGAGAGGAAAGTGAGCACTGCTTTTAATTAATTATTTTTCGCGATATTTTTTGGGTATTTCTATAATTTTGTTGGAATTCATGGTGTTAGAGATGGTTGCATCCCTTAATTTACGTACATCGGCTGCCAATGTAATTCGGCGCGCTCAGGAACGGGCGGCTGGCGCAGACCTTAACGGTGCGGATGATGCTCAGTTGGAGCAAGAGGTTAGGTCAATTACGGCGCATTATGAGGGGTTTGTAGAAAACCATCAAGCTCTGGTTAGCACAGCAATGGAAAAGGAAATGGAAGCTCATGATAACGTGTGGGAACATGTAGACACGTACTACAATTCAACGTGTGTGATCCTGAATCGCATATTAAAACAGTTAGATATCGAATACGCAGCGGCGCGAGATTGGGAAGCGCATGTCGGTAGCCCAAGTGTTGGTTCTTCACGGGTAAAGAGCGTTTCACTGGCGCATAACATGGATATGCGACTAGATCCCGTGAAAATTCCATTTTTCGAAGGCGCTATAAACAATAGAGAGGCGTTCCGAGACTCCTTCGAGATTCACAAAGCTGAGCTCGCAGAGGCTTACAAACTTACGAAGCTGAGACAAGCAATTGATCCCGCCAAGGTTCCATTAATTGGAGGAATGTACACTGGTGGTTATAGTGAAGTGTGGCAAGCATTGACAAAACGCTTTGATAATCCTAAGTTGTTATCGGAAAATTGTCTCGTCTCGTACAGCTCAAGGCGGCGCATGAAGAGACGTCAGAAGAACTCCTGCGTATAGTAGACACCGTTCAGGAATCACTGCGAGCCCTCCGCGCCATGAAGCTCCCAGTGGAACAATGGGATGCGCTGGTAGTACCAATAGTCCTTTATAAACTTCATTCTCTTACACAACGCGAGTGGTATATGGTGTGTTTTTCATCCGAGATTCCTAGTCTAGCGGACTTACTCGTCTTTCTGGAAAAACGAGCACAGAGTTTGGCTACCTAGCTTGGTCGACCATCTCATCGGAATAATAGTTCGATCACTCGTCAAGTCCGTGCCCCTATGGTAGCGAAGACACACCTCGTTACAGCCAATGGAGGAAGGTGTCCATAGTGTCAGGGACCGCATAGAATCAGCCACTGTCAAAGGCTGTTAGGTAAATCTCCCGAACAATGCTTCATTCTGGCCTTTGTTTCAACTGTCTAATTAGTGGTCATACATCGCAACGTTGTTCCTCACCTGGATGCCGGCATTGTGGAAGGAAGCACCACACGATGTTTTGCCGCGAAACCACATGGTCAACACCAGAACCCTCAGCGCATTCAGCGGCAATCACTGCAGCAGCCGCAGCAAATACGAATCAATCAGCGTGACTACTACCGCGTACTGGTTTGCTAGCAACAGCGCGAGCCCTTGCAATGGGAACCTTGGAGCAGCGCATAGCTCGAATTTTTTGCGACCCTGGATCGCAGGTAGCTTTATCACCGAACATTTAGGTAATCAGTTGCATCTTCATAGATCGAAGTATGATGTGGCTGTGGAAGGAATTGGCGCTATCTCTCACGCGCGCACAAATGGCAGTGTATTTCTTAAGCTCAAATTGATGTTGTCAAATTATTCACTGGAAATCTATGCGTTAGTACTTCCTTCGATAACACCTGAATTACCAGCGGTATGCCTTCATCGGGAAAGCTAGGAACATCTTTCTGGTCTTCACCTCGCTGACCCTCAGTTTACGACACCTGCACGCATCGATGTTTTGGTAGGAGCTGAGGTATGGGGACAGATTGTGGAAGGTGATATCTTGACAGGAATTCCTGATGAGCCATGTGCTCAGCGTACCAGGCTGGGCCGGGTTGTGTATGGTCCCGTAACGACAACATCTAGCTCAGTGCAACCACCGTCTGCATTCTGCGGTCAATTGGATGAGGACGATCTGCGCTTGAAAGATCTGGTCCGTAATTTCTGGAACATGGAAGAGGTGCCACAGCGCGCCAACGAGCCGGATGAGTGTGAGCAATTTTTCTGCGCAACACATTTCCGTAACACAGCTGGTCGATATGTCGTACACATTCCTTTCCGCAACGGTGCTCCAGAGCTAGGCGATTCGTACACTCATGCCTTACGACAGTTTCATGCATTGGAACGGCGCCTTGCTGGCAACACAGAGCTACGCGACAAGTACGTTAACTTCATGAGCGAGTACCTCTCCCTTAATCATATGGAACGTATCGATCAACCTGGCGATCACGCGAAATGTTATTACATCCCAAAACCTACTGTGCAAGGCAAGTTCCGTGTCGCAATCCGAGGCATTGGAGGACCGGAGCTTTTACAACATTGGCTATGGTGGCGAAGCCCAGAGTGGCTTACAAGTGGCGCGTTGCCGCTAGGGGTTAATTCTCAACTCACTTTGGATGAACTAGCTAACGTTCATGACGAGGTAAACGTATCTGTGGTGTCGGCGATTGGAGTAGTTCCATTCCAGCTTACTACAAGACGAAGGGATGGCCATGTTATTAACCTTACGTAGCGATTCAGCTCCCTGCAGCGCCTTCTGCAAACTGTGGCTAACATAATGCGGTAGTATCCCAACAACAAAGACCTTCGTCGGAGCACTATTGTCGAGCATGAAGAACTGGATGCAGCTTTATCAGCCCTTGTGATATTGGAACAAGGGCAAGCATTTGGTGATGAACTTCGAAACATTCGGCGAGGTCCTACGTTATTTACTACCAGTCGATTGCTTCCTTTAGATCCTTTTCTTAATTCAGACGGTGTTTTGCGCATGGGTGGACGGATCCGTCACGCATCTGTCTCACACGATCAGCGCTTCCCAGCTATCCTCCCATGGAATGGTGCGTTAGTGTGGTTACTTTTGAACAATTCCCACGATTGTACTATGCACTCAGCTAATGCTGCAATTACTCCGCCAGCGCTTTTGGATTTTAAATGGAAGACAAGCCGTTCGCAGCTTTATCCACCGGTGCGTTACCTGCAGACGCCATCGTCGAGAAACATTGGTTCAACAAATGGCTTCGTTACCGAAACATAGAGTCAGCGCGGCACGGCCGTTTCGGTCGTCAGGAGTCGATTATTATGGACCCTTCATCCAACGGCTTGGCAACAACCGTTCCCGTTCTACTGTGAAAACTTAGCTCGCCATATTTGTTTGCACGCGCACTAAAGCTGTGCACATCGAAGTCGTCGCAGATCTTTCAGCGCAGGCTTTTTTGGACGCCTTTACTAGATTCGTGTGCCAACGAGGACCATGCTCACATTTGTAAAGCGACAACGGCACGGCGTTCGTGGGGACTAACCGTCTACTTCAAGAGAATTTAGAGGCTTGGCACAGCGAAAGTAATAAAAAATCCCTGGCTACTAACGGAACCAAATGACACTTTATCACGGCACGCGATTATGGGAGGCAGCAGTCAAGTCTGCCAAACATCACCTGTTACGCCTGGTTGGCACTCAAACGCTTTGGTACAATCAACTTCAGACGCTGGCCGTCCGTATTGAAGCGTGCCTGAACTCTCGTCCAATTAACCCTATTTACGATGATCCAGATGAAAAGCTAGCCCTTACTCCAGGGGATTTTCTTATTGGACCCCCACTGATTGCGGTACCTGAACACAACGTCAGTTTCCCGTCGCGTGGTATCCAACGCTGGTAGTGGTTGCGCCAAGTTCATCAACACTTTTGGCAAAGATGGAGCGAGGAATACCTGGTGACATTACAGAGAAGAAGTAAGTGGCAGACGCGAATGCCCAATATCCAAGTGGGTGATATTGTAATTGTTCGTCAAGAGAACCTTCCACCGACCCATTTGCGTGTCATTGAGATCTATCCGGGCAGTGATGGGTTGGCTAGGGCAGTGTGATTCTTAAAACTTCTACCGGCCTGTGCAGCCGGGCAAGTGCAGAAACTATGCGTTCTATTGCATACCAACAATTTCGAACGAGACCGTTCGACCGCGCAGGATGTTTAAGATTACTTCTTATATTTTCCATCACTATAACGAACTAGCGATTGTAACCTCGCTCTCGTTACTGTCTTCAGAGCCTAGATGTTGTTTTTTCTGTAAATATGTTTTTTGACAAATGACATGGCCGACTTCCTATCTTTTTTGTAATTTCTATTTCTTCTGGCAATAAACTTCGATTAGTGCACACGCATTTTTGAGTATCCGAATCTTTTAATTTAATCCCTTCATTGCAAATAAACAAATGATGGTGCAAACTAAACTGCTCTCCACAAAAGTGAAAAATGCGAGCTTTTAGAATGCCGAATGGATGAAATTCAGAAAAAAAACTCCTGAAAATAATCTGATGATGAGAGCCGAGGTCCAGATTGAAAAAGATGAGAAATCAGTGTGCCAACCATCACCATGTACATATGACCTGCAAATCCACGAACTAAGATTTGGGAACACAAACATTAAAAATTTTGTTGTCAACCTTGAGACGAAGCAACAGGTTTTCTCTGTATTAAGATCGGTATCTCGGTAAGTGTCTGTACGAGATGACAATATTTTCATAAACGATAAAATTTTCCGCTGGTGCCAAACATTGGGACTATACAACAATACTGCAGGTGGAATATTAGAATGAAATCATATGGGCCTCATTAAATAACCGAACTATATCCATCCGGATAGGTGGTATTGTTGCATTTCCATGTAAGATCACAGCTGATGAAAAAGCAACTGCCAAAAAAAATCTTACATGGGAATACACCAACACCAAACTATCCGGATAGCTAATAATTCAGTTTCTGAATGAGGTCATTTGCCAAACACATTTGAGTGATCAACTGGGAAATCTGAAGGAGGAAGAAGAACGTCAACACATAAGAAATGTCAATAAATCCAGAAGAGTGCCACCTAGTGGGCTATTTGGAAATAATTTAGTCGATGTACGAAGCTTTTAATCAGTTTCGAACTCAATCCAAACGTAACATAGGGTGTAATAATATATAATGTATCAGGCCTTAGAAATATGTCTTTATATGAAAAGTTTTACGAACTATTAAATAATTATGATTTTGTTTTTTTGTGTCAAACATTTTGTCAGTGAAGATGATTAGAATTTATTTTTCCAAATTTTAACTTGCGATGGATTCCAGCAATAAGAGTAAATATGAGAGGAAGAGTGGGGGATGTTACTTTGGGTACAAGAACACTTTGGAGAATGTATCTTGTGAAATCATACTGGATGAAGGAATCGTTTTCTTAAATATTACCATGAACTACTCGAAATATATTATAATACTATCTTACGTAAACTGTAACCATTGGGAGAGAGATCTTGGAACTTTAGTTGATTTCTTGGAACGCAACAATGAAGATATGTTAATGATTATAGGTAATTTAAACGTAAGAATAGGAAGTGAACAAATGAAAATAATGTTCACGGGCAAGGTACGAATATCAAAGATACAACTTTAAATCCAAAAGGATCAAACTATTAGAACCCTGCGACTCATTTGGACTTCATATGGCGTAAGTGATTCTGATGAAAATGGTGAATATACCTTTGTGGGGCAGCAAGGCTCTTCAGTTATAGACTTCTGTCTAGCAACAAGTGACTGGAGGTCAATTATTCATGTCTTTGAAGTTTTGAGTGTGCTTTTTTCCGAGTAGCTAAAGTTGATGAAAAATATAGGCTTGGCTGTATCATTCATAGAGCAACCTACAGCATACTAGCATTCTAGGGCTGAAAACAGTCAAAAATTAATATGAGCAATATTTAAAATGAGAGGAGAGTTGCTAAGATTAAACTTCATACCACATCTCGAAGACTTGCCAGTTATTTACAGTCTGTGTAACTTGGCGGGAAGAGAAAATATCATTCATTTCATCGGAATATATCCTATACGAAGAAATATTCTTTGCAGTGACATGAGAAGGGAAACGGGAAGCGCTAGCTATGCTGAACTGCGAAGAAGATGTTACCCACCTGTACAGCTATTATATAAGAGCAACCACTTATAGAAACCAAATTTTGAATGAGAAGTTCTAAGAAACAAAAATCATACACAAAAATATATACTGTATTTATAAAAAAAAATATTATATTCTTAGAATTTATAAAAATATTTTTACTTTTTGAATTATATTTTATTAAAAATTTCCATTTAAGCACGTACAATAATTAATGTCAGCCGAGTAGACGGCAAAGCCATATGTTAACGATTTTTGTAGTAATATATTGTTACGGATTTTATAAAAAAACTCCAACAATTAAATTCAATTAATTTATTTATTAACAAAAATAAAAATTAATTTTTTACTAAGGCATAGCTTTCCTTTTCTTTTTGCCGATTTCTAACCCCTCTTGACTTATCCAAACAAAAAATTCGAGATTCTCCTCTTTTTTTTATAGCTTTCTTGTCGGCTTGTATTCTGAAGGCCTCTTTAGGGTCGTAACACTATCCCATTTAAGAAGATTGACTGCCCTCAGTCAACGGAGAGACGATAAGGTATAGGTTGTGGGTATGTGGATTAAGTCTGCACAACACAATTTTCTATAGGCAATCGACATAATTTAGTGATGGGCCGCTTTAAATATTTGCTATTGCTAAAGACTGTTGCAGCTCGAACACCGTTGTCGTTCCGGGGCGTACTTCCTCTATTTTCCCCATCACCCAGGCTGTTGGTCATAGCCGGTCTTCTTTCATAAGCACAATGTCACCAACTTTTGTGTTTTCTTCCTTTTCTTTCCAATTAGAAAGTTGCTGGAGTTGCGAAAGATATACAGATGACCACATCTTCATCTAAATCGAAATGTTTTTGTCTCGTGGAATATTGTTTCGGTTACAGAACTTCCAATCAAAAAGTGTCTTGGGGTTAGAATTGTGGTGTCTCAACATCATTTTCGATTGTATTTAGTGGTCGAGAGTTTAAGCAAGCTTCTATTTGTATCAGTAGGGTTGAGAGTTCCTCAAATGTTAACATAGTTTCACCAGCTACTCGTTCTAAGTGATATTTTGTTGATTTAACACTAGATTCCTATAGTCTATCGAAGTGTGGTGATGCCGTGGGTATGAAGTGCCATTGGAATTCGTCTGTCACGAGCCTTGATGATGCATCTGCCTCACATCGCCTTATGATTGCTTGCTTCTATTGTTGGATTTCCTTGTTCGCTCCAAAAAGTGTCGTTCCGTTGTCGCTGTAGAAATGCGAACGTATTCCTCTTCTTGAGATAAATCATTCCTATGCTGAAACAAATGCTGATGAGGTGAGATAACTCACAAGTTCAATTTGTACTGCCTTGGTTGCGAACCAAACGATATGGCAATGTAGCCCTTTGTCCATCGAATTCCTCGCCCCTTGGATATTAGTATTTGGATTGGTCCAGCATATTCAACCCCTGTGTGTGTAAATGGTCTATATGGTGTTACTCTAGCCGCTGGAAGAAGTCCCATGTGTTGAGGCTGTGCAGTAAAACTGAAGCATTTCATACACTTATGTATGACTTGTCAAATACATCTCTTATCTTGAATGATCCAATAACACTGCCTTAGTTTTGCAAGTGTAAGACGGATACCACCGCGCAGTGTTCGTTCATGAGCGTCATCAACCAGTAATTTTGTGAATCACACTTCGTGAGACAAAATGGATGTTTTTCGGTATGAGTAAGTTCCGAATTTTGTAGTCGGCCACCGACCACAAGAATATTCTCGTCATTCAAAGATGGGTTCAGGGAAAGTACCTCACTTTTGTTGCTGATATTTTTTCCGCTTCGTATGCATTTTATTTCTTCGGCATATACTTTGTCTTGAACATATCGTATAATTCCTTTGCTGGCAATATTTAACTCATTTACTCTTAAAATGCCAGTTTCGATTGGGGTTTTCAGTATCTTGCTTCCGCAGTTTGCTTTGAATCGTCTGAAATAAGCGACTACTCTTATTAGCTTTGAGAAGTTAGAGAATCTTCTACTAACGTCAGTAGTTTCTTCTGTTTCAATTTCAATCGCTAAAGCCTTCTGGTTTCGGTAATATCGTTCCCTGCATTTGAATGTTGTTCTTGTGTAGGCCAATGATCTGAGCAAAATTGCAGCAAATCAGGTCCATTCCACGATAATTGATTGTTCGACATCTGCTCTGATTAACTGGCTCTTGAACCATAATCAGCTGGATTATCGGATGATCGTATATCCACCAGGTTGTTTTTGTTACCTCTTGTATTTCTCACACTCGGTTTGCAACAAATGGCTTCCAGGTAGATGGACATTTCTGGATCCAGCCCAGTGGTAAGGTGGAATCTGTCCAGGCAAATATATTTTCAACTTGCGAGCCAAAAGTTTTCAAAATTTCTGCCAGTAGTATTGATAGCAGATGAGCACCGCATAGTTTTAGTTTTGGAAGAGTAAGTTTCTTTGTTTAAAAGTATCACAAAACCCGTGGAGTTCAATATGTCACCTTGGCATTCTAATGTCTTCAACTGCCAATAGATTCGATGTGAGTTATTCCACTTGGTCTCGGCTTGGCAAATACGCTGCATCAAGATTTTCATTTTAACAACCACTGGAGCCAAGCACCCAAGAGGGTCAAATAGTTTATCTATTTCGGATACGGTTTTTCATTTTGTGAGTGCCGTTTGTGGATTGATGTTAGTCTCTTAGTTCACTTTGAACAAAAAACTGTCACTTAAAATATTCCCAGGGTTTTGATTATTTCATCCTTCATGACGTCTACTTTCTGTTGGTTTCGTAACTCGATCGGAATATGTTCCGCAGCTACTGGAGTTTTTCGTCTTCAGCTATTTGATGGAGAGTTTTAATAGCCATGTATGGTGCAGATGCTGTACCATATGCGACAGTGGTAAGCTTATACTCATTAATGGCTTGGTCGGTAGAACTTCGCCACAAAATCCTTTCGTAATCTTGATGGTCTTCGTGTTGCTCTATTTGGCGATACATTTTCTCTATATCTGAAGTAAGAACGTATCTGTGTTTTCTCCACCGCATCAGAATTGTTGTTATATGGTCTTGCGGCTTGGGGCCTACCAACATCAATTGGTTTAGGCTCACTCCTGTCGTTAATTTTGGCGATCCATTAAATACAACTCTTAGTTTGATTGTTGTACTTGTAGGTTTAACGACGGAATTATGATTCATGTAGAAAATATTACCTCTTTTCTGGTCGTTATCGCGCCGCACTTCTTTCATATGTCCTTGGTCTAAGAACTCATTTATTACTTGTGTGGATTTCAGTTTTAGATTCTGGTTCTTGTGAAGCTGTGTTACCAATTTACGGAATCTAGCTATTGCTCGATTCTTGGATTCGCCTAGTTGACAAGTTTCCATCGTTTTCAAGTTAAATGGAATTTTCACCACGTACCTCCCATTTTCTCTTCGGCAGTATGTATCTTTGTAGAATTTTTCGCAGTGTTTGTCTTGTTTTTGAAATGCTGGTTATGCAACTTCTTCTTGCTCCCAGAATTTTTCCAGTTGTTGATCGACGGAAATCTGTGCTGCTAGTCTAGTAACAGTGTAGTTTTCAGCCCAGGTGTGACTTTTGAGCTATTAGCGAATTTACTGCATCTCCTCGTTTAATTCCGTTAAGAATTATATCGCCATACGCATCAGCTCCAATTATCATATCAATTGATCCAGGAACATTGAAAGCAGAATCAGCTAGTGTTTGCTGGTATAAGTTTCCAATTTTAAAGGTTTTTGGTGTTTTCGATGGTAGTTGTGTTGTTAGTTTTGGTAGTAAAAGAGCTTCTACCCTCAGTTTAAACTCTGAAGTAAAGTGCGGCTTTATTGTTTCGTATAGCTTGTTTTTAGAAGTTCCTGCTTTTGTTGCACCCAATCCAATAACTTCAAAACAAACATTTTGTCTTTTGAGTTTTAATGTTTGTGCTATGGATTCAGTGATCAATGGTGCTTCCAATCCAGGGTCGGTGAGTGCTCGTACTGCAACACTGCACCCAAGTCCGTCTTCAGTGCTTATCTTCATTGTACCTGTTGCAATAATGACATTTTGATTTTGCGCACTATAATTTACTTGTTTGTCAGTTTTCGGTGAGTCCTTTTGAGATAAATCTGATTGATTATTTTGGGGAACTCTCTCAGCCCATACCATGTGTAGAAACGCTCAAGGTGGAGAAGAGCGCCTTCGGTTAAGTAGGACTGTGTCCGATCGGGACCGAAGGGATAGGGCGAAACAAGAGAACCAGTTCTGGTGGCTCTCTGAAAAGCATTATGATACATAATGTCGATTAGGATGGTATGTCTTGGCCGACTTACGTAGATTTAGGTAAATTAGGTATAAGGAACAGTCGGGGTGGCACAACAAAAAAAAATTAAAAAATATGTATGTTTGCGGGGGCATTTGTGCATGCAGCTGCGTGCCTGTGTATGTATGTACATACGAATATGTATGTACGTATGTACTTGGCTGTGTGGGTTGCATGTCTCTGTGTGTCTGCAGGCGTATACAAAATATACAAAAAAAAAAATTTTAAAACGAAAAAAATGCTGCTGTGGCTGTTCTAGTTTTTAAGTAGTTTTAAGTGGTTTTGGGTATTTTTAGGTATCTCAAGTAGTTTAAGTTAGTTTTAGTTAGTTTATAAGTTAATTGTATATAGTTTTAATTATTTTTAGTCTAGATTTAGGTAGTTTGTAAGTAAAAAATGATACGAGACCAAGTTTTTTAAAAAAAAGTTTTCTTGGTAAAACAAAAATAAAATAAAATAATTAGAATTAATTAAAATAGATTTAAGGTCGAAAGACATAAGTATTAAGAGATATAGTTTAGTTTAGAGCGCCCGTAAAGGGCCAGTAAATTAGTTGTAAGTTATTGATAACTAGGCTAGTTTTAAACATTTTTGTCTAGCTTTAAAATAGTTATAAGTAAAGATTAAATAAAAATGAATAAAAAAAAAAAAAAAAACCAATGATGGTTCTTGTTGCAATGATGACAATTTCAATTGCTGAAGCATTGAAACTGCGTTGCATGTCGTAAGCAATTTAAGCAGAGCTTAGCTTGTTTGCAAAGTTGACACCTGTCTTTTATGGTAGAATTCAGGAATTTTTGACACAAATATATCACATGTTGACCTTTGCAATTAGGGCATTGTTTTTTTTTTGTTTCAATGTATAAGTTGCGAAGCGTATGCTTTGCCTCATCAAACGATTTTTGTTGTTTCTTTGTAGGAGCAAGGACATCAAGTGCTTGGTAACGTCTCTCCAGAAAATCCAGAAGCGTGTTCAAAGCTGGCATTTTGTTTGGTTCGGTTAGCCCTTGTCCGAATAGGTTTCTGCTTTCAGTATCAACAGACTTCGTAGTAATGTGAACTATAATTGGGTCACAGGATTTAACGTCGAAACCCATGATTGTGATTGCTGCCAGTACTTCATTGATCGCATCAAAAATGTTTTTAATGGAAGTAGCTGATGGGGTGCTACTTGGTTGCCCATGCTTAAACATCTTCTCTAAATATACGCCTACAATTCTTCGTTTGTTATTGTATCGTCCCTTAAGAATTTCCCAGGCACTAGTGTAATTTTCACTAGAGAAGATAAGATGTTTTATCAAATTGAGGGGCTCCCCCTTTAAATGTGTTTTCAGATATTTCATCTATTCTGTCGTACTGAGGCTGCTTCTGCTATGTATTATTTTTGAGAATAGATCATAAAATGTTTGCCATTCTAAAAAAATTCCTTTGAAGGTCGGAATTGCCAATCGCGGAGGCATTGACTCCGATTTAGCATCTCTGGCTTGTTGTTGTTACCATTTCCTAGCTTCGATGCAATTTGATGGATAAACCTATTTATGTCCTGCTTGACACCTTTGTGCTCGTTGTTGGTGACATATGATACATTTAGGTCTTCTTCTGATGCATTTGACATGTATTACTCATGTATGTCGGTAATGTTGCGAAGTTGCGAATGATGCTCCAACATAAACGGACTTAAGCTTGGCTCGACTCCTTGTTCCTGGTCATTTTCGCTGAAGATAAATTCGAAAATATAAGCTTTATAGCTAATGAAGCCAGTTCAAGTTTATCGGTCAGTCTATTGCAAAAGATATGGTGATGAACTGTGTTAAAAGCCTTTGCGAAGGGTAACATTGGTCTGGCCCTCATTCTTCTTTATTTCTTCACCTACATTTAAAAGAACTGTCGTGCAGCTAGGACCTGGACGAAATCCGGATTGATTTAGACATAGCATATCATTTTGATCTAAGCACTGCTTTATCTCTGATTAAATGTTGATTGACAGCTGTCAAATACATAAGAGTTGGTGTTTTTTTTAAGAAGCTCCATAAAAAAGTGATAAATATACAAAATTAAGGTTAATCAAAGCGAAAAACGGACATAGCATTTGAATAAGCGTAAAATAATCGAAATATCTCCCAAAACATTTAGAAGCCATAAAAAAACGCAGATTTCTGGTAAAATGACCAACTCACAAGAATCAAAAATGAGTGAATCAGATTTCGCTAGGATTGCTGAAGTACCAGATATAAAATTGAAAGATGTGGCATCGAAATCAAATGATGGTGCAAACAAAACTGCTCCCCAAAAACGTGAAAAATGCGAGCTTTTAGAATGCCGAATGGATGAAATTCAGAAAAAAAACTACTGAAAATAATCTGATGATGAGAGCCGAGGTCCAGATTGAAAAAGATGAGGGATCAGTGTGCCAACCATCACCATGTACAGATAACCTGCAAGTCCACGAGCTAAGATTTGGGAACACAAACATTAAAAATTTTGGTGTCAAACTTGAGACGAAGCATCAGGTTATCTCTGTATTAAAATCGGTATCTCGGTAAGTATCTGTACGGAATCACAATATGTTCATAAGCGATAAAATTTTCCGCTGGAGCCAAACATTGGGACTTCTATACAACACTTCAGGTGGAATAGCTGGATAGGTGGTGTTATTGCATTTCCATGAAAGAACACAGCTGATGACATAGCAATTGCGAACAAAATCTGACATGTGTACACAACAACACCAGCCTATCCAGATAGCTAATAATTCTGTTTCTGAGTGAGGCCATTTACCAAAACAGATTGATGAAAATCTGAAGGAGGAAGAAGAACGTCAACACATAAAATGAAATGTCAATAAATCCAAAAGAGTGCCACCTAATGGGCTAGTAGGAAGGAATTTAGTCGATGCACGAACCATTCGAACTCAATCCAAACATAGGGTGTAGGTGCGCGCCGTTGCCATTCTAAACAAATTTGTTTGAAGGTCGGAAATATCAATCGTGGGAGCATTGACTCCGCTTTAGCATCTCTGGCTTTTTGTTGTTACCATTCCCTAGCTTCGATGCAATTTGATGGATATACCTATTTATGTCCTGCTTGACACCTTTGTGCTCGTTGTTGGTGACATATTGTACATTAAGGTCTTCTTCTGATGCATTGGACATGTATTACTCATGTATGTCGGTAATGTTGCGAAGTTGCTCAAGCAACATATTTTGCTGGTATTCATAGATATCTCTTGAGTAGTCTGTGAATATTTCTTCGAACTCGTCCAACTTTTCAAGATAGCAGTGACTTTAAGCCTTACTTTTTTTAACTTTTGTCTTTGCCTTTGAACTTCTGCACTATGTTGGGTCTTTCCTGCTTCGGTTTTCGATGCTTTTGGAATAGGATTTATTAAATCCAATTTCTTTTTGAACTCTTCGTACACCAATTTAACTTTGCTGTACGTATTTTTTCCGTAATTCAGTACGGCGTTGAAGCCTTTCTTCCTTATACCCTTGGGTTTTATGTGAGGCACTGTCCTTCCCAAAATTTCTATTAAGGGTATCAATTTCCTCAGCCAAGGTCTTCTGCTTGGCTACAATAATCAAAACGTCGGGTTCGTCAAACATGATGATTAGCTCTTTTTTTCTTTAGTTTTATTGAATTGAGTACTTTAGAGAACTTTATCAGTGTTAATTGCCCTGATAACGCCTTTTAGTACGTATGTTATTTTTTTTGTTTTATCTTAAACCAAGGTTGGAAGCCTTGGTTATGCTTTGTGATATTTAAATTTATTATATTTTTGTTTATAGTTCTTTGTAGTAAATTAATAATATGAAGCCTTGGTTACGCTTTATGTTTTGTTTTTTCCTCTCGAAAGACCAATGTTTTGTTGACGCTTAAATTAATGCAATGACCCCCCCCCCTTACCTCTGGTGAGGGGAAGTCAATTAAAAACAAAGCGTTTGATTTACCGTTTTAACATCAAGTGTCTTTATTGTTTTAATGATCCCACTTTTATATAAAATAAATGCTTACTCTACAATAATTTAAATGTACAAAAAGTATAATAGAATAACAAAAATACAATAGAACAGAGAAGTATAATTTGAGATATTGCTGATCAGTGCTTGTCTGGTCACGCAGTCGCATCGCATCGTCATCGTCGTGGTTCAATGTTGTATCTATCATGTTTGGTATGTGCATAGCTTGTTGTTGGGCTCTTCTGTTGTAGCACAACAGGAGATCTAATATATACTATATTTATAAAGAAAAATGTTTTATTCTTAGAATTTATAAAAATATTTTCACTTTAAATATATCTTATTAAAAATTTCCATTTGAGCACGTACAATAATTAATGTCAGTCGAGCAGATTTAAAGGCCATGTTTTAACGATTTGTGTTGTAATATATTGTTACGGATTTTATAAATAAACTCCAAACATTAAATTCAATTAATTTATTAATTTGCAAAAATAAGAATTAATTTTTTACTAAGGCATTGCTTTCCTTTTCTTTTTGCCGATACCTCTCTTAACTTATCCAAACAAAAAAATCGAGATTCTCCTCTTTTTTTGACAGCTTTCTTTTTTCGGCATACGTCGTACATCATTGTAATGTTTTCAGCTTGTATTCTGAAGGCCTGTTTAGGGTCGTAACAATGTCCCCATATAAAAAGATTGACTGGCCTCAGTCAACGGAGAGACGATAAGGTATAGGTTTTGGCTCTGTGGAGTAAGTTGGCAGAACGCCAAGCGATCTATATGAACCACAATTGTTTTCTTTACTCTTGCCTTCGAGATTTTGTAATCAACATCTCCTAATTTTGCTAACACATCGTACAGACCTTGCCAAACATTTTGAAATTTTGAACAGAAAGCTGTCTTTCGTTTTGGCATGTAGAGGCAAGCTTTATCACCTTTAGAAAGGTTGCAGCTTTTGCGTGTATATCGTAGTGGTCTTTTATACGTCAGCTATAATCCATCAATTGATTTCGGTTGAAAGTATATGCATTCTCCAAGCGCTTCGTTAGCTCCACCACATACTTTGAGGTACTAACGCGTCGATACGGTTGAAGTATAGTGTACAGCTCAATCGGCAATCGAAGCTCTCGGCCAAAAGTCAAAAAGGCAGGGGTCTGCCGAGTGGCTGCGTGCACAGTAGTGAAATATGCGAGCCGCAAAAACGGAAGTTGGGAAACCCAGTCTCTTTGATTTTCAGCAACATACTTGGCGAGATAGTCCAGTAAGGTGCGTTTGAAACGCTGTACCATCCTATCTGATTATGGATGTTAGGCGGTCGTTCGCGTTTTATCAATACCCATTTTCTCTAAAACTAAAGTTGTCTTGAAAACAGCAGATCCGAAATTTCTTCTCTGATCTGAATGCAGTTGAAAAGGTACTCCAAAATGAGAAAAAATGTGAACGAAGAGTGCGTCTGCCACTGTTTCCGTGTTTTGTTCGGGGAGGGTTATTGCCTCCGGCCATTTTGTAAAATAGTCAGACAAAACCAAGACATATTTGTTGCCCACAAAAGTAAACGGTAGAGGTCCTAAAATGTCTCAATTCAATTCAATTCAATTTTTATTCAACTTTCACTTAAATGCTAATACATTAGGTATACATTATAACTATCAAAAATAAAAGAATATAAGTGCAAGTGAATACATCTAGACCATTCAGTAACTTTCAAGTTAGTGTTGAATGACCGGCAAATAGTTTTTAAAGCTAGAAGAATAACTGACGTGGGGTACTTTCAGTTGTTCTAATGCGTATTTTTATCTTTTTCAATTTAAAGCTATCTTTAAACTCGTATGTAATTAAGACTATTGCAATTCAAAAGAAACTCAATGCATACAGATTGAAAAACAAAATCATATATATAAATACAAAATGAAAACAATTTTAAGTTCTTACCTTATAAACCAATTCAATTTCAAGTAAATTTAAAGTGAATAGCCAATGTCTGGTTTTTTTTAAAAAAAGAGTGAAATGTGTAAGTAGTTCTAATTGAAATGGGCAGATTATTGAAAATAATTGGTGAAGTCATTAAATAACAATTCATGAAATGTGTTTTGTGTGCGATCACAGTATTGACAAGTGCCAAATTATTGACCCGTAAATTGTGCAATAAAGAGTTTCTGCTTGGAATATTACCACTTTGTTTATAAAACTCTTTCAAAACTTTAAAAACATAAAGATGGCGCAAGGGTAATACTCCTAGCTCACAGAAAAGAGGCCAACTTTCTGTTCGTTGATTTTTGCCACAGATTATACGAACTATATGCTTTTGGGCAGTCAGAAGAGGTCGGAAAGTGTTCAAATAAGCTCCTCCCCAGCTCACTATACCATATTGCAATTTTGACTGCGTAAGTCCGTAGTAAATCATGGTTAGAACCTTTTTTGAGCAGAGAGGTTTTAGGAGATACATCTTACGAGTAATGAGATTCATATATGATTTAATAGATTGTGCATGAACTTTCCAGTTGAGGTTACAGTCAAAGAAAACTCCTAAGTACTTGAATGAATCAACAAGCTCAATTTGAAAACAGTTAGGAGAGCACTGACTATGACTTAAAAAATTAGGTTTTTTCACTTATGATTAGCTTATGATACGAAAACCAGGCTCTTAGTAAATTTAAATCCTTATTAATGTTAATAATGCATTGAGAAACAGAAGGTTCTGTATAAGTGAAAGCTATATCATCTGCAAAAGCTCTTTGATTTCCAGAAAAATTCTGATGAAATAGTGAGTTTATATAAATTATAAAAAGTATTGGACCTAGGACAGAACCCTGAGGAACACCATTTTTAAGTTTAAGCACACTACTAAATATCCCATTAGCTAACACTCGTTGCTCTCTTCCAATCAAATATGATTTAAACCATTCATAAATTATTCTTCTAAAGCCTGCATTATATAACTTACAAAGAAGAATTTCATGATTAACCATGTCAAACGCCTTTGTCATATCAATAAATAGTGCCATCGTTGATTGACTTTCATTAATACCCTTATATAAATCGCAACTCACTTTTAGGATTGCATCTTCCGTTGATTTACCTGATCTGAAACCAAATTGATCTTCGGAAAAAAATTTTGTCTTTTCAAGAAAATTAAGCATGCGTGTTTTGATTAGTTTTTCAAAAAGTTTGGCAAATGTTGGAAGCAACGAGATAGGCCTGTAATTAGCTTTATTTTTACGGTTGCCTTTTTTAAAAAGTGGAATCACTTCAGCCATTTTCAAAGAACTTGGAAACTTTCCGAGATTGACACTTAAGTTAAAAATATAACACAATACATCGACAATTTCCCAAGAAATGTTTTTAAGAATAACAGAAGAAATACCATCACTGGTAAAAGAATGTTTACTTTGCAAGTTTTGAATTAATTTATGGATTTCTACAGATGTGAACTCTTCAAAATAAAAACTGTTTCTTTGCGTTTGATCCATTCTCAAAATATCTGCAATAACGCAGTTACAGTTATCGTGATGTGGCATAGAGGGTTTTAATGTCTCGGTAATGCCAACAAAATAGTCATTAAAACTACCTGCTATTAAAAGTGGATCAGATGTAACAACATCATTAATTAAAATACTTGTAATTTCATTAGACTTAAGTTGCTTACCTAAAATACAATTAACAACTTCCCATTCATTTTTGATATTTCCTCTGTAACGGTTTAAGCAGTTTGTGTAATATGAATTGCGCAATTCAGCACTGAGATGTTTTACTCGGTTGCAAAGCTTAGCAAAGTATTTTTTTAGATTTGAGTTTTCTGGGTGAGCTTGGCACTTCCTAGAATAGCTATTTTTCAATTTTATTTGCTTTAACAAACGTGATGTCATCCAAGGCTTCAAGAATTCTGTTCTGCTAGTATAACTTGAATAATTTTTTGAGTTTTCAATGTGTTTATTTAAAATTGAAATAAATTGATCATAAGCTTCAGATGGATCACTCATAGAAAAAACAGGTTCCCAAAATTCATATCTCAGTTTGGCTCGTAGAAAGTCAAAATCTAAAACATATTTTGTTCTCTCTAAATTGGTAGATGGTGAGACATTACTTTCACAAATATTCAAAGCGCATAAGTGATGGTCAGTTAAATTATAATCGTGCACTTCACTAAAAAATATTGACCTGTTATTTTTACTAAAACGTACAAAGATATGATCTATGCAAGTTGAACTAGAGCTTGTTACGCGAGTTGGAACATTAATTAAACTTTCTAACCCAAATAAAGCCATTAAAAGCATATAGTTATTGGTATCATTATCATTTTCCTTCAATAAATCGATGTTAATGTCACCTAAAACAATTAAATTTTTATCTTTGGTAAGATTCTAAGCATTGTAAAACTCTTCAATAAAGTCACTTTTACTAAAATAGTGCAAGCGATAAATGCAAAGCACAACATACCAATCATTTTTAAATAAGAAATTAATTCGAATGATATCCGCACTTATAAAGTCAATTTTCGATTGATCACACACAACATCACTTTTTACGTAAACTGCTATGCCACCAGCAGAGTAAGACTCATTACATTGGGCGAAGAGTGTGTATCCATTAATATTATAAAAATCCATTTCATTTTCATAAATCCAGATTTCACTAATAACAATAAACACAGGAAACTTTTCAAGAGAAGCAATATGAGATAGTAAATTATTAAAATTTTTTCGTAAGCTACGAATATTTTGGTGTATGCAAAAAGTTTCTTCTAAACTAGAAACATCAATTTCATCAATCAAAGAACCTATATTATTGTGGTAGGATGGATTGTTTACATGGAGGTTTGAATCACATGCAGAACTCATTACAGTTTGCTAAGGTCAGAGGACCTTGTTATTTTAATTAAACTATCCCCCTCTTTTTTACGCATGTAAACAATCCCATTCCTAGTCCACAAACATTTATAATGCTTATCTAATTTAACTGCTGCTGCTGCTTTGTACAGTTGACGAGTGTTGTACGATAGGCTCTCATTGATATATATTGTCTCTTCCTGAGCTTGCGTGCTGATTATTGTTGTTTTTAATTTTGGTTTCTTTTCTTTACCAGCTTTAATAATTTTCTCTTTTAATTTGCGAGAGACAAATTTCACGTGCAAAATGTTCTTTGTGTTGTTTGCCGCTGCCGCTGCATTGGGTGAAGGTGAAGGGCCATCTGGAGTTTTGCCTAACTTTATTGTTTTTATGTAGCAAAGATCAATGTCCGATTCAGTGACGTTCACATTCAAACCATCGCGAATAACTTTGAGTGCGAGGTCAGTACTTGAAGATTTTGTGTTGTCACAAGGAACATTGACGATTTCTATGCAGTTATCTAGTAGTTGTTGTTCCAGGTTGTTGACCCTATGTTCGAGCAATTGTATTTTTTCCGCACACTCTTTGTTTTTCGCTGTGAGCGCTTCTATTTGGGTTTTTTGGTTGCTTTCAATAGCAACTACAATTGCATATACCATTTCCAAAGTAATTTTCGTTGCTTCCTTTTGTGCTGGGCTGGTAGTTTGATGAGCGTTAAGAAGGCTGGTGGAGGTGGTGGTGGCTGTGGCTGTTGGTGGTGGTAGAGGTGGAGGCAATGCTGGGCTGGTGGACGCTGAGAGTGCCGCTGCACTCGATAATGAACCTCGTCGCTTAGCAAGGCATTGATGACATCCCCAGGGTATTTTAGCTTTTTTCATGAACTCAAGATCGGTTGCTTGTAGGTTGACACATTTTGCATGAAAATACTTATTGCAATCACAGCAATTTATTTTCGATTCCGCTCTTTCAACTTTAAGCTGACAAACTGTGCCAGACATTTTGTAATTTGCAGTTTATATTATTCTTTTTGTAGAATATGAAGAAAAAAAATAAAATATAAACTGAAGAAAAGTTCTCAATACGAGTGTACCCCACGACGTTTGAGTTTTGACTGTCTATAGCAACTCGCTCGAGTAATGCTCCAACATAAACGGACTTAAGCTTGTCTCAACTCCTTGTTCCTGGTCATTTTCGCTGAAGATAAATTCGCTTTGTAGATAATGAAGAAAATTCAAATTTATCGGTCAGTTTATTGCATAAGATATGGTGAACAACGGTGTTAAAAGCCTTTGAGAAATCCAAGAGTGTGAGGAAGGAAGAGATTGTAGAATATGAAGAAAAAAAATAAAATATAAACTGAAGAAAAGTTCTCAATACGAGTGTACCCCACGACGTTTGAGTTTTGACTGTCTATAGCAACTCGCTCGAGTAATGCTCCAACATAAACGGACTTAAGCTTGTCTCAACTCCTTGTTCCTGGTCATTTTCGCTGAAGATAAATTCGCTTTGTAGATAGTGAAGAAAATTCAAATTTATCGGTCAGTTTATTGCATAAGATATGGTGAACAACGGTGTTAAAAGCCTTTGAGAAATCCAAGAGTGTGAGGAAGGTAACATAGTTCTGGCCCTCATGCTTCTTCATTTCTTCACCTACATTTAAAAGAGCTGTCGTGCAGCTATGACCTGGATGAAATCCGGATTGATTTAGACATAGCATATCATTTTGATCTAAGTACTGCTTTATCTCTGATTAAATTTTGATTGTCAGCTGTCAAATACATAAGGGTTGGTGTTTTTTTTAAGTAGCTCCATAAAAAAGTGATAAATATACAAAATTAAGGTTAGTCAAAATGCAATGCATTTGAATAAGCGTAAAATAATCGAAATATCTCCCAAAACATTTAGAAGCCATAAAAAAGCGCAGATTTCTGATAAAATGACCGACTCACAAGAATCAAAAATGAGTGAATCAGATTTGGCTATGATTGCTGAAGTACTAGACATAAAATTGAAAGATGTGGCATCGAAAAGGTATATTGAAGCAATGTTCATTGCAAATAAACAAATGATGGTGCAAACTAAACTGCTCTCCAAGAAAGTGAAAAATGCGAGCTTTTAGAACGACGAATGAATGAAATTCAGAAAAAAACTCCTGAAAATAATCCGATGATGAGAGCCGAGGTCCAGATTAAAAAAGATGAGAAATCATTTTACCAACCATCACCTGCAAATCCCCGCGCTAAGATTTGGGAACACAAACATTACAAATTTTGTTGTCAAACTTGAGACTAAGCAACAGGTTATCTCCGTATTAAGATCGGTATCTCGGTAAGTATCTGTACGAGATGACAATATGTTCATAAACGATAAAAATTTTCCGCTGGAGCAAAACATTGGGACCTCTTTACAACACTTCAGGTGGAAAAGGTGGATAGGTGGTGTTATTGCATTTCCATGAAAGAACACAGCTGATGACAAAGCAACTGCTAAAAAGATCTGACAGCAACACCAGCCTATCCGGATAGCTGAATGAGGCCATTTACCAAACAGATTTGAGTGATCAACTGGAAAATCTTAAGGAGGAAGAAGAACATAAGAACACATAAGAAATGTCAATAAATAAATAAAAAAAAGGGTGCCACCTAGTGGGCTAGTAGGAAATAATTTAGTCGATGTACGAACCTTCTGAACTCAATCCAAACCAAGGGTGTAGGCGCGCGCCGTCTGCCAAAATAAATATTTAAATTGTGAATTAAAAAATTTAAAATAATTA
Source organism: Philhelius pedissequus (assembly GCA_910595825.1). NCBI lineage: Eukaryota > Metazoa > Arthropoda > Insecta > Diptera > Syrphidae > Philhelius > Philhelius pedissequus. The sequence continues at coordinate 196,688,970 of OU343160.1, read as the reverse complement.
GTTATAATGTATCAGGCCTTAGAAATATGTCTTTATATGAAAAGTTTTACGAACTATTAAATGATTATGATTTTGTGTTTTCGTGTGAAACATTTTGTTATTGAAGATGATTATTATTTATATACAAATCATTTTCAAAATTATAGCTTGCGATGGATTCCAGCAATAAGAGTAAATATGAGAGGAAGAGCGAGTAGGGGATGTTACTTCGGGTACAAGAAGACTTTGGAGAATGTATCTTGTGAAATCATACTGGATGAAGAAATCGTTTTCTTAAATATTACCATGAACTGCTCGAAATATATTATAATACCATCTTACGTAAACTGTAACCATTGGGAGAGAGATTTTGGAACTTTAGTTGATGTCTTGGAACGCAACAATTAAGATAATTTAATGACTATAGCCGATTTAAACGTAAGAATAGGAAGTGAGCAAATGAAAATAATGTTCACGGGCAAAGTACGAAAATCAAAAGATACAACTTTAAATCCAAAAGGGATCAAACTATTAGAACTCTGTGACTCACTTGGACTTCATATCTTGAATGGCGTATGTGATTCTGATGAAAATAGTTAATATACCTTTGTAGGACAGTAAGGCTCTTCAGTTGTAGACTTGTGTCGAAGCGAATGGATGTCAATTATTCATGTCTTTGAAGTTTTGAGTGTGCCTTTTTCCGAGTAGCTAAAGTTAATGAAAAATATGGGCTTGACTTTATCAACTTACAGCATACTAGCATTCTAGGGCTGAAAACTGTCAAAAATTAATATCAGCAATATTTAAAATGAGAGGAGAGTTTGGAAGATTGAACTTCATACCACATCGCGAAGACTTGCGAGTTATTTGCAGTCTGTTTAACCTGGCGGTAAGAGAAAATATCTTTCATTTCGTCGGAATATGTCCTATACGAAGAACTGTTCTTGGCAGTGACATGAAAAGGGAAACAGGAAGTATTAGCTATGCTGAACTGCGAAGAAGATGTTACCCACCTGTACAGCTATTATATAAGAGCAATCACTTATAGAAACCAAATTTTGAATGAGGAGTTCTAAGAAACAAAAATCGTACACAAAAATATATACTGTATTTATAAAAAAAAATATTATATTCTTAGAATTTATAAAAATATTTTCACTTTTTCTTTTTGATGATTCCTAACCTCTCTTGACTTATCCAAAGAAAAAATTCGAGCTTCTCATTTTTTATAGCTTTATTTTTACGGCATTCGTCGTACACATTGTAATGTTGTCGGCTTGTATTCTGAAGCCCTGTGGCCTGAAGATTAACTGCCCTCAGTGAATGGAGAGACGATAAGTTGGCTTAACACAATTTTCTATAGGCACAGACATAATTTAGTGATGGACCGCTTAAAATATATGTTGTTGCTAAAGACTGTTGCAGCTTGAACACCGTTGTCGTTCCGGGGTGTACTTCCTCTATTTTCCCCATCACCCAGGCTGTTGGTCGTAGCCGTTCTTCTTTCATAAGCACAAGCTCACCAACTTTTAGGTTTTCTTCCTTTTCTTTCCAATTAGAAAGTTGCTGGAGTTGCGAAATATATACAGATGACCACATCTTCATCTAGATCGAAATGTTTCTGTCTCGTCGAATATTGTTTCGGTTCCAGCATTAAGAGAACTTCCAATCAAAAAGTGTCTTGGGGTTATAATTGTGGTGTCATCACCATCATTTTTGATTCTAGTTAGTGGTCGAGAGTCTAAACAAGCTTTTATTTATATCAGTAGGGTTGAGAGTTCCTCAAATGTTAACATATTTTCACCAATTTCTCGTTTTAAGTGATATTTTGTTGATTTAACAATTGATTCCTATAGTTCATCGAAGTGTGGTGATGCGGTGGGTATGAAGTGCCATTGGAATTCGTCTGTTACGAGCCTTGATGATGCATCTGCCTCACATCACTTTATGATCGCTTGCATCTGTTGTTGGATTTCCTTGTTCGCTCCAACAAGTGTCGTTCCGTTGTCGCTGTAGAAATGCGAACGTATTCCTCTTCTTGAGATAAATCGTTCCAATGCTGCAAAGAATGCTGATTAGGGGAGATAACTCACAAGTTCAATGTGTACTGCCACGGTTGCGAAGCAAACGATATGGCAATGTAGCCCTTTGTCGACCGAATTCCTTGCCCTTTAGATATAAGTATTTGGATTGGTCCAGCATGTTCAACCCCTGTATGAGTAAATGGTCTATATGGTGTTACTCTAGCTGCTGGAAGAAGTCCCATTTGTTGAGGATGTGCAGTAAGACGGCAGCATTTCATACACTTATGTATGACTTGTCGAATACATCTTTTAGCTTGAATGACCCAATAACGCTGCCTTAGTTTTGGAAGTATAAGACGAATACCACCGTGCAGTGTTTGTGGATGAGCGTCATCAACCAGTAATTTTGTGAACCACACATGGTGAGACAAAATGGATGTTTTTCCTTATTAGTAAGTTCATTATTTTGTAGTCGGCCACCGACAACAAGAATATTCTCGTCATTCAAAGATGGGTTCAGGGAAAGTACCTTACTTTTGTGGCTGATATTTTTTCCGCTTCGTAGGCATTTTAGTTCTTCGGCATATACTTTGTCTTGAACATATCGTATAATTCCTCTGCTGGCATTATTCAACTCATTTACTCGTAAAATGCCAGTTTCAATTGGGGTTTTCAGTTTCTTGCTTCCGCAGTTTGCTTTGAATCATCTGCAATAAGCGGTTACTCTTATTAGCTTTGAGTAGTTAGAGAATCTTCTGCTAACGTCACTAGTTTTTTCTGTTTTAATTTCAATCGCTAAACCTTTCTGGTTTCGGTAATATCGTTCACTGCATTTGAATGTTGTTCTTGTGTAGGCCAATGATCTGAGCCAAATTGCAGCCAATCAACCATAATTGATTGTTCGACATCTGCTCTAATTAACAACCTCTTGAACCATACTCAGCTGGATTATCGGATGATCATACATGCCTTCACCAGGTTGGGACCACCCAAGAGGGTCAAATGGTTTAGCTATTTCGGATACGGTTTTTCATTTTGTGAGTGCCGTTTGTGGATGGATGTTAGTCTCTTAGTTCACTTTGAACAAAAAAGTGTCATTTAAAGGATGCCCAGGATTTTGATTATTTCATACTTCATGACGTCTACTTTCTGTTGGTTTCGTAACTCGATCGGTATATTTTGGAGTAATTTCCCATTATTAGCTGCCCATTTTCGCAGGTAGAGCCCTGCGCCTCTTAATATCTCGTCAAGTTGCTTCTGAGCATTTCTGCATTGCTTAATGGTGTCCCATCCGGACATAACATCATCGACATAAAAGTTATGTTTGACTATTTCTGCAGCGACTGGAGATTTTCGTCTTCAGCAAGTTGATGGAGAGTTTAAATAGCCAGGTATGGTGCAGATGCTGGACCATAAGTGACAGTGGTAAGCTTATACTCTTTAATAGCTTGGTCGGTAGAACTTCGCCACAAAATCCTTTGTTAATCTTAATGGTCTTCGTGTTGCTCTATTTGGCGATACATTTTCTCTATATCTGAAGTAAGAACATATCTATGTTTTCTCCAACGCATCAGAATTGTTGTTATATGGTATTGCAGCTTGGGGCTTTCCAACATCAATTGGTTAAGGCTCACTCCTGTCGTTCATTTTGCCGATCCATCAAACACAATTCTGAGTTTGGTTGTTGTACTTATAGGTTTATCGACGGCATTATGAGGCATGTAGAAAATATTACCTCTTTTCTGGTCGTTATCGTGCACTTCTTTCATGTGTCCTTGGTCTAAGAACTCATGTATTACTTGTGTGTATTGCAGTTTTAGATTCTGGTTCTTGTTAAGCTTCGTTTCCAATTGACGGAATCTCGCTATTGCTCTATTCTTGGATTCGCCTAGTTGACAAGTTTCCATCGTTTTTAAGTTAAATGGAATTTTCACCACATTCCCATTTTCTCTTCGGCAGTATGTATCTTTGTAGAATTGTTCGCACTGTTTGCCTTCTTGTTTTTGAAATACTGGTTGGGAAACTTCTTCTCGCTCCCTGAATTTTTTCAGTTGTTTATCGACGGAAATCTGTGCTACCAGTCCAGTAATAGTGTAGTTTTGAGTTTCTTCGATTGATGTTCGCCCAGATATTAACCAGCCCAGGTGTGCCATTTGAGCTATTAGCGAATTTACTGAATCTCGTTTAATTCCGTTAAGAATTATATCGCCATACGCATCAGCACCAATTATCATATCAATTGGTCCAGGACCATTGAAAGGTGGATCAGCGAGTGTTATCTGGTCCAAATTTCCAATTTACCGATACCAGAACCAATTGACCTGGAACTAACCAGAAACCAGAATACCCAGAGGTAGCACCAGATCCAAACACAACCCCCAGGGACTGCTTAACCAGGACTCAAATACACTTTATTTGAAGAATTATCAATACTGCCACTTTAAACCAAAATACTCGCAAAACCAGAATTTATCCAAACCAAATATTGTAAGTTGTGAATTAATAGTTGTTTTTAATAGAGATTTTGATATTAAGGTTTTAAGACTTTGCATTTGAAGTTTCATGTTTTCTTCGTTTCGACCCTGGCTATCCGACTAGCAAAATTCGGGCTGAGAAACAAAAAGCACCTCACAAATTACTCTCTTAGTTCACTTTGAACAAAAAAGTGACACTTAAAGGATTCCCAGGGTTTTGATTATTTCATACTTCATGACGTCTACTTTCTGTTGGTTTCGTAACTCGATCGGCATATGTTGGAGTAATTTTCCATTATTAGCTGTCCATTTTCGCAGGTAGAGCCCTGCGCCTCTTAATATGTCGTCAAGTTGCTTCTGAGCATTTCTGCACTGCGCAATGGTGTCCCCTCCGGACATAATATCATCGGCATAAAAGTTATGTTTGACTATTTCTGCAGCGACAGGAGTTTTTCGTCTTCAGTTAGTTGATGGAGAGTTTTAATAGCAGATGCTGGGCCATAAGTGACAGTGGTAAGCTTATACCCTTTAATGGCTTGTGCGGTAGAACTTCGCCACAAAATCCTATGGTAATCTTAATGGTCTTCGTGATGCTCTATTTAGCAATACATTTTCTCTATATCTGAAGTAAGAACGTATCTGTGTTTTCTCCACCGCATGAGAATTGTTGTTATTTCGTCTCGCAGCTTGGGGCCTACCAATATCAATTGGCTTAGGCCCACTCCTGTTTTTTATTTATATGGCCATAATCCCTTCGACCACACTTGAAGTCGTGCGTTATTGGTAAATTTGATTCATTCAGTCAGTTTAGCTGTGATCACCGACGAGGTAGGCCGATTAGGTCAATTGTAGCTTTGTTGCTCGGAACTTCCCCCCACCAGTGGTAAGGGGTTTCGTTGCAAGTTAGGTAATTGCCACCAGGGGCTCCGGTACCTGCTGATCTACCACAGCGGTGATCCGCTACCAGGGGCATTATACCTGCTGATCGCCACCAGGGGCATTTATACCTGTTGATCCACCACCAGGGGCATTATACCTGCTGATCGCCACCAGGGGCATTATACCTGCTGATCGCCACAAGGGGCATTAATACCTGCTGATCCGCCACCGCGGGCTTTATACCTGATGATCGCCACCAGATGCATTAAACCTGACGATCCGCCACCAGGGTACTAGGGCCCATACCGATACCAGAAACAATTGACCAGGAACTAACCAGAAACCAGAATACCCAAGGATTACTTAACCCGGACTTGAATTCACTTTTTTTGAAAAAGTACCCTTACTGCCGCTTTAAACCAGAATGTATCCAAACCAAATATTATAAGTTAAGTTGCTTAATGAGTTCTGTTTAATAAAGATTTTCATATTAACGTTTTAAGACCTTTCATTTGAAGACTCTTGTAGATCGGCAGGTACCGAAGCCCCTGGTGGCAATTACCTAACTTGCAACGCAACCCCTTTACACTGATGGGGGGAAGTTCCGAGAAATAAAGCTACAATTAACCTAATCGACCTACCTCGTCGGTGGTCTATGCTAAACTGACTGAATGAATCAAATTTACTAATAACGCACGACTTCCAGTGTGTTCAAAGGGGTGCTTTACGTGTGTCATCAAAGGTCCTCATGTAATGTTTTCAGTCAAAACTGAATGTGAACTGTGAGGATGACGAACGAAAATAACAATTATTGATTGTTTTCTGCTGACGTCACATGCTCTAGCCAGTGTGAATTGTGTTGCTATTAACGGCAATTTATGCTGAATATACCTTAGCGGGTGTCGGCAGAGTGGAATTATTTATTGAAATGAGGAAAAATAGGTAGCATGTAACACTTTGTTACATACCATCTCCCCTTTGGAGACAAAAGTACTGCGGCTAATTTCCGTCCATGATTCAAAAGGTAAGCCAAGCAAACTAGGTATATATATATGACTGTGTAAACATCACAATTATTTACTAAAATGAAATATATAGTTCACAAAAGAAAGAAAAACAAATAAATTCACATATTAGTAAGCTATATGACCTCTAACGAAAACCGCTTCCTGTTGAAAAAAGGTAACTTAAACTTACTTACTAGAGCACTATATGCCTTTTAAAGAAAACAGCTTCTGGCTGGGAAAAAGAAATTTAAAAAACGGACTAGAATTCATTACTTTTAGGCAAAAAAAACAACAAACAAGGAACTTAAACTAGTCATAATTCGTCCAAAAATCTCTTACCAAAAAAACTAAATTAAATTCACTTCTTCAGAAAAACTGACTGGATTGGTAACCGTAATGCAGGGTGTAAACACTATCATATTCTTTATTCCACTCCTTGGGTGTTCAAGAATGGCCACTCCGACCTTTATAATGCGCAACTTGACCTTTATATGCCGTAGCTGTAGCGAGAACCTCTGATGTCTATATTTAGGGTTACACTCCGCATGGCGTATTATTTTTACCCCCAGGAAATGGTCGTATAATCTGGTGTTCGGTAGCTGGTTGCACACTGCTTTCCTAGCCTGAGGCCCGTTGGTTTGTAGCATCATCGGGAAATTTAATTCCATGGTCACTGGCAGATTTTCCATTGTTTGTTCCGTTGGCATTGAACTGGTTGGCACGGTAGCGGCAGCGACTTCGTGGTTCTTATTGAAGGTACCTGGCAGTGGATTAACCGGGGCCTGTTGGTCTTTAGGCAGTCTCCTATTGCTACTGGCCCTGGGCGTAGTGCCCAGGAATGGTGACTGAGCTGATGCCAGCGAGGCGAGGGCGGCTGCCGAGGTGGACGGCATGTTGCGGACTTCCGTAGAAATTGGTGGCGCCTGGGGGATAGCGATCAGCATGGGGCTCTGAGTTGCTTCTCGTCTCCGCTTTTGATCGACTTTTCTGGGGGTTGGCTTGTCTCCTTCGCTTCCAGCTTCGTGCATCTTCTTATGTGGTTGAGCGATGGTGGTGTACTAGGTTAGGCTCTGTCTTAAAACCCACCTTTCGGGCTCCCTGTATTCCAGCGTGAGGTGTTGCCGGCAACGCGTCGAGGTACACCACAGAATTCAACTGGAGCTTTATCTTAGCAGGGAGTGATGCTTGTCTTTACCACGGCTGGCTAATTGGTTTCGTCTTCTTGGTTGGCTCCATGGGTGATGTTGAGTGCTCGGCTGTCACAGACTGAATGAAGGCGAGCTTAGCTTGTTTTGATGATTTGTCTTCTGGTGACTAGAAACCTTTTAAATCTTTCAAATGAGGGCGAGTGATTTGGTTTCTCTTTCGGGTATTATTGCCTATCCTTCTTATTACAACGAGGACCGGAGAATCAAATCGGATGGCTTCGTATGTCCCTTCATTTCGTGGTGCCAGCTTTTCCGCAAAATTATTAGTAGCGGAAGAGAGAGCCGCTACTCTCGTAGAAACTTGCTCTCCGATACTGGGTCTCCAATTTCTGCGTCGAAGATTGTAACCTTCGACTTGCTTCTGAGCCGCTGTCTGTAGATTAGCACTTACTAGCTGATACAATGGTTTTAGCCTTTCTTCTCTTACGCTGATTTCCTCTTCACAATGGTGGTTGGGCAGATGAACGGGTTGCTGTCTTTGTATCTCTCTGCCATAGTTGAGAAAGGCGGGGGTGAAAGCGGTGAAATCATGCTTACTGGTATTGATGGCGAAGGAGAGTTCAGGCAGGTGCTCATACCAAGTGGGTGGTTGTCATTCACGTATGGCGCTATCATAGTTTTGAGTACTCTGTTGGCTCTTTCTCTCGGATTATCTTGTGGTGTGTAAGGTGCAGTGAATCTTTGTTGAATACTCATCTCAAGAAGAAAGTTTGTAAAAAAAAGTGCTGGTGAATTGACTTCCGTTGCCGGACAGTAGGAAGCAGTGGACTCCGAATTGCGCTATTATCCTTTCTCTTATTTTCTTGATCACTGCTTGAGTGGTATTGAGCGGTAGCTGCTCTCAGAGGGACGGCTACTACCCACTTAGTAAATTTATCTACAAAGACTTACATCATAGCATTCCCTTTCAGGGATCTTGGCAACGGGCCCTCAAAGTCCATGCATACAGTGTCATAAATCATATTTGCTATACGCGTGTGCATCAGACCACTTGGCTTCTGTTGCGAGGCTTAGAACTCCCGACAAACTTGGCATTTACTTATATACTAAAATATGTCGCGGTACATCCCGGGCCAGTAGTAGAATCTCATGTTCGTAGCTGTTGTCCTAGATATACCTAAATGCCCTGCAGTGGTGGCATCATGGTTCTCGTAAAGGATTTTGGCTTTCTCATCGGTAGTAATGCACAATCTCCAATCCTCCTTCTGGCTTGACAATGGATGCGCTGGAAATCTTCTTAACAGGCGGTTCTCGGTTATACGGTAGTCTGGATATCTTTCTGTATTCTGTTTTACTTGTATGGTGTGCTTATGCGTCCAATCCTCAGCGATGCTGGTTATCACCGCCAGATCACTTTGGGTTATTGGTAAAGGGTCTCTCGATAGCGCGCCTGCCACAACATTCATAGCTCCCTTACAGTATTTTATATCAAATTCTTATTGCTGAAGCTCGATAGCCCAGCGGGCTAAACGTCCGGAAGGGCTACCTAAAGAGTGGTGGTTGTTATTACTGTTAAATGGTAACCTTATCTAATACCAAACAGAATCGTCAAACACTCCTTCTCAGTAACCGAGTACTTCCTTTCCAAGTCGGTCAAGGTTCAGCTAGCGTAGGCGATAACCCTTTCCTGGTTGTCGGAATTTTGACATAACACGACTCCGAGACCATGTTGGCTTGCATCTGTCTGCAGCACAAACGGGAGATCAAAATCTGGGCACATTAGAATTGGTGCTTCAGTTATTGGTAATTTATTCCTTCGCAGACGGGTTTTAGCGTTTATAAATGATTTAGTGGCCCCGGTATCTAGCAAAGCTTTTACCGATTGGCCGCAAATCTCGACAGGGATGTAACATCTTGGATTTTGCCAAGCTTCCCGCGGCGAATGTTGGCCTAAGATTTGTACTTTAGCCACATGCTCCGGGCCGAGACTATCGTAAATTCGGTCGACATATTCTGATAGAGTTAAGCGTGGGTGCCGATGCATGAGGTACAACGTGGCCTGAATGAACTCCTTAACCTTCTCTCTTGGCCCTAGCTTGCATCGCATAATTTTATCGTCTAACTTACGTACGAAGCGGGCAGGCAGGAAGTTGCCTTAAAAGGCATTTTGAAACGACCGCCATATTCTAAGTTCGGTCTTATTTATCCGGTACCATTCTAAGGCCGTACTTCTGAGAACCTCTGAAAGAGCTTTTAGCATATCGTCAGGCTGGATATCGTAACATTTAAATAATTCCTCCACCCGTTCCATAAATTCCAACGCGATGCCTTTAGAATCGAATCTCAACCCCCATTTTCGCACGGTGTTCATGACCTCAGCGTCATGACTGATGGGAAACCTGGCCAAGATTCGAGAGTTGGGTTGCGGACGGTCGGTATTACTACTGGTATTACTGGGTAAGGCCAAATCCTCAGGGTATTTTCTCGCATTAGTGAAATTTTCAATTTCCTCGCATAAATTCTGGGTGGATTTCCGCTGCCTCGCTTCCTTATTATAAGCGCTGAAACGTTCTCTTAGAACGGATATAGGACCTTCAGTTTCGATACTTAGCTGGCCCATCCGACCTACTAACTCCTGTTTCCCTAGGAGTTAGATGGCTCGTAAGCTAGTGAAAACGTCGAATTCCTCTTCGGTATCGGACATGGTGAGCTCTGATATTCTCCTTTTGTTGGATGAGTGTTTAAGATTTTGTCTTTACGGGTATGTTCCTTACGTCCCTGCTCGGGCGCCAATTTGTGATGTGCATTTTGTGTCTCAGCCGAAGCTGAGATCAGCTTTGCTCGTCGGATAGTCAGAGTCGTAAATAAAGAAAACACGAAACTTCAAATGAAAGGTCTTAAAACCTTAATATCAAAAGCTTTATTAAAAACAACTCATTATTTTACAACTTGCAATATTTGGTTTGGATAAATTCTGGTTATACGGGTATTCTGGTTTAAAGCGGCAGTATTGATACTTCTTCAAATAAAGTGTATTCAAGCCCTGGTTAAGTAGTCCTAGGGGTTTTTTTCTGGATCTGGCGCTACCTCTAGGTAATCTGGTTTCTGGTTAGTTCCTGGTCAATTGTTTCTGGTATCGGTGTGAGCTCCTAGCGCCCCTGGTGGCGGATCAGCATGAATAATGCCCCTAGTGGCGATCAGCACGTATAATGCGCATGGTAGCGGATCAGCAGGTATAATACCCCTGGTGGCGATCAGCAGGTATCATTATACCCATACCAATTACCTAACTTGCAATGAAACCCCTTACCACTGGTGGGTGGAAGTTCCGAGCAACAAAGCTACAATTGACCTAATCGACCTACCTCGTCGGTGGTCAAAGCTAAACTGACTGAATGAATTAAATTTACAAATAACGCACGACTTCAAGTGTGGTCTAAGGAACTGTGAGGATGACGAACGAAAATAACAATTACTGAGTGTTTTCTGCTGACGTCACATGCTCTACCGAGTGTGAATTTTATTGCTATTAACGGCAATTTATGCTGAATATATCTTAGTGGGTGTCGACAGAGTGGAATTATTTATTGAAATGAGGAAAAGGAGGGACCATGTAAGACTTCGTTACAAGCTATTTGTTGTTTTCGATGGTAGTTGTGTTGTTAGTTTCGGGAGTAAAAGAGCTTCTGCCCTCAGTTTAAACTCTGAAGTAAAGTGCGGCCTTATTGTTTCGTCTACATTGTTTTTAGCAATTCCTGCTTTTGTTGCACCCAATCCAGTAACTTCAACACAAGCATTTTGTCTTTTGAGTTTTAATGTTTGTGCTATGGATTCAGTGATTAATGATGCTTGCAATCCAGGGTCGGTGAGTGCTCGTATTGCCCAAGTCCATCTTCAGTGCTTATCTTCAATGTAGCTGTTCAATAATGACATTTTGATTTTGCTCACTATAATTTACTTGTTTGTCAGTTTTCGGTAAGTCTTTTTGAGATAAATCTGATTGATTATTTTGGGAAACTCTCTCAGCCCATTCCATGTGTAGAAACGAATGATGGTTCTTGTTGCAATGATGACAATTTCATTTGCTGAAGCATTGAAATTGCTTGTCATGTCGTAAATAATTTAAGCAGAGCTTAGCTTGTTTGCAATGTTGCCACTTGTCTTGTATGGTAGAATTCAGAAATTTTTGACACAAATCTATCACATGTTGAACTTTGCAAAAAGGGCATTGGTGTTTTTTGTTTCAATATCGAAGTTGCGAAGTGTATGCTTTGCCTCATCCAACGATTTTTGTTGTTTCTTTGTGGGAGCAAGGGCATCAGGTGCTTGATGACGTCTCTCCAGAAAATCGAGAAGCGTTTTCAGAGCTGGCATTTTGTTTGGTTCGGTTAACCCTTGTCCGAATAGGTTTCTGCTTAAAGTATCAACAGACTTCGTAGTAATATGAACTATAATTGGGTCGCAGGAATTAACGTCAAAACCCATGATTATGATTGCTGCCAGTCCTTCATTGATGTTTTTAATGGAAGTAGCTGATGGGGTGCTACTTGGTTGCCCATGCTTAAACATTTTCTCTAAATGGATGCCTACAATTTTTCGTTTGTTATTTTATCGTCCCTTAAGAATTTCGCAGGCACTAGTGCAATTCTCACTTGAGAACGTAAGATGTGTTATCAAATTGAGCGGCTCCCCCTCTAAATGTGTTTTCAGATATTCCATCCTATCTGTCATACTGAAGCTGCTTCTGCTATGTATTATTGTTGAGAATAGATCATGAAATGGTTGCCATTCTAAAAAATTCCTTTGAAGTTTGGAATTATCAATCGTGGGAGCATTTACTCCGCTTTAGCATCTCTGGCTTGTTGTTGTCACCATTCCCTAGCTTCGATGCAATTTGATGGATAAACCTATTTATGTCCTGCTTAACACCTTTGTGCTCATTGTTGGTGACATATGGTACATTTAGGTCTTCTTCTGGTGCATTGGACATGTATTACTCATGTATATCGGTAATTTTGCGAAGTTGCTCCAGCAACAATTTTTGCTGGTATTCATAGATTTCTCTTGAGTAGTCTGTAAATGTTTTTTCGAACTCGTTAAAGTTTTCATGATGGCAGTGACTTTAAGCCTTAGTTTATTTAACATTTGTCCTTGCCTTTGAACTTCTGCACTATCTTGGGTCTTTGCTGCTTCGGTTTTCGATGTTTTTGGAATTGGATTTATTGAATCCAATTTCTTTTTGAACTCTTCGAACACCGATTTAACTCTCCTGTACGTATCCCTTTGCATATATAGACTGTCTCTTTTCACAGTTGGCGCTATATTCTTATGGTTTGAGTTAAATTCGTCCCATAATTCACTAAAGCGTTGAAGCCTTTCTTACTTATACCCTTGGGTTTTACGTGGGGCAATATCCTTCCCAAAATTTCTATTAAGGGTATCAATTTCCTCAGCCAAGGACTTCTGCTTGGCTTTAAAAATCTAAACGTCGGTTTCGTCCAACATGATGATTTGATGACAGAAAGCTTTCTTTCATTTTGGCGCGTAGAAGCAAACTTCACCACATTTAGCAAAGGGTGCAGCTTTTGCGTGTATATCGTAGTGGTCCTTCATACGTCGGTTATAATCCATCAATTGATTTCGGTTGAAAGTATATGCATTCTCCAAGCGCTTCGTTAACTCCACCACATAGTTTGAGGTACTAACACGTCGATGCGGAGGAGGTATATTATTTATATTATGTATATTTTGCTCTCGGTCAAAATTCAAAAAGACAGCGGTCTGCCGAGTGGCTTCATGCACAGTAGTGCAATATGCGAACAGCAAAAATCGAAGTTGGGAATCCCAGTCTCTTTGATTTTCAGCAACTTACTCGGCAGGGTAGACCAGAAAGGTGCGGTTGAAACGCTCTACCATCCCATCTGATTGTGGATGTAAGGCGGTTGTTCGCGTTTTATCAATACCCATTTTCTCTAAAGTTGTCTTGAAAACAACTGATTCGAAGTTCCTTCTCTGATCTGAATGTAGTTGAAACAGCCTCCCAAACCGGGCAAAAAATGTGTACGAAGAGTGCGTCTGCCTCTGTTTCGGTGTTTTGTTCGTGGAGGATTATTGCCTCTGGCCATTTTGTAAAATAGTCCCAGAAAACCAAGACATATTTGTTGCCCACAAAAGTAAACGGTAGAGATCCTAAGATGTCTATAGCAACTCGCTCGAATGATGCTCCAACATAGGCGAACTTAAGCTTGGCTCGACTCCTTGTTCCTGGTCATTTTCGCGGTTGCCATTTAGCACACAAAAGTATTCAACGTCTTTGAAACAGAAAACCCAGAACTATTTTTTTATTTTTGCTAGTGTTTTTTGGGCTATCGTACATTGCTTTAAGAATGGGGTTCTGCAAAGAAAATTGAACTAACACTTTTACGAACTCACCGTTGTCCGAGCTGACTACTCGACACAATGTCTCATCACTATAAAACAGGGTATCAAACATTCCCCAGTAAGCTTTCATATTTGTGTGCATACCTCGAATCTCATCAAATGCTGGTTTTCGACCCTCGTTTACCCATTGACCTACAAATAAAAGATGTCCGTCTTGCATCTGTTGATCTGCTATCTCCGTATCTATCAGAGTTGCTCGAACTAAGGTTGTTTGCTTTTTGCTAAGCGTAAACAATGTCGACAATGTGGGTCTTCACATGGACCTCGCGATAAGGCATCTGCATAAAGATGTTTCTTGCCAGTGCGATGCTGTACAGTAAAGTTGAACTGTTGTAGCCATTCCAGCCACCGAGACATCTGTCCTTCAGGCTTTCTAAAGTTCATAAGCTAGTGCAGGTAACTATGATCCGTCCGCAAAAGGAAGTGCCTCCCCACCAAATATGGTTGAAAATGGTCTACGACTTTTACGATAGCAAGAAGTTCCCGTATTGTAACGCAGTAGTTTTGCTCAGCTTTTGAAAACATTTTACTGTGATACGCAATAACTTATTCTTCCCCATTTTCCAGCTATGATAGGACAGATTCGCATGCGTTGAGGCTGGCACCGGTTTCGAGAATGAATGGGTCATCCTCGGTTGTTGGCTGTACAAATATTGGAGAACTAGTCAGTTTTCCTTTTAATTGTTCAAAACCAGCTTCACAGCTGGTAGCCCAAGTGAAATACTGTCCCTTTTCAGTCAACGGTATTAAGGGCTTTGCGATTGCTGAAAAGTTGCAAATAAACCGGCGATAGTAAGCGCAAAGTCCGAAGAACGACATCAGTTCGGTCTTATTTTTTTGGATTTCTGAATGGCTACAACTTTTCATAATCCTGCGAAATACCAAAGTTAGAGACAATATGTCCCAAGAAACGAACCTTGTTTCTGGCAAGACAACACTTTTGAAGGGAAAGTATAAGGCTGGCTTCACGCAATCGGTTGAATACTAAGTAAACATTTTGAAGAAGGTCGTTGAACGTTTTAACATGGATAATGATGACACGAAGATAAACCAACAGACAGTGTGTGGTATCCCTTACAGAATTGCATCCATAAGCCGCTAAAAGGTAGCTGGGGCGTTCGTTAAACCGAATGGCATGACATTAAACTCGTACAACCCGGTGCCGATGTAAAAAGCAGTCTTCTCCTTATCCTTCGAATTAAAATCCAATTGCAAGTAGGCTGATTGCAAATCTAAAGTAGCTAACCAACTTGAACCACCGAGTGTTTGTAGGGTGAGGTCTATTCGAGGCAGGAGGTATGAGTCCTTTTTGGCTAAACTATTAAGTTTGCGGCAATCTACACAAAACCGCAAGGATCCATCCCTCTTCCTCAGTAAAACCACAGGGGAACACCACGGGCTTTTGGATGGATATAGAACGTTTTAAGGCTTCATGTCATTCAACATCCTTTCAGCTTCGGCGCGTCGAGAAAAAAGAAGTTTCCTTTGAGGTTGTTTAATCGGATTTGTTGTTCTTGTGTCAATGAGATACTTGGTGGAAGAAATCAATCCATGCGTGGAGCTAGTGTCTGCCAATGAGAGTTAAGTTTTGCAAAAGATATAATTCTAACTTTTTCATTTCCTCTTTTGTGACGATTTGAGCACTTTTCTCAATCATTTCGATCAATTCGATGGAGAGATTTGATCTAGTAACTTGACTTGTTAATATCCGATATTTAAGGACTTCTGCTTCTATTTCTAACTACATTAATGGTGTATGTTGAAAAATACTGGATGGATTGGTTGCAACAAACACCTGATGCTTGGTACGTCTTAAGTGTATATAATTTCTTCACCGATGGCCAAGATGTCTTGCTTAAGATTTATGGCGCAGGAATGTCGGCGGGGAAAATCCATTCCTATAATGCAATCATCGAAAATCTTTGTCACGTACATGGCGTGTGTCGTCTTTTCAAAGGTTCCAATTTGCAAGTCAATTTCAAGAATTCGTTCTACTGGCACGGTTTCTCCTGTGACGGTCTGGATTAAAGAATTCGATACAACCATCGCTGGGCTGGTGACCATCTCTGCAACAATCCTAGGATGCAGAATAATTTCGGTTGCCCCAGTATCAAGAATACGAAGGCATTTCACTTTATTCACTGATACTTGAGTGCCGTGATTGTTAGGATTATTTTCACAACGAATAAGAACTCTGGTTAGAAAATGGGCGTCGATTTTACCCACTAATTCTGCCCTGTTGGAGTGAGTGGTTTCTGGTTTTCCGCATCGTTGCAGTTTTGCAGCTTGATCTTTGCGAACTTTCTAATTAACTGTCCTGGGAAAATATTGTGCCCTCACGAATAAGACTGGGGTAAGGACGAAATTCACTGCGTGGAATGTATACAATCTCGTTGTTATCATCACGTCAGCGTCGTGTAAGTCCATACCTGTTTTATGAATAAACTTGATTTGACTTTTGATATTAGAGTCCAAAGTTTTTATAATCTTACTGACTGGTGACGGATTGGATGTGGACGTTGTAATTTTTGAAGCCTTCTGATTGGTTCGCTGCAGGTTAGGCTCCTTTAGGCTGTGCGAATTTCGTTTCCTGAAGCAGAATCCACTTTACAATGTTCATCACCGAGCAACACGACTTGCTTCGGTACGTACAGCTATGGAAAGGGCTTTTCCAATGTGTCTGGCGCTAAATCAAGCAAACTTTTTTGCAATTCTAAGTCGAAAATTCCATTAACAACCTAAGCAAGAGCAATGCGATGCTTGGCATATTCCGTACAGTCCGAAAATGCAAGATAAGCGAGTCGTTAAATGTCATTAGCCAGTTCAATTGGAGATTCCTTTGGCTACTGCACTCTTCCCCTCAACTGACAATGTACTGTGTAATGCTCAGCTCATGCTTGTTACCAAAACGATAAGAAAAAGCTGCATCAAGGTGCAAATAATTGTCGTGAATTTCTACGCGATGAGTTTAAAAAAAAGCAAGAGCAGTACCTTGAAGTTATGGCGCGAGATAAATTGCTTAAAGAACAAGCCAAGCATTTACGCCAGCATCAGTCTCAAAATGTAGTCGCCATGCATGCGAAATATATTTCCAATCGAACTCCCGAGTTTGCTCTTTAATACACTGTGGGGGCCCCATGTGTGATGATCGACCGAGAAGTGGTGACAGAAATAGAGGAGTTGGGCCATGGTCAGCGTTTGCCATTTCATTCATTGATTTCATGAGAACCTTGCAGGACGAACATAGAGTGTTATCGCTTCGTTAGACAGCGGAATGTGTGCACTGGTGATGGGTGCTTGTTCTGGTATATAAATAGAGCTTGCTATTTGTGCATAAGAAATATTGGCAAGACCAAATGTTGTTGGTTGTGCAGCTAAATTCGGAGGAGCTCCACCTGTAGGAGTAGACAGGTTAGCTAATGCGTCTAATCGTATTATAAGCGATTGATTTCGAGTGGCTGTTACTGGCGCCACTCGCGAGCTGATTTCTGCAATTTCTTTTTTCATTTTTTAGGGATTTGTCCTATATTGCAAGAAATCCGCAGACTTATCTTCAGCAAGAGTTATGTAGGAAACGGCTATACATATAAACCATGCTATATACATAAATATAAAAATAATACCTAAAAATAATAATAATACTCAAACAATAAGCATACCTAAAAATAATAATACCAAATAATAAGCATTCCTAAAACCAATAATACCTACTAATAATAATACCTAATAATAATAGCTAATAATAATACATACATACTCGTACTAATATTAATCACACGAACCGGAGTGTGGATTACTTAAATATTTACAATTAAAATAATTCCATAATGTAATTTATGCATACATAACTGATTGTCTTGATTTGCGGGAGTTTTGTTCTGGTTTATTTTTGTTTGCCAAAGTATGTAATTCTACCTACTGCACTTATTAGGACCGCTAGTCGCCGATGGCCTGATTTTTTTTATATTATATATGATCTCTTTTTGGGAAAAGGACCTTTGGCTTATGTGGCCTAATGCTTAGCATTACATAGCTGCTGGACAGTTAAGTGGCATGATTTTCCAGCAAGCGATACGAAAGCTAAGTATCAACACCTAAGCTAGCTGCTTGCGGTGGCTTGATAAGGAGTCGGTTATTGGATTTTGAGCAGTGCGGTTCGTCCTATTGGGTTGGCAACATTAAATAAAAAATTTAAAAGAAATAAAAAAGTAAAACACGAATAACAATTTAAGTGAGTCATATGAAGTTTTGTTTTTTTTTTTCTTTGTACAAACACAACAAAAAAAACATTTTGTTTAACTAAATGAAGAAAAAGGAACTAAAACTCCCCCTTTTCATTTCAAAACTCAGCCACAGTAAAAATAAAATAAAATATTTATATGAGATCTAAAAGTGTTTAAATAAATAAATAAGATAAAGTGATTAAGCCCATAATGTTTAGATAAAAAAACAAAAAATGTGAAGATAGAGTACAAATTAAATTAAAACAGTGCCGACTTCCACCCCCTCCCCTGCTCCCACTACCCGATATTAAGCCTACAAAAAAAATCAAAACTTATACTTACCCTACCTTTACCTAAAATTAAAATTTAAATAAGAAAAGAAAAATAACGATATGAATAACTTATACCTGAGCTATCTACCAGAGAACATAGTGACAAAGTTTTGTAATGATAAACCAGCTGTGAACCAAGTAAAGGAAGATAACACCAGTGGACTACCTACAACCTATACTTACCTGTGGAATCCAGAGAAAGCGGTCAACTTTTACCCAGAAAAATAACAAAAAAAACACACACAAAAACGCTACCTACCGGTGTGAATGAAAATATAGTGTCTATAATAATTCTACCTCTAACTTACCCTTTGATGTTTTTTTTCCTCCGCTCGTTAGCCTCTCCTAGTGTGTCGTATGTTTGTGTGATAATATAAGTAAATGTTAATAAAATCATTATTAAATTAAGCATATACAATTTTAA
Source organism: Philhelius pedissequus (assembly GCA_910595825.1). NCBI lineage: Eukaryota > Metazoa > Arthropoda > Insecta > Diptera > Syrphidae > Philhelius > Philhelius pedissequus. Next base: position 196,670,039 of record OU343160.1, on the reverse strand, counting down.
TGTAAGTGGCAAAAAAACAAAAAAAATATGTGAAGATTAGAAAAAATTCGACCTAAGTTTATACCATACAAAAAAATGAATAAACAAAAAAAAAAAATTAAATTTTCCTACTTATAAAACCAAACCAAAATCCAAATAAGTTTAATTGCAGAGAACTACAAAATCCTCCAAAGCGGTGCACCCCCTTGGCAGAAGGTGCTGAGTAAGTTTATTTTTCATCATATTGAATTTTAATATACATGTATTTTTTTTTGTACGAAATTTATTAAACGAAAACTACAAAACTACAGAAGATACCAAAAATTTTAAAACTATAAAAAAAAAATTTTTTTTTAAAAGGAAATTATAGAGGTTTACATATATATTACAAATTAATACCTACGTGATTTCATTAAATTAGTATTAGCTTAAATGTATAGGGTTGCCACCCAGTTTAAAAATTTTAATCCTATTTTTATTTTGGTTAATTTAAAAATAAAACAAATAACTACTTCTCAATGTATTAAATATTATCTTAGGCGTATTAAATGGGAATTTAAGTATAGAAATTTTGGTCTACAAATAAACTACTTATGTGCAAGAATTTTCTGAACTTTTTATTTGAATTTTTTTTCTTGTTTTTTTTTTTTATGTGTTCAGGCTTAATTGACGAAATCTTTAGGTGATGGGAAGACAATTTCGCTTTATTTTTTTTTTTAATTTATTTTGGGCATGATTGTGTAAAGTAGCAAGGTCAGAGGTGGAGGTGACCTCCTGTGGGTAAGATGCGGACAGAATGAAGACTGGGTGGAGTTAAGATGACATAAGCTTCGAGCTTGGGGTTAATGCACAATTTTAGAGGTAGCAGTAGCCATGGTGATGTCCTTGGGACATATTGGGTGGGCAAGTCCTCAGGAGGGAAAACAACACCTATGACCCTCTCCCTTCCCCCTATGGAATTCACACCCCTACATTTTGGACAATTTCGGGCTTCTGCATTTGAATTTTGAACCCGATTATTTACATTCACTGGCATGAAGAAACGTAACACAGTTCAGTGCTACGGTGGTAAGAACCCACCCCGCCGACGAGCTAGGATGTGCTTTAACTAGCATGCCTCACTACTGTAGCCTGGACACCCTCGGCTTTCTGCTGCCTGGATCGGCCTTACGGTCCTGTAGAAGTAAGGTCGGAAATGTGGTATAGGAGGTAGGAGGCGAACCCCGGCTCCGTTACAGGTGGCGCCCAACGTGGGACCCGATCGTCCAAATTTTCAACACCTTTGTAGGAAGGTTGATTGGGAAGATCATGGGCTACCGGGTGTGGATACATATGGTATCCTGGAAGTGGTTGTGTCATCGAAAGGTTAAATTTGTTTTCATAAAATAAAATTAAAAAAAAAAAAACTTTTTTTTGCAAACGTCGGGTAAATGAGTTTATCCACTCACATTTACGCTGTTGCGATTTCCCAAATTTAAGTTCAGCAGAAACGTTCAATGCTAATTTAAAGCCTAAGTTCGGATGTTAACTAGGATTCAGTTGTTTAAATTTTGATTGGTACTGTTTTTTTTTATTTTTCTCCTGAACAGAGTTTAGGCTTGGCTGACAGCTCGGCGGTGCAAGCCCACTGTACATAGCATGCCAAAACCCTGCATACCATGACATTAATCGGCCAGGATACCATATTGTGGATCCAGTACGGGGGCTTTGTATCCTCATCAACCTTATGTGATTCCATAGGGGGTGTGCCAGTCTTCATTCTCGACGGTCTTTCAGCTTTTCAGTTGCTTTCACCTCGACCCTATGAAATATTTTTGGTACTTTTTTTTGAAGTTTTATAATTTTTTTTCTCGCCTTGATTAGTTTTAATTTTATTTGCAGTTTTTGTATTATAATTTTTTTTGTTATTTAGTATTGGATATACATACATATATTGAGTGATAAAGCATAAATAATATATTTTTATATTGGATTTTGATTTTTTTTTCTCGCATTTTTCTTTAAATTTTACCTCATTTTTTTAATTATTGTATTTGATTCCATTTTACATTTTTTTTAGTTTTCTTTTTCTTATACATTTTTTTTCCTCAATTTTCTTGTCTGGATTTAGTACAGTTCTTACGTTTTTGGATATACTAGTTTTCTTTTGTTATCTTTCTACATAATTCTGATTATCAGATTCAGTAGTTAATTTTTCTTATTTCTTATTGTATTTAACATTTTCTTTTTTTCAAATTTTGGTTTGTCTTTAGTTTTTTTTATTGTTAACGTGGTTTACATTTTCAGTTCTTTTTCTTCATACATTTTTTGAAACATATCCTTTTTATAATTCAACCGGGTTCCGACACTCATTACTATAATTTTTTTTTGACTATTTACCCTGCTAGTTTTCTTACCGAACGTGTTTTTTCAGATTCCTTTTTATTAAAATTTTTTTCGTATTTCCGATTCCTTTACCTATTCACTTTTATTCTTACGGCCATACAAATTGTTCCCAATTCTATATCGATCCAAAAATGCACAAACTGCGAGGCCGCACCACTCGTGCTAAAAGTAAGAGTAGCGTGCGAGGCCGCGGTATACGATCTCAACTTCTTACCGATTCGCTTGCCGATCTAGCTACGCAGCCAGGTCTTCCAGACCAACAGCCTACCCGGCCATCAAATCCAACAAGGGATGAAGAAGGAGCAGCTTCGTTGCTCGCTCAAGGTGATGTGGAAGCTCCTCACAATAGGGCGCAGTTAACCCAACCTGCAGACAGGGTCGTGAATCTTTAGGCGGCAATGAGGAGCGGTTATATACATTCAGGATGTTGTAACAGCGGCTGTTGGGGCTAGTAGGGCAGAAGATTTCCGTTTTTCCACTGGGGAGATGGATCGGACAAGGACGGCTATTCGGAATGAAGTAACAGGGATAGTTGGAGAGACATTGATGGCACAAAATGCAGTAGCGTATCGCCCGCAACATTAAAAGACATCCAGCGAATTAAATGGCCTTTCATCAACCGCAGGTGCACCACATCGATCTCCAACCAATACCCGCTCCGTCCTGCGAAACCGATCTCCCACCGCTGCTCCCCATAACCCAGCCGCTGGATCCTCAAATATGGACGAGTTTTTGCGGCAGCTACACGACCTGACGTTGAGTGACACCGTACGGGGTGTACTCAGTCATTTTTTTTTTTTAAACGGATGCGCGCACTAAAGGGGTTTTGACTACCCTTAAAATGAACAAGCACAGTGCGAGCGTTAGGAAAGTAGGGAAGGATGCAAGAGGAGATACCGATGCACATTGGTTTTGAATTTCTGAATATCAAAATGGGAGGGGAAAATAGAGCCGGGTAAAGTACTCCACATTCGCGTTGTACGGCTAAAGAAAGAATCTCTGTACTTGACAGTACGTCCGAAGTTGGGCTCAAGGGTAAACTGATGAGCATTCCTAGAAGCGCGAGTATTACGGTTGAACAATTTAAGGGGAGGAATGCAACTGGCTATTTCGCTGGAACAGTGTTTATAAAAATAGCGATAAAATAGTGAGAGACATATAACATTTCGACGATGTTCTAGAGATGTAAATGTTTCCACTATAGTTCTATCCCCAATCATTCTTAGAGCTCTATTTTGAATTCTATCCAAAAGATTCAAATGAGTTTTGGGAGCTCCTGCCCAAATGTGCGAGTTATACTTCAGCTTTGGACGAATGAAGGCCTTATAGATTACAGCCAGATCAGACGGGGAGAAGAATTTCTTGCACCTTCGAAGAAAGCCCAAACACTTTACAGCGTTTTAAACAACATCAAATATGTGTTCATTCCACAATAGGTGGTCTGTGTTGCACATGCCGAGGACTGAAAGCTGATCGGTTTCTTCAAATGCAAGTGCCGCTCATGGATAGCGGCATGGGGGGTGGGTTCTGCTTTAACGACAGAAGACAGCACTGAGTTTTTGAAGCATTAAATTCTACACGGTTTTTAATTCCCCATTGGACAATGCTGTCAAGATCAGAATTTAATGAGCTTATCATACGCTGCCGTTCCAGTTGCACATCCGAAAAACAAGGAGGTGCATCTAAAAACGAATATGAAAAGCTGAGAGTACTACCGTCAGCAAAACAATTAAGTGGATTAAAAGTTCCAGATAAGAGATCATTATGCCCTGGGGCACACCAGCATTTATTTTGTGAATATCAGACTTGAAACCGTCCAATACAACTTGTATTGAACGGTCCGAAAGGTAATTTCTAATCCAACGAAGAAGGCATTCATCGATACCAAATGCACGCATTTTCGATAGGAGAGCTTCATGCCAAACTCTATCAAATGCTTTTGAAATATCAAGCGCAATAATCTTACTTTCTCCAAAACGATGTAAAGATTTGTGCCACAGTTCGGTGAGATATGCCATCAGATCACCAGTGGACCTATTGCTATGAAGGCCATATTGCCGGTCATTAAGGAGCTTTCGGTCTTCAAGATATTTCTTGAGCTGATAATTAATCAGCGTTTCCATGACCTTGGAAAGAAGGGACGTAAGTGCAATTGGACGGTAATTAGATGGTGAAGAAGATGCGCCTTTTTTAGGGACAGGCTGGACCAATGCTGTTTTCCATCCACTCGGAAAGACACCTGTAGAGTAGGACATATAGAAAAGCTTACGCAGTGGTTTTGCCAGCGTTGAAGAACACCTCTTCAAAACGATGGGAGGGATACTATCCGGGCCAGCGGATTTGTTTATGTCAAGATCTTTGAGGACTCTAGCAACTGCACGAGTGCGAAAGAAGATTCGTCCCATAAAATCGTTTACGCTCTCAAGTACTGGAGGAGTCATAACACTTTCTGACAGCATCGAATTAACAGCGAACTGCGCTGCAAGCAAATTGGCTTTTTCGCGAGAACTGACAAAAGGGGTGTCATTAAAGACGAGCGTTGGAACCGAAGAAGAAGTTGTATTTCGAATAGTTTTTACAAATTACCAAAAATTCTTACTACCTTTGGGACATTGTAGTATTTTTTGCCTTAATTTTTGGTCATGCAAAAATTTGGTTCTACGAATGGGAACGTTGCAAGTCTTTCTAGCTTGTTGAAACTTTTTCCGGTATTCCTCAGTGGGGTTGGCTTTATAATTCCGGAAACTGACTTCTCTATCCCTAATAACCTCTTTACAGTTTGAATCAAACCATGCATTTTCTTTCGGTTTGATAGATTTCACCCTATTCGGGATAAAATTTCTCATTCCGTAAAGGATTAAATCTGTTATCATATCTGCGCTGGAGTTTATGTCACTACCGAGGAAGCATAATGACCAGTTAAAGTTTCTGAAGAAATTATTGAGACCGTCCCAGTTGGCTTTCCCATATTGCCAAACGGTTCTCATAGGTGGTTTTTCTTTCACTGAGTGTTGTTGGCATGAGAAATTTGCAGATACGACACAATGGTCTGATGTACCTAGAGGCGATAATACATTTAGCGTGTATTTATTAGGGTCAGAGGTAAGGAACAAGTCTGGAGTGTTTGCGGTTTGACCTGCAACGTCAGGTATTCGGGTTGGCTCGTCAACAATCTGAGTCAGTTGGTTTAACTCAGCAAAGACCTCAACATACCTTCCTTCGGGTATTGTCTGGCTCGAAAAGCGGAGCCAACTAGAATTGTGTACATTGAAATCGCCCGCAATGACGATTTCAGTGTGAGGATAATGGGAAACAAGTCTTTGAGTGGAGTCGGACAAAGCATCAAATTCGTTAAAAGTTGAAACTCTATCCAAATTTGGGCTCCGATAAATAAAACATGTGTGAATGATGTGCTTATTTACCGTGAATTTTAACCACATGAAATTAAAATTTGTGCATAAGCCATATTGTGGTTGGAGTTGGTACGCTACATCATTTCTTACGTATACGGCGAGGCCATGGTGGGAAAAGAATAATGGCACTAAGTTGTACCGAAACAGACGAAATTCCGATTGATCAGAATTTTCGCCTATCTGGGTCTCACTCAGTGCCAAAACAGCTGGCCTGTTTTTAATACTGTGGACATACGCGGCATAAAAATTTTTCCTAAGCCCGCGAATATTGGTATAATCGACTCTAAAACTACCAACCATTTTAACATTTAAAAACAAATAAAACACAAGTCAGACAGTTAACTATAATGAATGTTTGATCTATATTCCAATTTGAACTTTTCAATAATAAATTGTCACTAGTGTTATGCCTTAGTGACAATTTATATTGATCCGCCCCTGGTTAAATAGAAAAAAACAAACAGTAATCCATCTGACGTTATACTAACCTAATCATTGCATGCACTATGTGATAAGCTCCACACAGTACCTACAATGATCAAGTTAGAATAACTGCGAGAAGTGTAAGGGAAAAGGAAGGAATTACCCGTTGTGCTTGCTGCGTTATTTCTTTTTCTGCTTTGTACTATTTATTAACGTATTGATTGATTTATATTTGAGCACAGGTCACTGAATATAATTTGCGTGTGAGGTTGTTTCGTTTTTTTTTTTGTGTTATTGATTTTGTTTAATTTTGTATTTTTTTTTCTTTTTTATTTTATATAAGGGGTACGAGTAGGTTTGGGCTATTTTTTTTTTGTTTAATTTATTTATGGGTAAATGGGGCTTCGAAAGAAATACTTGTGGTAGCACTACACGAGGGATTTTAAAGACAACTATCAACTTTCCGGATCACTTTCACAAGAACGATGTGCAGCCGATGGGATGCTACTCGGTACTCGACTTTCTGGTTATAGGCTGCAAAACTTCCATAAATGGGGGTTGAAGTTCGATAATCAGCAAATGTCGGTAGACGACTTCCTCTTCCGACTCGAACGGCTGAAAACCAGTTACGCAGCGACCTGGGATGAAGTGGTTATCAACTTTCACCATTTTATTGCTGGACCTGTGAAAACCTGGTATTGGGTGTACATAGAGGCAAACCCAGATCTGACATGGATGGGTTTGAAGAACGCCTTGATCGAGCAATTTAGGAGTCTGGAAACGGACTCAGAGCTGTCAAGAAAGATGTACGATAGGCACCAAGGACAAGGAGAAACATTCGATGACTTTTACACCGCGATTCAGAAAATGAATGGAAGGCTGAGGATTCCCAAGCCAGATGCGGAAATCATCGACGTACTAAAAACCAACGTGCGACAGCAGATGGGAATGCTCCTCATTACATTTCACACCAATAGTCTGGCCGAGATGGTGCACGTTTGTCGAAAGGTGGAAAAGTATATTCTAGACCGCGAATTGGTAGCACAAAGGGCACGATTTGCGCCTGTACCTCCTACACGTAGAAGAGCTATCGCGAGTTAGTGGGTGGGGAAAAGGAGTTCGAAGAGGTTCTACCCAAGATCGAAGCATTCCATCCTAAGAAAATCAAGGACACAGTCAACTACACGTGTTGGAACTGCAAGATGAAGGGTCATTCATTCTTTGAATGCCCTGACCCTCAAAGGAACCTCTTCTGTTTTAGGTGTGCTGGGAAAACGCCACCTCTCCGCAATGTCCTCGATGTTTGGGAAACGAGCCGAAGAGCAATTTGAAGCCCAAGGGGAATTGCTCTCTGGAGAAGAACCCGGAGTCTTACTAAAACCTTCTGCTATTCCTCCTCCCCCACTCAGTAAGCCTGTATTCGTTCCAGACTCTGATGACGCCTCAACAAACTTCCCTATATCCGCACCCAGGATTCTGAAACGGGAAGTTATTACCAAATCTCCTGCTGTTATGCCTAGACCTACGGCAAAGTCCCTTCACGATCGTCTGCAAAATTATTTCGAGGTGCGGAAACGAATTTTCGGGAGCCAGAATACCATTGTGTCAGCCAAGGTGGCGAAGCTAAGGAGTAAGTTTCGGGAAAGGAAGGAGGCGTTCAGAGCCATCGAAGCTACAACACTAAGCAATTCGGACGATCCGTGTCCTTATGCAACGGTCAAAATTTTTGGAGAAGCTATTCTAGGTTTACAAGATAGCGGAGCCAGCATTAGGTGTTTAGGCGCAGATGGCTTTGAATTTCTTCAAAAACACGGCAAACTTTTCTCCAGACTTACTTCCAAAGTGAAGACGGACGACGGAAAACATCAAGCCATAGTAGGTAAAATCTATGCAGACGTATTCTAGAACGAGATGACGAAAAACCATTCCCCTTTATCTGGTTCCCTCACTGCAGCAAAGACTATACCTTGGCATCGACTTCTGGAGGGAGTTCGATATTGCTCCTCAGCTGATCGCAGAAGAATCTACAATTCCGTGTCCGAAAGAAATTGATACAAATGCTCATGCACTAACCGAACGTCAATCTAAGCGTCTGAAGGAGGCCATTAGCATGTTTCTATCCTCTGCCGTCCAAGGACTGGGAAAAACTATGCTAGAGGAACATATTATAGAAACAGGGGATGCTGAGCCCATTAAGCAGCGTCATTACCCTATTTCTTCGGCGGTTCAGAAACTGCTATATGAGGAATTGGAACGTATGCTGAAACTGGGTGTAATTGAAGAAAGTACCAGTCCGTGGAGCTCTCCTGTAGTGCTAGTTAGAAAGCCGGGTAAAAATCGCTTATGCCTGGACTACAGGAGAGTCAATCCAAAGACAAAGAAAGATGCGTATCCACTTTCTCATATAGAAGGATTGCTATCGCGACTTTCAGATACACATTTCATTTCAAGTGTGGATCTGAAAGATGCTTTTTGGCAGATCCCGCTAGAGAAATCTTCTCGGGAAAAGACGGCGCTTACTGTGCCCGACATGCCTCTGTTGCAGTTTACGGTAATGCCATTTGGCCTCTGCAATGCACCACAGCGCATGGTCAGACTTATGGACAAAGTGGTACCGCATCAGCTGCGAGAAAAAATCTTTCCATACCTAGATGACCTTTTGGTAGTGCCGAATACGTTTGAGGATAATGTTCAAATACTGGAGATTTTGGCAGGTCGGCTGAAGGAAGCGGAGTTAACGATCAAAGTCCAGAAGTCGAAATTTGGTTTCAAGGAGTTGAAGTACCTCGGGTATATTGTTGGCGACGGATGTCTTAAAATAGATCCTGAGAAGGTGGCAGCCATATCGGATTTTCCGACCCCAGCTTCGGCAAAACAAGTGCGGCGATTCTTGGGCTTAGCAGGTTGGTACCGTCGTTTTGTTAAGGACTTTTCAACTCTATCGGCTCCGATCACCGATATCTTAAAAAAAAAAAAGAAATTTGTCTTCACCGACGATGCACAAAAGGCTTTCCTCCTGCTGAAGAGCGCTTTAACCTCCGCTCCGCTCCTGGTGAATCCGGAAAGAATTTATCATCTCTGCGATGCTTCAAACACCGGCATCGGATGTGTTTTGTGCCAGCTGGACGAGAGTGGTAACGAACGACCAATATATTACCACTCACATAAACTTAACTCTGCCCAGCGCAATTACAGTGTGACCGAGCGTGAGTGCCTGGCAGCTGTCATGGGAGTTCAGAAGTTTCGACCATATGTGGAAGGACATGCGTTTAACATTGTGACCGACCATGCAAGTCTGAGGTGGCTGATGAACCAAAAGGATCTCAGTGGTAGGTTGGCGAGATGGAGCTTAAAGCTTCAGGGATTCGATTTCAGAATCGAGCACCGCAAAGGATCACAGAATGTCGTACCCGATGTACTCTCGCGAGTTTATGGGGTCGATGCTCTGCTGTGTGATGTTTCGATGCTGAATGATCCCTGTGATGTGTTGCATATATACCCTAGTTTTCAATCTAAGGAATACCATAAGATCATCGACAGCATCAAAGAACAAAAAGATAAGCTACCTGATCTTCAAGTGTCGGAAAATTTCGTCTACAAGAAGGTCAAACATTGCACAGGGAATCCCGTAGAGGATGACCATATTTGGAAGCTTTGGGTTCCGGAACCGTTAACTGATCATTTAATCGCCCTGGTCCATCAACCTCCTCGGACATCGCGTGGTGGATTTGCTAAAACTTTGTACCGACTGCAACATCAATTCTTCTGGCTTTACATGGCAGCTCAGGTAAAGGCGTTTATCGGGAGGTGCGAAGTCTGCAAAGCCTCGAAAGCTTCAAATGCCACCCTGAGGCCCCCGATGGGTAAAGCATTTGAGGCAGAGAGACCCTTCCAGATTGTGTACATCGACTTCCTGGGTCCGTATCCACGGTCGAGAGACGGAAACACTCACATTGTGATTGCGCTAGACCAGTTCACAAAGTTTGTAGGCATCAAGGCACTGCGGAAGGCTACAACGGACACGGTCGTGAAATTCTTGCAGGAACAGGTGTTGTGCATTTTCGGGGTTTCGGAGACTATCCTTTCAGACAATGGCAAACAATTCATTAGCTGAGAATTTGGTAGGTTCATGACGCAGTTTGGCATTACCCATGTTAGAACGGCATTTTACTCTCCGCAAGCAAATTCGAGCGAGAGAGTGAACAGATCCATACTCGCCGCAGTCACATCTTACATTAATCCCGACCAACGAAACTGGGATCTCCATTTACAGTCTATAGCTAGCGCCCTCCGCACGACTGTGCATTCAGCTATAGATATGTCGCCATTCGAGTCGCTGTTCTTGGCAAAAATGTATAGAGCATGGGTCTGATTATAAATTACTACGAAAACTGAATGGACTCAACAATTCTAAAGTGGGTATTGTTTCCAAAGCTGCTCAGATGAATATCCTGCACACCCACATATAAAACTCTCTAGCCCAGGCTCATACTCAGTATGAAAATAACTACAACCTTAGGAGCAAGGACGTTAGGGTCGCCGCAGGAGACATTGTGTTTCACCGAAATTTCGCTCAAAGCGATGCATCTAAAAGATTCTGTGCAAAACTTAGCCCGAAGTTCATACAAATGAAAATCTGTAGAGTCATAAGGAACAATTTGTATGAGCTCGAAGACCTGGATGGCAAAAAAATGGTAGGATTGTAAGGATTTGAAGAAATAACTATTTTTCTAATCACAGCCCGGCAATCAGTCTGTGCATGAGACCATTGCTCTAGAAAAATGCCAGGCGAATAGTTTCTTCTCTTATCCTTTCAATTCTTGGTACTCATTTGGAAAGGACAAGCTTTGTAGGAAACGGCTATAACTATATATATAAACCATGATATATACATAAATATAAAAAAAATACCTAAAAATAATAATAATACCCAAACAATAAGCATACCTAAACATAATAATACCAAATAATAAGCGTACCTTAAAGCAATAATACCTACTAATAATAATACCTAATAATAATACCTAATAATAATACATACATACTCGTACTAATATTAATCACACGAACCGGAGTGTGAATTACTTAAATATTTACAATTAAAATAATTCTATAATGTAATTTATGCATACATAACTGATTGTCTTGATTTGCGGGAGTTTTGTTCTGGTTTATTTTTGTTTGCCAAAGTATGTAATTCTACCTACTGCACTTATTAGGACCGCTAGTCGCCGATGGCCTGATTTTTTTTATATTATATATGATCTCTTTTTGGGAAAAGGACCGTTGGCTTATGTGGCCTGATGCTTAGCATTACATAGCTGCTGGACAGTTAAGTGGCATGATTTTCCAGCAAGCAATACGAAAGCTAAGTATCAACACCTAAGCTAGCTGCTTGCGGTGGCTTGATAAGGAGTCGGTTATTGGATTTTGAGCAGTGCGGTTCGTCCTATTTGGTTGGCAACATTAAATAAAAAATTTAAAAGAAATAAAAAAGTAAAACACGAATAACAATTTATATGAAGTCATATGAAGTATCGTTTTTTTTTCTTTGTGCAAACACAACAAAAAAAAAACATTTTGTTTAACTAAATGAAGAAAAAGGAACTAAAACCCCCCCCTTTTCATTTCAAAACTCAGCCACAGTAAAAATAAAATAAAATATTTATATGAGATCTAAAAGTGTTTAAATAAATAAATAACATAAAGTGATTAAACCCATAAAGCTTAAATAAAAACACAAAAAATGTGAAGATAGAGTACAAATTAAATTAAAACAGTGCCGACTTCCACCCCCTCCCCCTGCTCCTTCTACCCGATATTAAGCCTACAAAAAAAATCAAAACTTTTACTTACCCTACCTTTACCTAAAATTAAAATTTAAATAAGAAAAGAAAAATAACGATATGAATAACTTATACCTGAGCTATCTACCAGAGAACATAGTGACAAAGTTTTGTAATGATAAACCAGCTGTGAACCAAATAAAGGAAGATAACACCAGTGGACTACCTACAACCTATACTTACCTGTGGAATCCAGAGAAAGCGGTCAACTTTTACCCAGAAAAATATCAAAAAAAAAAACACACAAAAACGCTACCTACCGGTGTGAATGAAAATATAGTGTCTATAATAATTCTACCTCTAACTTACCCTTTGATGTTTTTTTTCCTCCGCTCATTAGCATCTCCTAGTGTGTCGTATGTTTGTGTGATAATATAAGTAAATATTAATAAAATCATTATTAAATTAAGCATATACAATTTTAATGTAAGTGGCAAAAAAACAAAAAAAATATGTGAAGATTAGAAAAAATTCGACCTAAATTTATACCATACAAAAAAATGAATAAACAAAAAAAAAAAACAAATTAAATTTTCCTACTTATAAAACCAAACCAAAATCCAAATAAGTTTAATTGCAGAGAACTACAAAATCCTTCAAAGCTGTGCAAACCCTTGACAGAAGGTACTGAGCAAGTTTATTTTTCATCATATTGAATTTTAATATACATTTAATTTGTTTTTTTTTTTTGTACGAAATTTATTAAACGAAAACTACAAAACTACAGAAGATACCAAAAAATTTAAAACTATAAAAAAAAGATTTTTTTTAAAAGGAAATTATAGAGGTTTACATATATATTACAAGTTAATACCTACGTGATTTCATTAAATTAGTATAGCTTAAATGTATAGGGTTGCCACCCAGTTTAAAAATTTAAATCCTATTTTTATTTTGGTTAATTTAAAAGTAAAACAAATAAATACTTCTCAATGTATTAAATATTATTTTAGGCCTATTATATGGGAATTTAAGTATAGAAATTTTGGTCTACAAATAAACTTATGTGCAAGAATTTCCTGAACTTTTTATTTGAATTTTTTTTCTTGTTTTTTTTTCTTTATGTGTTCCGGCTTAATTGACGAAATCTTTAGGTGATGGGAGGACAATTTCGCTTTATTTTTTTTTTGAAATTTATTTTGGGCATGATTGTGTAAAGTAGCAAGGTCAGAGGTGGAGGTGACCTCCCGTGGGTAAGATGCGGACAGAATGAAGACTGGGTAGAGTTAAGATGACATAAGCTTCGAGTTTGGGGTTACTGCACAATTTTAGAGGTAGCAGTAGCCATGGTGATGTCCTTGGGACATATTGGGTGGGCAAATCCTTAGGAGGGAAAACAACACCTAGACCCTCTCCCTTCCCCCTATGGAATTCACACCCCTACATTTTGGACAATTTCGGGCTTCTGTATTTGAATTTTGAACCCGATTATTTACATTCACTGGCATGAAGAAACGTAACACAGTTCAGTGCTACGGTGGTAAGAACCCACCCCGCCGACGAGCTAGGATGTGCTTTAACTAGCATGCCTCACTACTGTAGCCTGGACACAATCGGCTTCCTGCTGCCTGGATCGGCCTTACGGTCCTGTAGAAGTAAGGTCGGAAAGGTGGTATAGGAGGTAGGGGGCGAAGACCGGTTCCGTTACAGTTATTTGACGTTCGAACAATGCATCAGTGTTCTGAATTGGGAATGTGGTTGGAAACTGCTGGTACAATTTATTTCCTACGCAAAGAAAGACCGAAATACATATTTGTATCTGTAGTGAATTCGTGAGCAATACACACACTTTATAAATTTTGTTTTAGCTAAATTAAATGCCCATTTTCACTTTTGAAATTATTTAAAACCCTATTTTTGTTTTGGCTAAACTAAAAGCCGCTTTCATAATTGCAACAACTTAGAACCCCATTTTTGTTTTAGCTAAACTTAAAGCCTATCTATTAAAGATGTTGCAGTTTTTTCACTGAACTGATTTAAAATATTTATATTCCGTAAATCTGTTAAATTGTAATCTTTAATTTATGTAGTATGTATTATTTATATCAATATTTCTTTTCATCAGAAATAATACGAAATAAAAAATTACATCTTTTGCTGCTTAAAACGTATTACAATCTTGCTTTCGCATGTTTCTTAAAATAAAAATCCAATGTTTAAACTCATTTTTTTTTCTTTTTTTTTAGATAAAATTTTGTTTCTTTATCTGTTTAAATGTTTTTTATAAACAAAAGTATTTAAAAAAATTTACTAATTTCATTATTTTTATCTGATTTAATTTTGTAAACTCTCAAAGTCAAATTAAGAAATCGGCAGATGGCTTATAGCCATGTCTTAAAATATTTATAAAAATTGTATATATGTAATATTTTATAATCAATAAAAAAACTAATCTAATCTAAAAACAAAAAAATGTTTGCATAGAGTTGATTGTTCTTCTATTTTTTTAATAAGATCTTGAAATGAGCCATAGCTTCTTCAGTTTCGACCATTTTACTTAAAAAAAAAAAATTAGGAAAAGTGGTATGGAATCGTTTCAGAGGTCGTTCGGAATACCGCACATTTGACACCAATTGTTACGGATCTTATAAATAAACCCCACAAATAAATTCAATTAAATAATTAATTAAGAAAAAAAAGAATGAGAAAATCAATTTAATGTTTAACTACTGCAAAGCTTTCCTTTTCTTTTTGCCAATTCATAACCTCTCTTGAGTTATCCAATTTCCTCTTTTTTGACAGTTTTATTCGTACAGCATTGTTATGTTGTCGGCTTGTATTCTGAGGGCATGGTTAGGGTCGTAACAATATATTCTATATAAATTGTACCCTATAAATTGTACACTTGGAAAAAAATAATAAAATCAAACATAATGTAAAATCATCTTATCTGTGAGTTCATAATTTTGTCAAGGACTTTCCATAAAATTATTATAATCATTTCGATTTTTTGGTATAGGAATGATCTTAGTGCGATTCCAAGTTGCAGGAAAAACTCTAGTCATTAAAGGCAGTATTGAACTGTTGTGTAATGTGTTTTAAGGTAGGTATATGGAAGAGTTGCTTTAAAAAATTCCGGATGAACATCATCGGAACCAACAGAATTAGATTTAATAAATAAGCAGAACTTAAGTACATCCTCTTCATTCACGTTGGAAAAACAATAACCATTCGATGATATGCTCATTATTTCCAAATTTAAGTAGACAGGTTGTGGCGTACTTTGTTTTCTCAGGCCGAGGTTTCTCTCGCCGGAGTCCAAGATTCTACCAAAGTAAGTACGTAAGCTATAGTTTTTAAGGTTCTCTTTTATTAAAATTAATTCAAAGTTCTTAGTTCATACAATTATATTATTATAAATTTATATTGTGTTTTAAAGTTGTCTTCTGCTCATGTGCTCGAATGGGGTGGTGGCGTCCCTGTATTTTCGATTTGGATTTGTCTTTCGTAGGTTGCTATCATCTATCGGTGGTTCCTGATGTCCTTCAGGGTTTCTTGAAGCTCCTCGTTGGCACTCAACGCCCAACCGGCGGCACTCAACGCCATATGGCGGCACTCAACGCCCTACGGCGGCACTCAACGCCCAACTGGCGGCACTCAACGCCCTACGGCGGCCCTCAACGCCCAACTGGCGCACTCAATGCCCTACAGCGGCACTCAGCGCTTAACTGGCGTCACGCAACACCCTACGGCGGCACTCAACGCCCTACGGCGGCACTTAACGCCCAACTGACGGCAATCAACGCCCTATGGGTGGTACTCAACGCCTTGAGTTATAATAGGTCCCTTATCGCTGGTGGGGGGAAACCTATTACTTAGTATGCGCTTCTGTGTGAAAGCCTGCGTATTCACTAATCGTCCGATCTCGGATGCTGGTTCTGATCGCTCTACGACCACTAACTCTCACTGTTCCTTTGCTTTTTTGTGTCTTCTACTAGCTCTACTTATTCTACTTTTCCGTCGGACTAAGTGTGAGCTGTAAGGCGGTAAAGTTCAAAAATCCACATATTATGTGGCTAGCCACACTTCACAAAATATATTAATTTATTATTGTCCGGTGTGTACGGTGAAGAAATTATCCTTTCTTTTTTTGTACAATGCCTTTTCCATTATATATTTAATACTTGCTGGTCTCGTGGCGTCATGCGGGTGGCCGAGGGTATTTTTTCTATTTTTTTGCATATTGTAACTTACCATCACGGTATCTGGTTCGTTGTCCAGGTGCCGTCGTCAGCGGAGTTTTATCATGCTAGGTACATATTATTGTATTTGTTTACTGATAAGCACTCTGTGCATATCAGTCGATGGTTAAGGTGCGCGGGGTGTACATACATGCTTTGGGAGCCTGTTGTTGGACTGGTAAGTAATTTATGTTTACAGGGACGTATGCAGGGAGGGGAATTTTGGATTGGAAGGCAGGTATGATGTCTTAGGCATGTCAGGTGATGTGTCTATTGTACCTATGGTGGGTAAGTATTTCTTGAACATAAACAGGTCCGTAGGTGGGGGGGGGGTTGAAAAAGGGTAAAACGGGAGTATTTTGTGTTTTTCTTTCTTTTCCTTTTTATTTTGAATGTGATTTATGGGCATTATATGATAGGAGGTGGTTGGTTTTGTAATGCCTTATTACAAGGTCTACCGCTTTGTTGAAAGGATAAGAGTGATATGTACTTTTTATTCATTTAATCGCAGTTAATAGCATTATCAGAATTATGTATATGTTTACCAACTCCTATAGTAGGGTACACATTATCGAACATGCGTAACAATCTTGCTCACGATCGATAATGTGTACACTTGCATGATAGCATGACAGGCATATAAGACTGCTCCCAAATTTTTTGATATGACTTGTCTTTCAGCGTACTTAATCGATGATGTGTATGTAAATCCTTCATCGAACAACATTCAACAATTATTTTTCTTGTTAGTTAGTTCATTTTTGAATCTTTGTCAGTTTGGAATAAGAAAAATAATATTTTAATGTGTTTATTGAGCTAAATCTTGGATTGAAAATTAAAATTTTGTTTGGCGGACGGACAACAAAACTGATAAATGTGAACACGAAACTTACAAGAATGTCACGCAGGTTCGATAATGTGTACCCTACTTATATCTCTTAAGTTTTTCCAAACCTTATGCCCAGCCAAAGAGGGATTTAGTCGTGTAAAATAATACCATTTCTTTAATTCTCTGATATGAAACACGACTTTATTTCTTAAGTCAGTAGAGACTTTTCGAAATATTTCAATTTGAAAGCGTTTCCATATTTTATACGCCATATTGCGTTGATGGATTAAAATTCGAATATTATTATCAAACCACGGATGTTCTTTGCACCTTAGCGTTTTAGTTTTTATAGGATCCTGAACATTAAAAAGAAAACTTAAATTATTTTGAATAAATTCAGCTTGATCATCATCAGAAAGCATTCTTGAAACTTGTAAAAAATGGATTGATTGTAAATCGTGTTTAAGCAACTATAATTTATGTTTTTAGAATCTCTAAAGCTATAACTGTTTCAGTCAAATTGAAATATTTTATGACCTTTAGTCCAAAATGCGTTTCGCCCGGACACGATAGTTGGGCTCAACTATCGTGTCCGCGCGAAATGCATTTTGGACTAAAGGTCATAAAATATTTCAATTTAACTTAAACCCACACAGTCCACTAAACCAAAAACAAAAATAATATGTAGGTATTATTTGCGTTTTCTTCTATTTATTTACCACTAGCCAGACCACGGGCGTAACATACATATATTTCTGGGTGCATGAATTTGACCAAATTCCCCTAGAAAAATATAATTTTCAGTATGTATGTGATGAAAATTTTATTAGAGTTGGTAGTCATCGACCAAAAAATAGTGCGTCTTAGAGCGACACGATAGCATCTAACTGATGAGCCCAACTATCGTGTCCGGGCGAAACGCATTTTGGACTAAAGGTCATAAAATATTTCAATTTGACTTAAACCCACACAGTCCACTAAACCAAAAACAAAAAAAATATGTAGGTATTATTTGCGTTTTCTTCTATTTATTTACCACTAGCCAGACCACGGGCGGAACATAAATATATTTCTGGGTGCATGAATTTGACCAAATTCCCCTAGAAAAATATAATTTTCAGTATGTATGTGCTGAAAATTTTATTAGAGTTGGTAGTCATCGACCAAAAAATAGTGCGTCTTAGAGCGACACGATAGCATCTAACTGATGAGCCCAAATATCGTGTCCGGGCGAAACGCATTTTGGACTAAAGGTCATAAAATATTTCAATTTGACTTAAACCCACACAGTCCACTAAACCAAAAACAAAATAATATGTAGGTATTATTTGCGTTTTCTTCTATTTATTTACCACTAGCCAGACCACGGGCGTAACATACATATATTTCTGGGTGCATGAATTTGACCAAATTCCCCTAGAAAAATATAATTTTCAGTATGTATGTGCTGAAAATTTTATTAGAGTTGGTAGTCATCGACCAAAAAATAGTGCGTCTTAGAGCGACACGATAGCATCTAACTGATGAGCCCAACTATCGTGTCCGGACGAAACGCATTTTGGACTAAAGGTCATAAAATATTTCAATTTGACTTAAACCCACACAGTCCACTAAACCAAAAACAAAAATAATAACTGTTTCTATGATCTATACAGTGGCGTGGCGTAGGGGGGCAAGCGCGCACAGGCCCCTGGCGGCACTTTGTTAGTGGCGGCAATTTTCGATTATATTAACATTAGTTTCGTATGCCTATTATGTTTGTTTTTTTACGGTACGAATGCCCGACTTTCCTCTTTAAATTGTCACTTTCAATTACTATCAAGTCAGCAATTTAAATCTAATAAATCATACACCTGCACACGGTGGCAACATTATTTTCGTTTATTCATTTTTGCCATGCCCACAAAGTGGCAACTACAGGCAAATTATTTCAAAGAATTCCAGATACAAGATGGAGCGCACGCGCTGAAGCAGTAGACAGTATAAAAAATGGGAAAACTATGAGGACATCATTAACGCTTTTGAAAAAACTGTCCGGGGCACACGAAAGCGTTAACACAAGACAAGATGCATGAGCTTTGCTAATTGGAATGCGGCCGTTTTCTTCTCTGTGTTCCAGGAAGAATTATGATGCCTAAATTTACTTACAAACAGCAGGACTCGACCGTCACCAAAGCTCACAACAAATTAATGCATTGCAGAACTTTCTCACAAAATATCGAAAAGAATTGGTTGACGCTTGTTTTAAATATTCTAAGAATGCGTGTCAAAACCTTGGCATTAAAATGAAACCTCCCGCAAAAATAAAAAAACAACACGTTTTCGGTTATGGAAATAGAGACGCAGCTCCTTCCCACGATAACGAGTTAAGCCTTCACTACATTCAACACACTTTTGTACAAAAGCAAAAAAAAATGTTTTGTCTTTATCCAACTATCTCATACGAGTATTTCAAGTTTTACAAAAATAAAAGTGAGAACACTTTTAACTTTTACTTTTGTGCAAAAGCAGAATATTTTTGTAAAATTGGAAATATGAGATAAGTTTGAGTAGTATGTTGGAAAAAGACAAAACATTTTTTTACTTTTGTGTTGAATGTAGTTAAGCCTTTACGGCGGAAATTATTTTCTTCCTTCGATAGGGTCAACGTCGAAATTAAGGAAATGTTTCTTCAACTAGGAAATTTAGCCAAAAATTTTGATTTTCTTACGTCGCGTCGGCCAAACTGATGGGTGTTAAATATGACTGCAATATAGATATTTCATCTTATGAGATTGTAAGATCGGACACGAACCGCTAAGGATTTTAATATGCTCATCAGACAAACAAAATCGACCTAAAGGTATAAGTCAAGGATTTTGCGTTAATGAAAATTCGATGAAAGACTTGAAGAACTTTTCTTTTGTTGGTATGTCTTATGTGCGTTAATTAAAAATAAAATGCACTACTGGATTGTACGAACTTGCACTTGGAGCTAACAACTATAATGTAGCTAAATATTGGCGCTGTTTAGTAGGCATAGGCATTAGGGGTATTCACGATCCGATGTAACAAGTCTTGTATAATTGTAAAATTTCATTTTTTTACAACAGACTGTGAACACAGATTTACTAATCTGTAGCAACACTGAAGCAAATGTCAAAATCTGTTTAACATTTGTTCTGAAGTAGGCTTAGTTTGTGTTAAAAAAATATTACACCCTTGTGTTTTTCTGTTACAGGCTTCGGGTATTGTACAAGTGTAAAAGTGTAAGACTTTGACATTCAGTATATTTTGTTGTTGTGGTGCAAAAAAATGCTACACTTTTACACTTTTACAATGATACAAGGCCAGATACATCGGATCGTGAATACCCCTATTGTATATAAAACCTATAGTACTCTTATAGAGTCGATTTTTTGTACAATCTTGAAACCATGTGACGGCGCTAGTGTAGTAATAAATTATGCTTTGGAGACTGAATAGAAGAAAGAGAGGGTTCTATTTAACAATTTTGACAATATTAGTCCGAGTAAAAGAGATTATCAAAACAGTATTGTCCGAAATTTCTACGAAGCGAATTGGGGGAGAAAATAGAAAAAAGGGAATGCATTTTTTTCATCTTTGCATTGATGGCCAAAAAATGCTTACTAATATTTGTATATAACCATGAAACAAGAAACCTTCTCGTAAAAAAGAAGTTTTAAACCTTTTTTACGAATAGATTTCTTATTTCAAGTTCAAGGACGAATGTCAGTAGACATTATTAGTTTATTTATTTACTATTCCCAATTTATAAGCTACCTGATACGTTGCAGTAATTCACCATATCTATGTAGGTATGCGGTATATGTGGGAATAGTAGGTAGGAAGGTTGCAATTCGTTAGTTTTTTCTTGCGATACTATACATATGTAGGTAGGTAAAATCGAATTTGAAATTTTAATCAAACTTGACAATACGAATATGAAGAACACCAAAAGAGTGTGAAGAGTCTGAAGCGATTTTCTTCAAACTAGGTAACCTACATATTTAAGTGTTTTAGATGATTGTCTAAAATAAATTTTTGTACAAATTAGGTCTAAATTAAGTTAGTTTGTACAAATTGGCTCGAAATTAATTAAGCAGAAAAAGATAACATCGGTAAAAATTACCTCAACTACAGTTTGATTTTATCAGTTTTAATTTTATAAGGGTCTAGAAGTGGAGGTAGCAAAAAATTATTTCTTATGAATATATGTCAATACGCAAGGTTTTTTCGATTTGTAAAACTTTTTTATTATGAAGGAAATATTTTTTCAATAACATTTTACGAAAAAAAATTAATACTTAGGCAAAATAAAATAAAATAATTTTTAAAGGAAAAGTTTATGGCCACCTATCAAATTAAAAAAAAAAATTGAATGATATGTAATATTACGAGTATGAAAATATAGACAGCTGGGCCTTTGTATAGGTACAAGACCTATAAAATGAGTTTCTAACGCAACATTGCAGTTAGTATTCCCTATAGGTATATCAATATATGCGAGATATGGGAATTGTAGGCAAGGTTGGAAGTTAGTTATTCTTTGTGTTTATTATCGCCAATAACCCATATGGTTCACCCCGTAAAAATAAAACAATCTGGGTTATGCACTCTGATATGTAGATGAACCCTCTGTTCACCGAATTTAAGTATTCAAGATTATGTTATAAAACTACTAAATACGATGTTTCGAAAAATCTATTAAGTCGTTTTCGAAATATTCAGCTTAAAAAAAATTGAAACATTTTGGTTTAAATTATTGTTTAGGCTTTCTAGAAGATTCTGCATTAACATATTCAAAACAATCAAATGAATCGTTTTGTGCAAAATCCAAAAACCAAAAAAAGGTTCTATTAGAGGTACCTACCTACATATACAAAACATAACAATACAAAAACAAATGTTCAAAAAGTACGATTTCCCTTAATTAATGAACTAATTTTGTTTGTAAAAATTGTTAGAGCCGTTTTTGAGAAAAATAAGATTTATCTCTTTGGCCGAAAATGTATGGAGGGTATCGTTATTTTTCGTCTTAGAAAATAAAAAGACATGTGGGCATATTTTTTTTAAAACGTTTGCGCGCACTAAAGGGGTTTTGACTACCCTTAATATGAGCAAGCACAGTGCGAGCGTTAGGAGATTAGGGAAGGATGCAAGAGGAGATACCGATGCGCATTGGTTTTGAATTTCTGAATATCAAAATGGGAGGGGAAAATAGATCCGGGCAAAGTATTCCACATTCGCGTTGTACGGCTAAAGAAAGAATCTCTGTACTTGACAGTTCGTCCGAAGTTGGACTCAAGGGAAACTGATGAGCATTCCTAGAAGCGCGAGTATTACGGTTGAAAAATTTAAGGGGAGGAATGCAACTGGCTATTTCGCTGGAACAGTGTTCATAAAAACAGCGATAAAATAATGACAGACATGTAACATTTCGACGGTGTTCTAGAGATGTAAATGCCTCTACTATATTTCTATCGCCTATCATTCTTAGAGCTCTATTCTGAATTCTATCTAAAAGAATCAAATGTGTTTTGGGAGCTCCTGCCCAAATGTGCGAGTTATACTCCAGCTTTGGACGAATGAAGGCCTTATAGATTACAGCCAGATCAGACGGAGAGAAGAATTTCTTGCACCTTTGAAGAAAGCCCAGACACTTTGCAGCATTTTTGGCGGCATCGAATATGTGGTCGTTCCACAAGAGGTGGTCTGTGATGCACAGACCAAGAACTGAAAGCTGATCGGTTTCTTCATTGCAAGTGCCGCTCATGGATGGCGGCATGGGGGTGGGTTCTGCTTTAACAACAAGAGACAGCAATGAGTTTTTGGAGCATTAAATTATACGCTGTTTTTTATTCCCCATTGGACAATGCTGTCGAGATCAGAATTTAATGAGCTTATCATACGCTGCCGTTGCACTTGCACATCCGAAGTACAATATGAAAAACTGAGAGTACTATCGTCAGCAAAACAATTTAGTGGATTAGAAGTTCCAAATAAGAGATCATTAATAAAAATGAGAAATAGGGTCGGAGACAGTACGGAGCTCTGGGACACACCAGCATTTATTTTGTGAATATCAGACTTGAAACCGTCCAATACAACTTGTATTGATGGGCCCGAAAGGTAATTTCTAATCCAACGCAGAAGAGATTCATCGATACCAAATGCACGCATTTTCGATAAGAGACCTTGATGCCAAACGCTATCAAATGCTTTAGAAATATCAAGCGCAATAATCTTACTTTCTCTAAAACGATGTTAAGATTTGTGCCACTTTTTTTTTTTTTTTTTTATAAATTCATTTTTATTTCATTTTAACTTATAACTATCTTAAAGCTAGACAAAAATGTTTAAAACTAGCCTAATTATCAATAACTTACAACTAATTTACTGGCCCTTTACGGGCGCTCTAAATTAAACTATAACTCTTAAAACTAATGTCTTTCGACCTAAAAACTATTTTAATTAAATCTAAATTTTTTTTTTTATTTTATTTTATATTTCAAGGAAATTTCACAAAAACTTGATATCTGATCATTTTTTTTTTTTTTTTTTTTTTTTTTTTTTTTTTTTTTTTTTTTTTTTTAACTTATAAACTAAACCTAAATATATATTAAAAATAATTAAAACTAAATAAAACTAACTTATACTAACTAAAAATAACTTACACTACTTAAAATACCTAATAATACTTAAAACTACTTAAAAACTAGAACAGCCACAGCAGCATTTTTTTCGTTTTTTAATTTTTTTTTTTGTTTATTTTTTATATGCATGCAGACACATACAAACATGCAACCCACCCATACATGTACATACGCACGTACATATACGTACGCCCATACATGTACAGACACGCAGTACATGCACGCATGCCCCCGCATACCTACATATTTTTAAATTTTTTTTTTTTTTTTTTGGTGCCACCACGACTGTTCCCTATACCTAATTCCCTAAATCTATGTAAGTCGGCCAAGATATACCATCTTCATCGACTTTAAATATCACGATGCTGTTCAGAGAGCCACCAGAACTGGTTCTCCTGTTTCGCCCTATCCCTCCGGTCCCGATCGGACACAGTCCTACTGAACCGAAGGCGCTCTTCTCCACCTTGAGCGATGACGTCTCGACCATAAAGGAGTCGCCTATCCACAGTTTTCCGGCTGACGTGGTAGATGAGCGGAACCGCCCCTACATCCTGTATCAGCCCTCGACTGTCTAAATAGAGGAATGCCTCGGGAGGGATGTAGCCACTTAACCGCGCACTCTCGAAATATTGGTTATTTGGGTAATACGCCCCAAAAATTAAGTTGTTAGTTGAGGACATCGCTCTTGCAACGTGACCCCGAATCAGCTTAAACAAAAAATTATCTATTCTGTTTATGTTGGCTCCGTTGTATAGAACCTGGTTGGAATAATATCGTTTGTACTCCGACTCTGGTGTTCTGTGTAATCCAAGGCAACGTCGAAGACACTGCCTCTCAAACACCCGAATCTTTTCCATTTGAGATGGGGCAACGTTGAACCACAACGGGCATCCATAGGCAATCATCGGCCTGATGAGGGCCATGTAGCAAATCACCTTCACCCTGCTGTCAAGACGACTGCTATAAAACAATCGTTTTGTCAGGGCAAAGGCTACCCTAGCCCTGGCCAGAGCAGCACCTATATGTCTGTCGAAATACAAGTACTGATCCAACCAGATGCCAAGGTACTTTACTACACTTTTACTCGCCAGTGGATGTCCATGTGGCCCTACGATCACCAGCTTGCGCCAGTTCTTTCTCGTATCCCTTGAGGCGCTAGACAACGGAGTCCTAAACAAAATAGTTTCTGATTTCTGGAAGTTGATTTTCAACTTCCAGTCATCACAATATCGCTGAATCTTGTCGAAGTCACGCTGCAAGAGAATTTTGATGACCTCAACTGTTGGAGCTGTTCTGTACGCAATTAGATCGTCGGCGTACGCAATTGCCTGAGTTAGACTACCTATCAGATCGCTGGTGTAAATGCTGAAGAGAATCGGCGAGTTAACCGCTCCCTGCTGAAGACCATTGTTAATATTAAAAACTGTGGTAGAAGTTACATTGCCACTCTTGACAACAAAGTTTCTACCATTTAGCATGTCATAAAGCATGTACAATAGCGGTTTACTTATACCAAGTCTGGCGAGCTTTAGATAGAGAACCTCTAACCATACGGTGTCGAAGGCCTTCTCCAAATCAACCAGACAGGCACCCGTACACTGCTTTTTAGATTTGTTCCATTGGACATCAGAAACAAGTTTAGACGCGGCATGAATTGTGTCATGTCCCGTCTTAAAACCGAACTGATTATCCGGTATGATTTTGTTGTCCTCCGCCCACTTGAACAGAGCTCTATTAATAACCTTTTCAAATACTTTGCTGATACTCGGAAGAAGACTTATCGACCTGAGATTCGCCGGATTGGAATTGTCCTTTCCCTTTTTAGGGAGAGGATGCACCACTGCTGTCTTCCACCGCACTGGATAATATGCATTATTCAGTGCGTTGTTAAACAGTGTAGTATATATGTCAACTGCTTCTTGAGGCAAATGTCGTAGTACAACGTTGGATATACCATCGACTCCTGCTGATTTCTTTTTCTTTAGTGAATCAAAGATGAGCTGGAGCTCAATCTTCGAAATTAACAGGGAACTGGTCCCATTTCGCTCGGTGATTATGGCGTTTGCCAAATGTTCATCATTAAACCCGGTAAAACCAAGGTTCTCAGATCGCCACTGCGTTATATCGTTCCGCAGGTAAAAGTGGTGAACCAGAGCTCTGCTCTCCAGGTCATGGTTCGGGCGAATGCTAGCATTCACCTTGTACACTTGCTGAAAAGCAGCCCCCACCGCCTCCACCTTCTCCTGCGGATCTTCGATTATGAAGAGGTCATCGTCCAAGACGGCGTCATCTGGATCTATGCCCGCTGTCAAGAGTACGTCTCTGTTTTGTGTCGTCCTCTGGAGCTTAAGACACGGAAGGTCGTTTTGATCTTTTCTTCTGAATATCTTATTAATTTGTGGGAACATACTCGGGTCGGAAGCGTTCACGGCCCGAATTTTGATGTCCCAAAACAAATTAATGGACAACCTATAATTTTCTTTGATCAATTGGTTGATGTTTTTTATGGACGACTTCAGTGTCCTTATCTCCAGATCTCGTGTGTCAGTAAACCGTCTGTACAAGCGTTTTAGTCTTGTCAGTAAGCCACTTTTTTGTCTGTGTAGTGCATCAATTGTCGCGTTATGGTACATGTCAGTTGCGTTACGTTCTTTGTATTTCGGTATTGTCCTATTCATTGTTCGTTGAATTATTTCGTCCATTTGTTCTAAGTATCTGTCAATTTCAGTATTTGTCAGGTTCCTGTCATTTGGTGGGGATATATCATTTGAACGTAATTCGCTCAATAAGAAGTTCGAGAAGCGTGGCCAGCGCACCTTACTGTAATTGTAAGTATGCACAGGTACATACTCCTCCAATTCCATAAGCTCGTTCGGAAGTTGTATTACGGCGGCGAGTCCGCAGTGGTCACTGTCGTACTCGATCGTTCTTAAACAATTTTTAGGCCGTTGGCCCACAGTGTCAGTAATTGTTAGTCTTGCGTCTTTCAACAATAGATCCAGATAGGCACCGCTTCTTGGAAACGATGGCCTGTCTGTAGCGAGAAGTTCAATGCGATACTCCAGGTTGTATCGACCCATACAATTATACAGATGGTTACCACGAGGATTTTGTATTTGATTTCCCCAATCTATATGTTTGGCATTTAAATCACCAGCCAATATGTAGTAGTTTTCTTCCGAGCTTAATCTTAAGCATTCAAAAAGCTTTTCAAGCTCTGTTATAAACTGTGTGGGCTGAGGTGTTTCCGGTGCATAGGCAGCGATCACATACATTCGCTTCCCCTGTTGGAGATGAATGCATATGATGCATGCCTCTAACGTCCAAAATTTACGCACATCACTATTATATATTACCTTATGACTAATGCCTTTACGTATAAAGATTGCGACGCCCCCTCCTTGAGTGGAGTTGGGTCGGTCTCTCCTTACGATATTGTAATTGTTGTTAGTCAATTTATGTTTCTGGTTAAGCTTAGTTTCGCTAGCCATAAACACATCTGGACTTATGTCTTTAAGCAATTGGAATAAATTCGCTCTACGTTCGGTCCTAATCAGTGAATTTACATTCACAGCTAGGATCTTAAAGGGCCTCTCCGGCAGCGCGCCCTTAACCTCTAAGTTGCGTTAAGCTCGGCAAAACAGAGTAGATAGAATCCACCCTAGTCGCCTGCTCCCTGATCTGGTTTTGGAGGCCGTTCAACTGGCCCTGGATGGCCAGTAGAACGCCCATAATATCCGCCTGTGCCGCCGGCGCCTTAGGCACGGGGGCCTGTTGAGCGACCTTTGGTGTAGGCTGTACCGTGCTTCCCCTTCCTGACGCCATTTGGGCGTAAGAAATTTGGGGGTTGACGGGCGTTGTTGTAGGAGGGCGCACTGTTGGACGCTTTTCTACCACTGTTTGCTTTGCTGCTTTATTGTTTTTTATAAGCTGAAACGTCGGGCATCCCCGATAATTAGCGGGGTGTCCGGCGCCTCGGCAGAGTACACATTTAAGCTGGGTCCTATCTTCGACCCGTTCCTTTCCTAACTTGCATTCATTAGCATTGTGGTTCTCTCCACACTTAACGCAGCGTGACTGCATTTCGCAGTTTGCTGCGGCGTGGCCGAACCTTTGGCAGCGCATGCATTGAAGCATGTCGCCGCGCCTTTTTAATTTGTCCCAAGTTACAACCTGATAGTTGAGGACGGATATACTCCTCAAACTATCCAGTTTGCTGCTGGGTGAGAGTTGAACAAGGAAGAAGGGAAGTCTCCGCTTCTCCCGCCTAGCTCTAACTGTAGCGAACGGCTTGACCCCGATAAAGTCGAGATCGTCATTCGCTTGTTGGCGGAGTTCATTTAAGAGCACCTGTGGTTCCGTGCAGGAATCTATGCCCTTCAAAAGGACCGTTTGAAATTTTTCGGTTTTAGGGGTGAAACTAAAGAATTCGGTAGTAGTTTCTTTCAGCAACTCTTTAATTTTTTTGTGCTATTCCAGTGTGAAGCACTGGATAGCATGCCTATCGTTATTTAATCTTTTAATAGTAAAATTATGACCTATGGTCAACTTACATAGATTTATGGTATCCTGTAACTCCATTTTATAAGTATTAATGGGTGGCACCTTTTCTTTTTTCATGATCGGCGGCTGTGGCTGCTGCTGCTGAGACTGATTTTTCTGCGGCTGTTGATTCTGCTGCTTTTGAATCTGCTGCTGCTGTTTTTCTTGCGGTTGTTTCTGGACTTGTGTCTGCTGCTGTTGCTGTTGTTGTTGTTGTTTTTGCCGTTGTTGTTTTGGCTGCTGCTGTGGCTGTTGTTTTTGTAATTGTTCTTTTTTCTGTTGTTGTTCTTGTTCGCCGAGTTCTTTTAGTTGTTTCGCTCGGCGCGCTTCTTGGCTGGCCTTAAGTTTACTTTTCAACTCTTGGATTTCTGCCTCCATTGTTACAATTTAAGCGATCATTTTTTGTTCCTCGTCCTCCTCAGATGACGCCTCTGATGTGGAGAGGTTCACGAAGGCAGTACTATCGCCCGTCGTGAAGTGCCCTTCTCCTTCTTCAGACATATATGCTATACCCTCTTCGGGTGAAGTGTCTAACTCGGTTTGTCTTGCTGCCTCTGACGTCTCATCTATATCGGACGTATGCACCCCAGCTGGCAGCTTTGCTGAGGTGGCCGTGGATCTCCTTTTTACCAAATTTGGTGCGCACTTGATCCTCTTTCTGCGCTTTTGATTAGCATCGGATGATGTTGCCGTTGTTGTTATTGCTGTTGATGTTGTTGCTGCAGAATCACTGCTTGTAGTTGGAACATCTTTCGATGTTCCCTCAGCTGTTGCCATCGCTGGCCTCATTGGCCCTAGGACACCTTTCGATGCCCCGGTGCTTAAACTCCTCCTCCTTTGTTCGTTTTCCCAACCAATAAAGTTAACGACTTCACGGTTGTGAAAAAAAGCTGATAAAGTTCTGATGCCCTCCTGGGAATCGAACTGGCGATCCTCGGATTCTCGGTCGGCCACTCTACTATTGTGCTACTGCACCACTTACGAAATCTTGATTTAATTTAGAACTTAAGCTCACACACGAATTTTAATTGGAAAAACTGGGAAGCCGAAAACGTCTTAACACTTCCACAGTACGAGATCGACTGATGCTTCATGCCAAACTCTATCAAATGCTTTTGAAATATCAAGCGCAATAATCTTACTTTCTCCAAAACGATGTAAAGATTTGTGCCACAGTTCGGTGAGATATACCATCAGATCACCAGTGGACCTATTGCTACGAAAGCCATATTGGCGGTCATTAAGGAGCTTTCGTTCTTCAAGATATTTCTTAAGCTGATAATTAATCAGCGTTACCATGACCTGGGAAAGAAGGAACGTAAGTGCAGTTGGACGGTTATTAGCGTGTGAAGAAAATTCGCATTTTTTAGGGACCGGCTGGACAAATGCTGTTTTCGATCCAGTCGGAAAGAGACCAAAAGAGTAGGACAGATGAAAAAGCTTACGCAGCGGTTTTCCCAGCGTTGAAGAACACCTCTTCAGAATGATTGGAGGGATACTATCCGGGCCATCGGATTTATGATTATCAAGGTCTTTGGGGACTCTGGCAGCATCGAATTTACAGCGAACTGCGCTGCAAGCGCTTTTTCACGAGAGCTGACAAAAGGGGTGTCTTTAAAGACGAGCGTTGGAACCGAAGACGACGATGAATTTCGAATGTTTTTTACAAAAGACTAAAAAGTTTTACTACCTTTGGGACATTGTAGTATTCTTAGCCTTAATTTTTGGTCATACAAAAATTTGGTTCTGCGAATGTGAACGTTGCAAGTCTTTCTAGCTTGTTGAAACTTTTTCCGGTTATCCTCAGTGGGGTTGGCTTTATATTTCCGGAAACTAACTTCTCTATCCCTAATAACCTTTTTACAGCTCGAGTCAAACCATGTATTTTCTCTCGGTTTGATAGGTTTCAACCTATTCGGGATAAAATTTCTCATTCCGTGAAGAATTAAATTTGTTATCATATCTACGCTGGAGTCTACGTCACCACCGAGGAAGCATAGTGACCAGTTAAAGTTCCTGAAGAAGTTATTGAGACCGTCCCAGTTGGCTTTCTCATATTGCCAAACGGTTCTCATAGGTGGCTTTTCTTTAACTGAGAGGTGTTGGCATGAGAAATTTGCAGATATGACACAATGGTCTGATGTGCCTAGAGGCGATAATACATTTAACGTGTATTTATTGGGGTCAGAGGTCAGAAACAAGTCTAGAGTGTTGGGGGTTTGACCTACAACGTCAGGGGTTCGAGTTGGCTCGTCAACAAGCTGAGTCAGTTGATTTAACTCAGCAAAGACCTCAACATACCTTCCTTCGGGTGTTGTCTGGCTCGAAAAGCGGAGCCAGCTAGAATTGTGTACATTGAAATCGGCCGCAATGACGATTTCAGTGTGAGGGTAATGGGCAACAATTCTTTGAATGGAGTCGGACAGAGCATCAAATTCGTTAAAAGTTGAATTTCTGTCCAGATTTGGGCTCCGATAAATGAAATATGTGTGTATGATGAGCTTGTTTACCGAGAATTTTAACCACATGAAATTAAAATTTGTATTTGCGCACAAACCATATTGTAGTTGAAGTTGGGACGCCATCATTTTTTATGTATACGGTGAGACCATGGTGGAAAAAGAATAATGGTACTAAGTTATACCCAAACTTATGAAATTCTGACTGATCAGAATTTTCACCTATTTCGGTTTTGTTCAGTGCCAAGACAGCTGCCCTGTTTTTGACAGTGTGGACATACACGGCACAATAATTTTTTCTAAGCCCGCGAATATTGGTATAGTCGACCCTCAAAACATCAACCATTTTAACATTAAAAAAAAAAACAATAAAACACAAGTCAGACGAATATCTATGCTGAATGCTTAATCTGAATTCCAATTTGAATTTTTCAATAACAAATTGTCACTAGTGTTATGCCTTAGTGACAATTTGTATTGAGCCGCCCCTGGTTAAACAGAAAAAAAACAGTCAATAATCCATCTGATGTTGTACTAACCTAATCATTGCATGCACTGTGTGATAAGCTCCACACATTACTTACAATGATTAAGCTAACACAACTGTGAAAAGTGAAGGAAAAGGAAGGTTTAGCGTTCGTTGTGCTTGTTTCGTTTGTCTAGTCTCTTTCAGCTGAGTTTATGTTGTACACTGTCACTGAATTATAATTAATTTATATATAACGCGTGGTGTTTTTATTTATTAATCTGATGGTATGTATCAATTTTTTTTTCTTATTGAGGCACATATGATTTTTTTAAATTTTTTTTTGTGTAGAGGATAGATTGTAGATTTTTTTTTGCTTTCTATTTTGGGATATTGGGGCTTAAAGTGAATAGGCAGAAACAGCACAGCACAAATATTTTTTAAGTCGTTATTTTTCACTTTTACACGAGCACTTAACACACCGATGTGCAGCCGATGGGAAGCTGATCAGTATTAGGTACATACCGAAAAAAGAATTTGTATGTCTACCAAATTTGAAGCAAATCCATCCAACCATATAGGCTTTAAACTCGCAGACAGACAGACAGATAGAATTGCAGGCAACACTGTCTTTGTGTTCTCTATCATCCTTATGTCAAGTTTGATGAAAAAACTTGGCCTACCTACATACATATACCTATATATATAAATACATATACTCACTTCAATTTTATGGAATATACCTACATATCCTACAAAATAAAACATTCCTTATTACATACAAGCAAATATTTTTTGTGAGTTGAAAGCATGAATGATTCTAAATCATTTTTTCCATAACTACCTACTATGTATGTACGTAGGTTCCTTTTTTTATCGTAACAAATCGTCCACAAGGCAAAAAAAACTCCATTCACAAAAATCTTTCCCTTCTTCAATCTTTTATGTTTCTCTACCTACCTACATTTATGCATGTACAAATACAATCTTGCACTCCATTAATTTTCCCGTTCTTCTATCTTCCATTTTTTGCATTTTATTTGATTCGATATAAAATAGCTGCTTTTTTTTCTCGCTCCAACTCTCATGAGTTAGCATTCAGTATTCCTGTTCTTCCATTTTTACCATTTCTTTGGATTATATCCATATTCTCTCGTCTCCCAACTCTCCAATTTTATTAAAGAGTTACTCTATCTTGTCTAGATGCCGCCACAATCATACCAATTCATGAGAGTACTATAGGAATATATATACAATGGTATAGGTAATCTAGTTATCCTATGCAGGTTTAAAGTAAGATTGCCTTGATTCTTAGTATAATGAATCGATAATTCATGATTCAAGGAAAGCTGTAAATTTTATTTGTGTCTAATATTTTGCATCTTAGAAGGGTAGATACTACAGCATCTAACTGATGAGCCGAACTGTAGTACCTAGGCGAAATGCATAATTTGGACTAAATGTCACATAAAAACAAAATTCAAAGCAGAGTCCACAAAAAAAGAACAGACGCAATACCTACGTTCTTAAAATTAAACAAGCCAGACCAAGGCATAATTTTCTAGGTGTTTGAATTCGACCGAATTCCCTAGAAAAATATAATTCACAGTGTTTGAAAGCTGTAAATTTTATTTGTGTCGGTAGCCATCGACTAATATTTTGCGTCTTAGAAGGGTACTACATCATATATGTAATTTCTAACTGATGAGCCCAACTGTAGTACCTTGAAGAAACGCATAATTTGGAATAAATGTCACAAAAAACAAAATTAAAAGGAAAAGCAGAGTCCACAAACAAAAACAAAAGTAATACCTACGTATGAACATTGTTTTTAAATTTCCTCTTAAAATATAAAATTTAAATTTCAAAAAAATTCACTGACTAGTTTTTGAAAAATCGTTTTTTCAAAAAAAAAAACTTTATTTATTTTTTAAAAATCGAAAAACTATTTTTTTCAAAATTTGAGTATGCAGTTTTATTAATAATGTTAGGAAGCGTTTTCGTAAAAAAAATATTTGAATAGGTCTATCCAATATTAAAAGTGGTTCTATGTGGAAGTACCGTTAATAAGTACGAAAAATAAAATATTTTTATGTTTAATTGTGGATTGTACTAATAAAAGAATAAATAGAGTTTTTTATAAATGTTCTTGGGCCCATTTTTGAGAAATACATTTGTTTCCTTAACGGGTGTTTAACATTTGTATGAGAGGTGCGGTTGTTTTTAATTTTAGAAAAATAGTTTTTTTTAACTATTCAAGATAATGTCAAAAAACCACCAAATAAGTTGTTTCGAAAAAATCTATTAGGTCGTTTGCGAAATTTTGAGTTTTCAACAAAAAAGAATTTTTCTGAAAAGTTTTGGTTTACAATAGTCTTTTAACTTTTAAGGGGCTTCTGCGCAAAAAAATTCAAAAAAAAATTTAATTACCTGTTTCCCATAACCTCGAAAAACAAAAAAATGGTACTACTAGAGGTACCAAAAAAAAATTACCAAAATGTTCCCTTCATTAATTCATTTATTTTTTTTAAATAAAAATCGTTGGAGCCGTTTTTGAGAAAAATAAAATTTTTGTTTTTGATCCAAAAAATGTATGGGAGCTACTGTTATTTGTGGTCTTAAGAAAAAATGAAAAAACGTGTGGGCATATTACCGAGAAAACAATATCTACCAAGTTTGAAGCCCATCTATCCAACCGTTTGGGCTGTAGACTCGAGGCCAGACAGACTGGAAGACACCCCGTTTGTGGTGTTTTCTATTATCGTAATTTCATATTTGATTATTAGAATTTTTTTTGCACGAATCCATAACTTGCCTTATTGTACCTATAATCGGAACTAAAAACGTCAAAAACATAAAATAATTTTAAAATGAACAATTTCGAAAGCACATATGTGGAAAATTCAACTTTTCTTATTTCTAACTGCTTTATATATATTCCGTTTTGATGACTTTGAATTCCCAACAACAACTTGAGTGTGCTACAAGGCAAGTTTTTTTCCCAATTATGTTTGGCTAGAATTATAGCTATTTCACGACTTGCCAAGGTCGATCATCAGATTCCTTTACTCTAGTGGTCCTCTTCTACTTTTTCATTTTAATTTAAAAACATCTTGTGCCTTCATCGTGTATTGAACCATGACCAGCCGCTTAGTAGCCAACGTACTTCGCATCACGCCACCGAGCCCACATGATCAGATCCCACCTAATGCAGGGTTTTTCTGATTATCAATTGCATTGAAACGACTAGCGCTTTTATTAGCCACACAAGTTTGTTGTTGTTTATTCGTGTTCTTTCTTTTTTTCTCCTTACTCGTTTATAAGCCAAAATTTTTGGTTGTTCATATAAGGACGAAGATTTTTTTTGTGAAAGATTTTGACACTGCTCATTTTTATTTGTATTATATTCAGTTTTTGTATGATTACATACTTGCTTTTTAAAGCCATTTTTTGTATCATTTGATGACTTTGAATGCCCAACAACAACTTGAGTGCGTTACCACCAAGTTTTTTCTCAAATATGTTTGGCTGGAATTATAGGAATTATAGCTTTTTCACGACTTGCCAAGGTCGATCATCAGATTCCTTTGCTCTAGTGGTGCTGGTCTACTTTTTTATTTTAGTTAAAAAACTTCTTGTGCCTTCATCGTGTATTGCACCATGACCAGCCGCTTAGTAGCCAACGCACTTCGCATCACGCCACCGAGCCCACATGATCAGATCCAACCTAAGGCAGGTTTTTTTCTGTTTATCAATTGCATTGAAACGACTAGCGCTTTTATTAGCCACACAAGTTTGTTGTTGTTTATTCGGGTTCTATCTTTTTTTCCTTACTCGTTTATAAGCCATCATTTTTTGTTGTTCATATAAGGAGGGAGATTTTTTGTGTGAAAGATTTTGACACTGGTCTTTTTTATTTGAATTATATTCAGTTTTTGTATGATTACATACTTGCTTTTTAAAGCCATTTTTCGTATCATTTGATGACTTTGAATGCCCAACAACAACTTGAGTGTACTACCACCAAGTTTTTTCTCAATTATGTTTGGCTGGAATTATATCTATTTCGCGACTTGCCAAGGTCGATCATCAGATTCCTTTGTTCTAGTGGTGCTGGTCTACTTTTTCATTTTAATTGAAAAATTTCTTGTGCCTTCATCGTGTATTGAACCATGACCAGCCGGTTCATAGCCAACGCACTTCGCATCACGCCACCGAGCCCACATAATCAGATCCAACCTAATGCAGGTTTTTTCTGTTTATCAATTGCATTGAAACGACTAGCGCTTTTATTAGCCACACAAGTTTGTTGTTGTTTATTCGGGTTCTTTCTTATTTTCTCCTTACTCGTTTATAAGCCAACATTTTTTGTTGTTCATATAAGGAGGGAGATTTTGTATGTAAAAGATTTTGACACTGGTCATTTTTGTTTGTATTATATTCAGTTTTTGTATGATTACATACTTGCTTTTAAAGCAATTTTTCGTATCATTTGATGATTTTGAATGCCCAACAACAACTTGCTGGAATTATAACTTTTGCACGACTTGCCAAGGTCGATCATCAGATACTTTGCTCTAGTGGTGCTGGTCTACTTTTTCATTTTAAATGAAAAACTTCTTGTGCCTTCATCGTGTATTGAACCATGACCAGCCGCTTAGTAGCCAACGCACTTCGCATCACGCCACCGAGTACACATGATCAGATCCAAACTAATGCAGGTTTTTTCTGTTTGTCAATTGCATTAAAACGACTAGCGCTTTTATTAGCCACACAAGTTTGTTGTTGTTTATTCGGGTTCTTTCTTATTTTCTCCTTACTCGTTTATAAGCCAACATTTTTTGTTGTTCATATAAGGTGGGAGATTTTTTATGTGAAAATTTTGGCACTGGTCATTTTTATTTGTATTATATTCAGTTTTTGTTTGATTACATACTTGCTATATAAAGCCATTTATCGTATCATTTGATGACCTAATGCAGGCTTTTTTCTGTTTATCAATTGCATTGAAACGACTAGCGCTTTTATTAGCCACACAAGTTTGTGGTTGTTTATTAGGTTAATTGAAGAAAACGCAAACAATATGTTTATATTATTTTTGTTTTTGTTTTAGTGGACTGTGTGGATTTAAAGCCAATTGAATGAATTTGTGACCTTTAGTCCAAAATGCGTTTCGCCCAGGTACTACAGCTGGGCTCATCAGTTAGATGCTGTAGTACCTTTCTAAGACGCACCATTTTTTGATCGATATTTACCGACTTTAATAAAACTTACAGCGATTACTAACTGCAAATTATATTTCTCTAGGGGAACTTGGTTAGATTCATGCACCTAGAACTACGTTTTGCCCGTGGTCTGGCCAGTGAATTAATTGAAGAAAACGCAAACAATATGTTTATATTATTTTTGTTTTTGTTTTAGTGGACTGTGTGGATTTAAAGCCAATTGAATGAATTTGTGACCTTTAGTCCAAAATGCGTTTCGCCCAGGTACTACAGCTGGGCTCATCAGTTAGATGCTGTAGTACCTTTCTAAGACACACCATTTTTTGATCGATATTTACCGACTTTAATAAAACTTACAGCGATTACTCACTGCAAATTATATTTCTCTAGGGGAACTTGGTTAGATTCATGCACCTAGAACTACGTTTTGCCCGTGGTCTGGCCAGTGAATTAATTGAAGAAAACGCAAACAATATGTTTATATTATTTTTGTTTTTGTTTTAGTGGACTGTGTGGATTTAAAGCCAATTGAATGAATTTGTGACCTTTAGTCCAAAATGCGTTTCGCCCAGGTACTACAGCTGGGCTCATCAGTTAGATGCTGTAGTACCTTTCTAAGACGCACCATTTTTTGATCGATATTTACCGACTTTAATAAAACTTACAGCGATTACTCACTGCAAATTATATTTCCCTAGGGGAACTTGGTTAGATTCATGAACCTAGAACTACGTTTTGCCCGTGGTCTGGCCAGTGAATTAATTGAAGAAAACGCAAACAATATGTTTATATTATTTTTATTTTTGTTTTAGTGGAGTGTGTGGTTTTAAAGCCAATTGAATGAATTTGTGACCTTTAGTCCAAAATGCGTTTCGCCCAGGTACTACAGCTGGGCTCATCAGTTAGATGCTGTAGTACCTTTCTAAGACGCACCATTTTTTGATCGATATTTACCGACTTTAATAAAACTTACAGCGATTACTCACTGCAATTTATATTTCTCTAGGGGAACTTGGTTAGATTCATGCACCTAGAACTACGTTTTGCCCGTGGTCTGGCCAGTGAATTAATTGAAGAAAACGCAAACAATATGTTTATATTATTTTTTTTTTGTTTTAGTGGACTGTGTGGATTTAAAGCCAATTGAATGAATTTGTGACCTTTAGTCCAAAATGCGTTTCGCCCAGGTACTACAGCTGGGCTCATCAGTTAGATGCTGTAGTACCTTTCTAAGACGCACCATTTTTTGATCGATATTTACCGACTTTAATAAAACTTACAGCGATTACTCACTGCAAATTATATTTCTCTAGGGGAACTTTGTTAAATTCATGCACCTAGAACTACGTTTTGCCCGTGGTCTGGCCAGTGAATTAATTGAAGAAAACGCAAGCAATATGTTTATATTATTTTTGTTTTTGTTTTAATGGACTGTGTGGATTTAAAGCCAGTTGAATGAATTTGTGACCTTTAGTCCAAAATGCGTTTCGCCCAGGTACTACAGCTGGGCTCATCAGTTAGATGCTGTAGTACCTTTCTAAGACGCACCATTTTTTGATCGATATTTACCGACTTTAATAAAACTTACAGCGATTACTCACTGCAAATTATATTTCTCTAGGGGAACTTGGTTAGATTCATGCACCTAGAACTACGTTTTGCCCGTGGTCTGGCCAGTGAATTAATTGAAGAAAACGCAAGCAATATGTTTATATTATTTTTGTGTTTGTTTTAGTGGACTGTGAGGACTTAAAGCCAATTGAATGAATTTGTGACCTTAAGTCCAAAATGCGTTTCGCCCAGGTACTACAGCTGAGCTCATCAGTTAGATGCTGTAGTACTTTTCTAAGACGCACCATTTTTTGATCGATATTTACCGACTTTAATAAAACTTACGGCGATTACTCACTGCAAATTATATTTCTCTAGGGGAACTTGGTTTGATTCATGCACCTAGAACTACGTTTTTCCCGTGGTCTGGCCAGTGAATTAATTGAAGAAAACGCAAACAATATGTTTATATTATTTTTGTTTTTGTTTTAGTGGACTGTGTGGATTTAAAGCCAATTGAATGAATTTGTGACCTTTAGTCCAAAATGCGTTTCGCCCAGGTACTACAGCTGGGCTCATCAGTTAGATGCTGTAGTACCTTTCTCAGACGCACCATTTTTTGATCGATATTTACCGACTTTAATAAAACTTACAGCGATTACTCACTGCAAGTTATATTTCTCTAGGGGAACTTGGTTAGATTCATGCACCTAGAACTACGTTTTGCCCGTGGTCTGGCCAGTGAATTAATTGAAGAAAACGCAAACAATATGTTTATATTATTTTTGTTTTTGTTTTAGTGGACTGTGTGGATTTAAAGCCAATTGAATGAATTTGTGACCTTTAGTCCAAAATGCGTTTCGCCCAGGTACTACAGCTGGGCTCATCAGTTAGATGCTGTAGTACCTTTGTAAGACGCACCATTTTTTGATCGATATTTACCGACCTTAATAAAACTTACAGCGATTACTCACTGCAAATTATATTTCTCTAGG
The DNA here is from genome assembly GCA_910595825.1 of Philhelius pedissequus. Lineage (NCBI taxonomy): Eukaryota > Metazoa > Arthropoda > Insecta > Diptera > Syrphidae > Philhelius > Philhelius pedissequus. Next base: position 196,631,089 of record OU343160.1, on the reverse strand, counting down.
GGAACTTGGTTAGATTCATGCACCTAGAACTACGTTTTGCCCGTGGTCTGGCCAGTGAATTAATTGAAGAAAACGCAAACAATATGTTTATATTATTTTTGTTTTTGTTTTAGTGGACTGTGTGGATTTAAAGCCAATTGAATAGGTATTTGGTATGATTACATACTTGCTTTTTAAAACCATTTTTCGTATCATTTGATGACTTTGAATGCCCAACAACAACTTGAGTGTGCTACCACCAAGTTTTTTTCTCAATTATGTTTGGCTGGAATTATAGCTATTTCACGACTTGCCAAGGTCGATTATCAGATACCTTTGCTCTAGTGGTGCTGGTCTACTTTGTTTATTTTAATTGAAAATCTTCTAGTACCTTTATCGTGTATTGAACCGTGACCAGCCGCTTAGTAGTCAACGCACTTCGCATCACGCCACCGAGCCCACATGATCAGATCCAACCTAATGCAGGTTTTTTCTGTTTATCAATTGCATTGAAACGGCTAGCGCTGTTATTAGCCACAGAAGTTTGTTGTTTTTTTTCGGGTTCTTTCTTATTTTCTCCTTACTCGTTTAAAAGCCAACATTTTTAATTAGGTATATTTTTTATGTGAAAGATTTTGACACTGGTCATTTTTATTTGAATTATATTCAGTTTTTGTATGATTACATACTTACTTTTTAAAGCCATTTTTCGTATCATTTGATGACTTTGAATGCCCAACAACAACTTGAGTGTGCTTCCACCAAGTTTCTTCTCAATTATGTTTGGCGGGAATTATATCTATTTCACGACTTGCCAAGGTCGATCATCAGATTCCTTTGCTCTAGTGGTGCTGGTCTACTTTTTCATTTTAGTTGAAAAACTTCTTGTGCCTTCATCGTATATTGAACCATTACCAGCCGCTTAGTAGCCAACGCACTTCGCATCACGTCACCGACCCCACATGATCAGATCCAACCTAATGCAGGTTTTTTCTGTTTATCAATTGCATTGAAACGACTAGCGCCTTTATTAGCCACACAAGTTTGTTGTTGTTTATTCGGGTTCTTTCTTATTTTCTCCTTACTCGTTTATAAGCCAACATTTTTTGTTGTTCATATAATTAGGGATATTTTTTATGTGAAAGATTTTGACACTGGTCATTTTTATTTGAATTATATTTAGTTTTTGTATGATTACATACTTGCTTTTTAAAGCCATTTTTCGTATCATTTGATGACTTTGAATGCCCAACAACAACTTGAGTGTGCTACCACCAAGTTTCTTCTCAATTATGTTTGGCTGGAATTATATCTTTTTCACGACTTTCCAAGGTCGATCATCAGATTCCTTTGCTCTAGTGGTGCTGGTCTACTTTTTCATTTTAATTGAAAAAATTCTTGTGCCTTCATCGTGTATTGAACCATGACCAGCCGGTTAATAGCCAACGCACTTTGCATCACGCCACCGAGCCCACATGATCAGATCCAACCTAATGCGGTTTTTTTTTTGTTTATCAATTGCATTGAAACGACTAGCGCTTTTATTAGCCACACAAGTTTGTTGTTGTTTATTCGGGTTCTTTCTTATTTTCTCCTTACTCGTTTATAAGCCAACATTTTTTGTTGTTCATATAAGGAGGGAGATTTTTTATGTAAAAGATTTTGACACTGGTCATTTTTATTTTTATTATATTCAGTTTTTGTATGATTACATACTTGCTTTTAAAGCAATTTTTCGTATCATTTGATGACTTTGAATGCCCAACAACAACTTGAGTGTGCTACCACCAAGTTTCTTCTCAATTATGTTTGGCTGGAATTATATCTATTTCACGACTTGCCAAGGTCGATCATCAGATTCCTTTGCTCTAGTGGTGCTGGTCTACTTTTTTATTTTAGTTAAAAAACTTCTTGTGCCTTCATCGTGTATTGAACCATGACCAGCCGCTTAGTAGCCACTGCACTTCGCATCACGCCACCGAGCCCACATGGTCAGATCCAACCTAAGGCAGGTTTTTTCTGTTTATTAATTGCATTGAAACGACTAGCGCTTTTATTAGCCACACAAGTTTGTTGTTGTTTATTCGGGTTCTATCTTATTTTCCTTACTCGTTTATAAGCCAACATTTTTTGTTGTTCATATAAGGAGGGAGATTTTTTGTGTGAAAGATTTTGACACTGGTCTTTTTTATTTGAATTATATTAAGTTTTTGTATGATTACATACTTGCTTTTTAAAGCCATTTTTCGTATCATTTGATGACTTTGAATGCCCAACAACAACTTTAGTGTACTACCACCAAGTTTTTTCTTAATTATGTTTGGCTGGAATTATATCTATTTCGCGACTTGCCAAAGTCGATCATCAGATTCCTTTGTTCTAGTGGTGCTGGTCTACTTTTTCATTTTAATTGAAAAAATTCTTGTGCCTTCATCGTGTATTGAACAATGACCAGCCGGTTAATAGCCAACGCACTTCGCATCACGCCACCGAGCCCACATGATCAGATCCAACCTAATGCAGGTTTTCTCTGTTTATCAATTGCATTGAAACGACTAGCGCTTTTATTAGCCACACAAGTTTGTTGTTGTTTATTCGGGTTCTATCTTATTTTCCTTACTCCTTTATAAGCCAACATTTTTTTGTTGTTCATATAAGGAGGGAGATTTTTTGTGTGAAAGATTTTGACACTGGTCTTTTTTATTTGAATTATATTAAGTTTTTGTATGATTACATACTTGCTTTTTAAAGCCATTTTTCGTATCATTTGATGACTTTGAATGCCCAACAACAACTTGAGTGTACTACCACCGAGTTTTTTCTTAATTATGTTTGGCTGGAATTATATCTATTTCGCGACTTGCCAAGGTCGATCATCAGATTGCTTTGCTCTAGTGGTGCTGGTCTACTTTTTCATTTTAGTTGAAAAACTTCTTGTGCCTTCATCGTATATTGAACCATGACCAGCCGCTTAGTAGCCAACGCACTTCGCATCACGCAACTGAGCCGACATGATCAGATCCAACCTAATGCAGGTTTTTTCTGTTTATCAATTGCATTGAAACGACTAGCGCTTTTATTAGCCCACACATGTTTGTTGTTGTTTATTCGGGTTCCTTCTTATTTTCTCCTTACTCGTTCATAAGCCAACATTTTTTGTTGTTCATATAAGGAGGAATATTTTTTATGTGAAAGATTTTGACACTGGTAATTTTTATTTGTATTATATTTAGTTTTTGTATGATTACATACTTGCTTTTTGCCATTTTACGTATCATTTGATGACTTTGAATGCCGAACAACAACTTGAGTGTGCTACAACCAAGTTTTTTCTCAATTATGTTTGGCTGGAATTATAGCTATTTCACGACTTGCCAAGGTCGATCATCAGATTGCTTTGCTCTAGTGGTGCTGGTCTACTTTTTCATTTTAGTTGAAAAACTTCTTGTGCCTTCATCGTATATTGAACCATGACCAGCCGCTTACTAGCCAACGCACTTCGCATCACTTCACCGAGCCCACATGATCAGATCCAACCTAATGCAGGTTTTTTCTGTTTATCAATTGCATTGAAACGACTAGCGCCTTTATTAGTCACACAAGTTTGTTGTTGTTTATTCGGGTTCTTTCTTATTTTCTCCTTACTCGTTTATAAGCCAACATTTTTTGTTGTTCATATAATTAGGAATATTTTTTATTTGAAAGATTTTGCCACTGGTCCTTTTTATTTGAATTATATTCAGTTTTTGTATGATTACATACTTGCTTTTTAAAGCCATTTTTCGTATCATTTGATGACTTTGAATGCCCAACAACAACTTGAGTTTCTTCTCAATTATGTTTGGCTGGAATTATATCTATTTCACGACTTGCCAAGGTCGATCATCAGATTCCTTTGCTCTAGTGGTGCTTGTCTACTTTTTTAATTTAATTAAAAAACTTCTTGTGCCTTCATCGTGTATTGAATCATGACCAGCCGCTTAGTAGCCAACGCACTTCGCATCACGCCACCGAGCCCACATGATCAGATCCAACCTAAGGCAGGTTTTTTTCTGTTTATCAATTGCATTGAAACGACTAGCGCTTTTATTAGCCACACAAGTTTGTTGTTGTTTATTCGGGTTCTATCTTTTTTTCCTTACTCGTTTATAAGCCAACATTTTTTGTTGTTCATATAAGGAGGGAGATTTTTTGTGTGAAAGATTTTGACACTGGTCTTTTTTATTTGAATTATATTCAGTTTTTGTATGATTACATACTTGCTTTTTAAAGCCATTTTTCGTATCATTTGATGACTTTGAATGCCCAACAACAACTTGAGTGTACTACCACCAAGTTTTTTCTCAATTATGTTTGGCTGGAATTATATCTATTTCGCGAATTGCCAAGGTCGATCATCAGATTCCTTTGTTCTAGTGGTGCTGGTCTACTTTTTCATTTTAATTGAAAAATTTCTTGTGCCTTCATCGTGTATTGAACCATGACCAGCCGGTTCATAGCCAACGCACTTCGCATCACGCCACCGAGCCCACATAATCAGCTCCAACCTAATGCAGGTTTTTTCTGTTTATCAATTGCATTGAAACGACTAGCGCTTTTATTAGCCACACAAGTTTGTTGTTGTTTATTCGGGTTCTTTCTTATTTTCTCCTTACTCGTTTATAAGCCAACATTTTTTGTTGCTCATATAAGGAGGGAGATTTTGTATGTAAAAGATTTTGACACTGGTCATTTTTATTTATATTATATTCAGTTTTTGTATGATTACATACTTGCTTTTAAAGCAATTTTTCGTATCATTTGATGACTTTGAATGCCCAACAACAACTTGCGTGTGCTACCATCAAGTTTTTTTTTCAATTATGTTTGGCTGGAATTATAGCTTTTGCACGACTTGCCAAGGTCGATCATCAGATACTTTGCTCTAGTGGTGCTGGTCTACTTTTTCATTTTAAATGAAAAACTTCTTGTGCCTTCATCGTGTATTGAACCATGACCAGCCGCTTCGTAGCCAACGCACTTCGCATCACGCCACCGAGTACACATGATCAGATCCAAACTAATGCAGGTTTTTTCTGTTTGTCAATTGCATTAAAACGACTAGCGCTTTTATTAGCCACACAAGTTTGTTGTTGTTTATTCGGGTTCTTTCTTATTTTCTCCTTACTCGTTTATAAGCCAACATTTTTTGTTGTTCATATAAGGTGGGAGATTTTTTATGTGAAAATTTTGGCACTGGTCATTTTTATTTGTATTATATTCAGTTTTTGTTTGATTACATACTTGCTATATAAAGCCATTTATCGTATTATTTGATGACCTAATGCAGGCTTTTTCTGTTTATCAATTGCATTGAAACGACTAGCGCTTTTATTAGCCACACAAGTTTGTTGTTGTTTATTAGGTTAATTGAAGAAAACGCAAGCAATATGTTTATATTATTTTTGTTTTTGTTTTAGTGGACTGTGTGGATTTAAAGCCAATTGAATGAATTTGTGACCTTTAGTCCAAAATGCGTTTCGCCCAGGTACTACAGCTGGGCTCATCAGTTAGATGCTGTAGTACCTTTCTAAGACGTACCATTTTTTGATCGATATTTACCGACTTTAATAAAAGTTACAGCGATTACTCACTGCAAATTATATTTCTCTAGGGGAACTTGGTTAGATTCATGCACCTAGAACTACGTTTTGCACGTGGTCTGGCCAGTGAATTAATTGAAGAAAACGCAAACAATATGATGGCGTGTATGCCTGGTTGTTTTGTACTTACGTTGGCGGACGTGCGTCTGTCCGCTTCTGGTGATGTCTTGCTGGCGGACGTGCCTCTGTCCGAATATGGCCTCGGCTTCAGACGTGGCCAAGGATTAAATATGTACGCCCAAATGTGCCAGCAGGCACTCGGGCAAAAGCTGAAGGTTTCTTGAAGGCGGACGTGCGTATGATGAACGAAGTATGTGTGAGTGGTGAGTGCTATGCAGTGCCACGCAGAAAAAAATTAATAAGATTTTCTCGATTATCAGCGTCGTTCAGTGATGGAATCAATCAACTGATCAGACGACGACTCCTGATGACTCCGACGAGGATGATCAATGAATATACACATGTACACGAAGTCAATAAGCGGATTATTCCAATCAGATTCAAGAAATTCACAATATTTTTCCCAGCTTGGTATATTGTGCGACACAAATGACTCCGACAATGATGATCAAGGAATATACACATGCACGAAGTTAATACGCAGATTATTCCAATCAGATTCAAGAAATTCACAATATTTTTCCCAGCTTGGTATATTGTGCGACACAAATGAATCCGACAATGATGATCAAGGAATATACACATGCACGAAGTTAATACGCAGATTATTCCAATCAGAGTCAAGAAATTCACAATATTTTTCCCAGCTTGGTATATTGTGCGACACAAATGAATCCGACAATGATGATCAAGGAATATACACATGCACGAAGTTAATACGCAGATTATTCCAATTAGATTCAATAAATTCACAATATTTTTAATGTTTAAAGCTGAGTGTTTTTAATGGATTTTGTATTTGTATGAATACATATTTGAAAAAAAATGGTTTTTTTTATTCGTTTTTTTTTTTTTTTTTACAAGCCGAGAGCACGAAGTGCTTGCTATGGCATCCAAAATCGAAAGAGGAAGAATTAGAGGCAAATCCGGAAATGCCCACCAACTTACAATGGGGGTTTTTCCTTTTTACGTTGGCTGCCATCCTCGATTGTAGTAGATGATGGTTGCTGCCAAATTGTCATATGTGCTATATATGTTTATATTATTTTTGTTTTTGTTTTAGTGGACTGTGTGGATTTAAAGCCAATTGAATGAATTTGTGACCTTTAGTCCAAAATGCGTTTCGCCCAGGTACTACAGCTGGGCTCATCAGTTAGATGCTGTAGTACCTTTCTTAGACGCACCATTTTTTGATCGATATTTACCGACTTTAATAAAACTTACAGCGATTACTCACTGCAAATTATATTTCTCTAGGGGAACTTGGTTAGATTCATGCACCTAGAACTACGGTTTGCCCGTGGGCTGGCCAGTGAATTAATTGAAGAAAACGCAAACAATATGTTTATATTATTTTTGTTTTTGTTTTAGTGGACTGTGTGGATTTAAAGCCAATTGAATGAATTTGTGACCTTTAGTCCAAAATGCGTTTCGCCCAGGTACTACAGCTGGGCTCATCAGTTAGATGCTGTAGTACCTTTCTAAGACGCACCATTTTTTGATCGATATTTACCGACTTTAATAAAACTTACAGCGATTACTCACTGCAAATTATATTTCCCTAGGGGAACTTGGTTAGATTCATGAACCTAGAACTACGTTTTGCCCGTGGTCTGGCCAGTGAATTAATTGAAGAAAACGCAAACAATATGTTTATATTATTTTTATTTTTGTTTTAGTGGAGTGTGTGGATTTCAAGCCAATTGAATGAATTTGTGACCTTTAGTCCAAAATGCGTTTCGCCCAGGTACTACAGCTGGGCTCATCAGTTAGATGCTGTAGTACCTTTCTAAGACGCACCATTTTTTGATCGATATTTACCGACTTTAATAAAACTTACAGCGATTACTCACTGCAATTTATATTTCTCTAGGGGAACTTGGTTAGATTCATGCACCTAGAACTACGTTTTGCCCGTGGTCTGGCCAGTGAATTAATTGAAGAAAACGCAAACAATATGTTTATATTATTTTTGTTTTTGTTTTAGTGGACTGTGTGGATTTAAAGCCAATTGAATGAATTTGTGACCTTTAGTCCAAAATGCGTTTCGCCCAGGTACTACAGCTGGGCTCATCAGTTAGATGCTGTAGTACCTTTCTAAGACGCACCATTTTTTGACCGATATTTACCGACTTTAATAAAACATACAGCGATTACTCACTGCAAATTATATTTCTCTAGGGGAACTTGGTTAAATTCATGCACCTAGAACTACGTTTTGCCCGTGGTCTGGCCAGTGAATTAATTGAAGAAAACGCAAGCAATATGTTTATATTATTTTTGTTTTTGTTTTAATGGACTGTGTGGATTTAAAGCCAATTGAATGAATTTGTGACCTTTAGTCCAAAATGCGTTTCGCCCAGGTACTACAGCTGGGCTCATCAGTTAGATGCTGTAGTACCTTTCTAAGACGCACCATTTTTTATCGATATTTACCGACTTTAATAAAACTTACAGCGATTACTCACTGCAAATTATATTTCTCTAGGGGAACTTGGTTAGATTCATGCACCTAGAACTACGGTTTGCCCGTGGTCTGGCCAGTGAATTAATTGAATAAAACGCAAACAATATGTTTATATTATTTTTGTTTTTGTTTTAGTGGACTGTGTGGACTTAAAGCCAATTGAATGAATTTGTGACCTTAAGTCCAAAATGCGTTTCGCCCAGGTACTACAGCTGGGCTCATCAGTTAGATGCTGTAGTACCTTTCTAAGACGCACCATTTTTTGATCGATATTTATCGACTTTAATAAAACTTACAGCGATTACTCACTGCAAATTATATTTCTCTAGGGGAACTTGGTTAAATTCATGCACCTAGGACTACGTTTTGCCCGTGGTCTGGCCAGTGAATTAATTGAAGAAAACGCAAACAATATGTTTATATTATTTTTGTTTTTCTTTTAGTGGACTGTGTGGATTTAAAGCCAATTGAATGAATTTGTGACCTTTAGTCCAAAATGCGTTTCGCCCAGGTACTACAGCTGGGCTCATCAGTTAGATGCTGTAGTACCTTTCTAAGACGCACCATTTTTTGATCGATATTTACCGACTTTAATAAAACTTACAGCGATTACTCACTGCAAATTATATTTCTCTAGGGGAACTTGGTTAGATTCATGCACCTAGAACTACGTTTTGCCCGTGGTCTGGCCAGTGAATTAATTGAAGAAAACGCAAACAATATGTTTATATTATTTTTGTTTTTGTTTTAGTGGACTGTGTGGATTTAAAGCCAATTGAATGAATTTGTGACCTTTAGTCCAAAATGCGTTTCGCCCAGGTACTACAGCTAGGCTCATCAGTTAGATGCTGTAGTACCTTTGTAAGACGCACCATTCTTTGATCGATATTTACCGACTTTAATAAAACTTACAGCGATTACTCACTGCAAATTATATTTCTCTAGGGGAACTTGGTTAGATTCATGCACCTAGAACTACGTTTTGCCCGTGGTCTGGCCAGTGAATTAATTGAAGAAAACGCAAACAATATGTTTATATTATTTTTGTTTTTGTTTTAGTGGACTGTGTGGATTTAAAGCCAATTGAATAGGTATTTGGTATGATTACATACTTGCTTTTTAAAGCCATTTTTCGTATCATTTGATGACTTTGAATGCCCAACAACAACTTGAGTGTACTACCACCAAGTTTTTTCTCAATTATGTTTGGCTGGAATTATATCTATTTCGCGACTTGCCAAGGTCGATCATCAGATTCCTTTGTTCTAGTGGTGCTGGTCTACTTTTTCATTTTAATTGAAAAAATTCTTGTGCCTTCATCGTGTATTGAACCATGACCAGCCGCTTAGTAGCCAACGCACTTCGCATCACTTCACCGAGCCCACGTGATCAGATCCAACCTAATGCAGGTTTTTTCTGTTTATCAATTGCATTGAAACGACTAGCGCCTTTATTAGTCACACAAGTTTGTTGTTGTTTATTCGGGTTCTTTCTTATTTTCCCCTTACTCGTTTATAAGCCAACATTTTTTGTTGTTCATATAATTAGGAATATTTTTTATGTGAAAGATTTTGACACTGGTCCTTTTTATTTGAATTATATTCAGTTTTTGTATGATTACATACTTGCTTTTTAAAGCCATTTTTCGTATCATTTGATGACTTTGAATGCCCAACAACAACTTGAGTTTCTTCTCAATTATGTTTGGCTGGAATTATATCTATTTCACGACTTGCCAAGGTCGATCATCAGATTCCTTTGCTCTAGTGGTGCTGGTCTACTTTTTCATTTTAATTGAAAAACTTCTTGTGCCTTCATCGTATATTAAACCATGACCAGCCGGTTAATAGCCCACGCACTTTGCATCACGCCACCGAGCCCACATGATCAGATCCAACCTAATGCGGGTTTTTTCTGTTTATCAATTGCATTGAAACGACTAGCGCTTTTATTAGCCACAGAAGTTTGTTGTTGTTTATTCGGGTTCTTTCTTATTTTCTCCTTACTCGTTTATAAGCCAACATTTTTTGTTGTTCATATAAGGAGGGAGATTTTTTATGTAAAAGATTTTGACACTGGTCATTTTTATTTGTATTATATTCAGTTTTTGTATGATTACATACTTGCTTTTAAAGCAATTTTTCGTATTATTTGATGACTTTGAATGCCCAACAACAACTTGCGTGTGCTACCATCAAGTTTTTTTTTCAATTATGTTTGGCTGGAATTATAGCTTTTGCACGACTTGCCAAGGTCGATCATCAGATACTTTGCTCTAGTGGTGCTGGTCTACTTTTTCATTTTAAATGAAAAATTTCTTGTGCCTTCATCGTGTATTGAACCATGACCAGCCGCTTAGTAGCCAACGCACTTCGCATCACGCCAACGAGTACACATGATCAGATCCAAACTAATGCAGGTTTTTTCTGTTTGTCAATTGCATTAAAACGACTAGCGCTTTTATTAGCCACAAAAGTTTGTTGTTGTTTATTCGGGTTCTTTCTTATTTTCTCCTTACTCGTTTATAAGCCAACATTTTTTGTTGTTCATATAAGGAGGGAGATTTTTTATCTGAAAATTTTGGCGCTGGTCATTTTTATTTGTATTATATTCAGTTTTTGTATGATTACATACTTGCTATATAAAGCCATTTATCGTATTATTTGATGACCTAATGCAGGCTTTTTCTGTTTATCAATTGCATTGAAACGACTAGCGCTTTTATTAGCCACACAAGTTTGTTGTTGTTTATTAGATTAATTGTAGAAAACGCAAGCAATATGTTTATATTATTTTTGTTTCTGTTTTAGTGGACTGTGTGGATTTAAAGCCAATTGAATGAATATGTGACCTTTAGTCCAAAATGCGTTTCGCCCAGGTACTACAGCTGGGCTCATCAGTTAGGCGCTGTAGTACCTTTCAAAGACGCACCATATTTTGGTCGATATTTACCGACTTTAATAAAACTTACAGCGATTACTCACTGCAAATTATATTTCTCTAGGGGAACTTGGTTAGATTCATGCACCTAGAACTACGTTTTGCCCGTGGTCGGGCCAGTGAATTAATTGAAGAAAACGCAAACAATATGTTTATATTATTTTTGTTTTTGTTTTAGTGGACTGTGTGGATTTAAAGCCAATTGAATGAATTTGTGACCTTTAGTCCAAAATGCGTTTCGCCCAGGTACTACAGCTGGGCTCATCAGTTAGATGCTGTAGTACCTTTCTAAGACGCACCATTTTTTGATCGATATTTACCGACTTTAATAAAACTTACAGCGATTACTCACTGCAAATTATATTTCTCTAGGGGAACTTGGTTATATTCATGCACCTAGAACTACGTTTTGCCCGTGGTCTGGCCAGTGAATTAATTGAAGAAAACGCAAACAATATGTTTATATTATTTTTGTTTTTGTTTTAGTGGACTGTGTGGATTTAAAGCCAATTGAATAGGTATTTGGTATGATTACATACTTGCTTTTTAAAGCCATTTTTCGTATCATTTGATGACTTTGAATGCCCAACAACAACTTGAGTGTGCTACCACCAAGTTTTTTTCTCAATTAGGTTTGGCTGGAATTATAGCTATTTCACGACTTCCCAAGGTCGATTATCAGATACCTTTGCTCTAGTGGTGCTGGTCTACTTTGTTTATTTTAATTGAAAATCTTCTAGTGCCTTTATCGTGTATTGAACCGTGACCAGCCGCTTAGTAGCCAACGCACTTCGCATCACGCCACCGAGCCCACATGATCAGATCCAACCTAATGCAGGTTTTTTCTGTTTATCAATTGCATTGAAACGGCTAGCGCTGTTATTAGCCACAGAAGTTTGTTGTTTTTTTCGGGTTCTTTCTTATTTTCTCCTTAATCGTTTAAAAGCCAACATTTTTAATTAGGTATATTTTTTATGTGAAAGATTTTGACACTGGTCATTTTGATTTGAATTATATTCAGTTTTCGTATGATTACATACTTGCTTTTTAAAGCCATTTTTCGTATCATTTGATGACTTTGAATGCCCAACAACAACTTGAGTGTGCTACCACCAAGTTTTTTTTCATGTACATACGCACATACATATACGTACGCACATACATGCACGTATGCCCCGGCATACATACATATTTTTAATTTTTTTTTGGTGCCACCCCGACTGTTCCCTATACCTAATTACCTAAATCTATGTAATTCGCCCAAGATATACTATCTTCATCCACTTTAAATATAATGATGCTGTTCAGAGAGCCACCAGAACTGGCTCTCCTGTTTCACCCTATCCCTCCGGTGCCGATCGGACACAGTCCTACTGAACCGAAGGCGCTCTTCTCCACCTTGAGCGATGACGTCTCGACCATACAGGAGTCGGATATCCACAGTTTTCCGGCTGACGTGGTAGATGAGCGGAACCGCCCCTCCATCCTGTATCAACCCTCGACTGTCTAAATAGAGGAATGCCTCGGGAGGGATTTAGCCACTTAACCGCGCACTCTCAAAATATTCATTATTGGGGTAGTAAGCCCCAAAAATTAAGTTGTTGGTTGAGGACATCGCTCTTGCAATGTGACCCCGAATCAGCTTAAACAAAAAATTATCTATTCTGTTTATGTTGGCTCCATTGTATAGAACCCAGATGGAATAATATCTTGTGTACTCCGACTCTGGTGTTCTGTGTAATCCAAGGCAACGTCTAAGACATTGCCTCTCAAACACCCGAATCTTTTCCATTTGAGATGGGGCAACTGTGAACCACACCGGGCATCCATAGGCAATCATCGGCCTGATGAGGGCCATGTAGCAAATCACCTTCACCCTGCTATCAAGACGACTGCTATAAAACAATCGTTTTGTCAGGGCAAAGGCTCCACTAGCCCTGGCCAGAGCAGCACCTATATGTCTGTCGAAATACAAGTACTGATCCAACCAGATGCCAAGGTACTTTACTACACTTTTACTCGCCAGTGGATGTCCATGTGGTCCTACGATCACCAGCTTGCGCCAGTTCTTTCTCGTATCCCTTGAGGCGCTAGACAACGAAGTCCTAAACAGAATTGTTTCTGATTTCTGGAAATTGAATTTCAACTTCCAGTCATCACAATATCGCTGAATCTTGTCGAAGTCACGCTGCAAAAGAATTTTGATGACCTCAACTTTTGGAGCTGTTCTGTACGCAATTAGATCGCCGGCGTACGCAATTGCCTGAGTTAGACTACCGATCACATCGCTGGTGTAAATGCTGAAGAGAATCGGCGAGTTAACCGCTCCCTGCTGAAGACCATTGTTATTATTAAAAACTGTGGTAGAAGTTACATTGCCACTCTTGACAACAAACTTTCTACCATTTAGCATGTCATAAAACATGTACAATAGGGGTTTACTTATACCAAGTCTGACGAGCTTTAGATAGAGACCCTCTAACCATACGGTGTCGAAGGCCTTCTCCAAATCAACCAGACAGGCACCCGTACACTGCTTTTTAGATTTGTTCCATTGGACATCAGAAACAAGTTTAGACGCGGCATGAATTGTGTCATGTCCCGTCTTAAAACCGAACTGATTATCCGGTATGATTTTGTTCTCCTCCGCCCACTTGAACAAAACCCTATTAATAACCTTTTCAAATACTTTGCTGATACTCGGAAGAAGACTTATCGATCTGAGATTCGCCGGATTGGAATGGTCCTTTCCCTTTTTAAGGAGAGGATGCACCACTGCTGTCTTCCACCGCACTGGATAATATGCATTATTCAGCGAGTTGTTAAACAGTGTGGTATAAATGTCAACTGCTTCCTGAGGAAAATGTCGTAGTACAACATTGGATATACCATCGACTCCTACTGATTTCTTTTTCTTTAGTGAATCAAAGATGAGCTGGAGCTCAATCTTCGAAATTAACAGGGAACTGGTCCCATTTCGCTCGGCGATTATGGCGTTTGCCAAATGTTCATCATTAAACCCGGTAAAACCAAGGTTCTCAGACCGCCACTGCGTTATATCGTTCCGGAGGTAAAAGTGGTGAACCAGAGCTCTGCTCTCCAGGTCATGGTTCGGGCGAATGCTAGCATTCACCTTGTACACTTGCTGGAAAGCAGCCCCCACAGCCTCCACCTTCTCCTGCGGATCTTCGATTATGAAGAGGTCATCGTCCAAGACGGCGTCATCTGGGTCTATGCCTGCTGTCAGAAGTACGTCTCTGTTTTGTGTCGTCAATTGGAGCTTAAGACACGGAAGGTCGTTTAGATCTTTTCTTCTGAATATCTTATTAATTTGTGGGAACATACTCGGGTCGGAAGCGTTCACGGCCCGAATTTTATTGTCCCAAAGCCAATTAATGGACAACGTATAATTTTCTTTGATCAATTGGTTGATGTTTTTGATGGACGACTTCAGTGTCCTTATCTCCAGATCTCGTATGTCAGTAAACCGCCTGTACAAGCGTTTTAGTCTTGTCAGTAAGCCACTTTTTTGTGGAATGCATCAATTGTCGTGTTACGGTACATGTCAGTTGCGTTACGTTCTTAGTATTTCGGTATTGTCCTGTTCATTGTTCGTTGAATTATTTCGTCCATTTGTTCTAAGTATCTGTCAATTTCAATATTTGTCAGGTTCCTGTCATTTGGTGGGGATATACCATTTGAAAGTAATTCGCTCAATGAGACGTTCCGGAAGCGTGGCCATCGCACCTTACTGTAATTGTAAGTATGCGCAGGTACATACTCCTCCAACTCCATAGGCTCATTCGGAAGTTGTATTACGGCGGCGAGTCCGCAGTGGTCATTGTCGTACTCGATCGTTCTTAAACAATTTTTGGCCTATGGCCCACAGTGTCAGTAATTGTTACTCTTTCGTCTTTCAACAATAGATCCAGATAGGCACCGACTATTGGAAACGATGGCCTGTCTGTAGCGAGAAGTTCAATGCGATACTCCAGGTTGTATCGACCCATCCAATTATACAGATGGTTACCATGAGGATTTTGTATTTGATTTCCCCAATCTATATGTTTGGCATTCAAATCACCAGCCAATATGTAGTAGTTTTTTTCCGAGCTCAATCTTAAGCATTCAAAAAGCTTTTCAAGCTCTGTTGTAAACTGTGTGGGCTGAGGTGTTTCCGGTGTATAGGCAGCGATTGCATACACTCGCTTCCCCTGTTGGAGATGAATGCATATGATGCATGCCTCTAACGTCCGAAATTTACGCACATCACTATTATATATTACCTTATGACTAATGCCTTTACGTATAAAGATTGCGACGCCCCCTCCTTGAATGAAGTTCGGTCCGTCTCTCCTTACGATATTGTAATTGTTGTTAGTCAATTTATGTTTCTGGATAAGCTTAGTTTCGCTAGCCAAAAACACATCTGGACTTATGTCTTTAAGCAATTGGAATAAATTCGCTCTGCGTTCGGTCCTAATCAGTGAATTTGCATTCACAGCTAAGATCTTAAAGGGCCTCTCCGGCCCTTAGCCTCTAAGTTGCGTTAATCTCGGCAAAACAGAGTAGAGATAATCCACCCTAGTCGCCTGCTCCCTGATCTGGTTTTGGAGGCCAGTCAACTGGCCCTGGATGGCCAGTAGAATGCTCATAATATTCGCCTGTGCCGCCGGCGCCTTAGGCACGGGGGCTTTTTGGCGGAGTTCATTTAAGAGCACCTGTTGTTCCGTGCAGGAATCTATGCCCTACAAAAGACCGTTTGAAATTTTTCAGTTTTAGGGGTGAAACTAAAGAATTCAGTAGTAGTTTGTTTTAGCAACTCTTTAATTTGTTTGTGCTGTTCCAGTGTGAAGCAATGGATAGCATGCCTATCGTTATTTAATCTTTTTATAGTAAAATTTTGAACAATGGTCAACTTACACAGATTTATGGTATCCTGTAACTCCATTTTATAAGTATTTATGGGTGGAACCTTTTCTTTTTTCGTAATCGGCGGCTGTGGCTGCTGCTGCTTAGACTGACTTTTCTACTGCTGTTGATTCTGCTGCTTTTGATTCTGCTGCTGCTGTTTTTTTGGCGGTTGTTTCTGGGCTTGTGCCTGCTGCTCTTGCTGTTGTTTTGCCGTTGTTGTTTTGGCTGCTGCTGTGGCTGTTGTTTTTGTAATTGTTCTTTTTGCTGTTGTTGTTCTTGTTCGTCGAGTTCTTTTAGTTGTTTCGCTCGGCGCGCTTCTTGGCTGGCCTTAACTTTGCTTTTCAACCTTTGGATTTCTGGCTCCAATGCTTCAATTTGAGCGACCATTATTTGTTATTCGTCCTCCTCAGATGACGCCTCTCATATGGAGTGGTTCACGAAGGCAGTACTATCGCCCGTCGTGAAGTGCCCTTCTCCTTCCTCAGACATATATTCAATACCCTCTTCGGGTGAAGTATCTAGCTGGGTTTGTCTTGCTGCCTCTGACGTCTCGTCTATATCGGACTTATTCATCCCAGCTGGCAGTTTTGCTGAGGTGGTAGCCAACGCACTTCGCATCATGCCACCGAGCCCATATGATCAGATCCAACCTAATGCAGGTTTTTTCTGCTTATCAATTGCATTGAAACGACTAGCGCTTTTATTGGCCACACAAGTTTGTTGTTGTTTATTCGAATTCTTTATTTTCTCCTTACTCGTTTATTAGCCAATATTTTTTGTTCTTCATATAATTGGGGAGATTTTTTATGTGAAAGATTTTGTCACTGGTCATTTTTATTTGAATTATATTCAGTTTTTGTATGATTACATACTTGCTTTTTAAAGCCATTTTTCGTATCATTTGATGACTTTGAATGCCCAACAACAACTTGAGTGTGCTACCACCAAGTTTTTTCTCAATTATGTTTGGCTAGAATTATATCTATTTCACGACTTGCCAAAGTCGATCATCAGATTCCTTTGCTCTAGTGGTGCTGGTCTACATTTTCATTTTAATTGAAAAACTTCTTGTGCCTTCATCGTGTATTGAACCATGACCAGCCGGTTAATAGCCAACGAACTTCGCATCACTCCACCGAGCCCACATGATCAGATCCAACCTAATGCAGGTTTTTTCTGTTTACCACTTGCATTGAAAAGACTAGCGCTTTTATTAGCCACACAAGTTTGTTGTTTATTTTTCGGGTTCTTTCCTATTTTCTCCCTACTCGTTTATAAGCCAATATTTTTTGTTCTTCATATAATTAGGGAGATTGTTTATGTGAAAGATTTTGTCACTGGTCATTTTTATTTGAATTATATTCAGTTTTTCACGACTTACCAAGGTCCAACATCAGATTCTTTGCTCTAGTGGTGCTGGTCTACTTTTTCATTTTAAATGAAAAACTTCTTGTGCCTTCATCGTTTATTGAACCATGACCAGCCTCTTACTAACCGATGGACTTCGCAATCCACCGAGCCCACATGATCAGATCCAACCTAATGCAGGCTTTTTCTGTTTATCAATTGCATTGAAACGACTAGCGCTTTTATTAGCCACACAAGTTTGTTGTTGTTTATTCGGGTTCTTTCTAATTTTCTCATTACTCGTTTATAAGCCAACATTTCTTGTTGTTCATATAAGGAGGGAGATTTTTTATGTGAAAGATTTTGACATTGGTCATTTTTATTTGTATTATATTCGGTTTTTGTATGATTACATACTTGCTTTTTAAAGCCATTTTTCGTATCATTTCATGACTTTGAATGCCCAACAACAACTTGAGTGTGCTACCACCAAGTTTTTTTTCATGTACATACGCACATACATGCACGTATGCCCCCGCATACTTACATATTTTGAATTTTTTTTTTGGTGCCACCCCGACTGTTCCCTATACCTAATTACCTAAATCTATGTAAGTCGGCCAAGATATACTATCTTCATCGACTTTAAATATAATGATGCTGTTCAGAGAGCCACCAGGAGTCGGATATCCACAGTTTTCCGGCTGACGTGGTAGATGAGCGGAACAGCCCATCCATCCTATATCAACCCTCGACTGTCTAAATAGAGGAATGCCTCGGGAGGGATGTAGCCACTTAACCGCGCACTCTCGCAATATTCGTTATTGGGGTAATACGCCCCAAAAATTAAGTTGTTAGTTCAGGACATCGCTCTTGCAACGTGCCCCCGAATCAGCTTAAACAAAAAATTATCTATTCTGTTTATGTTGTCTCCGTTGTATATAACCTGGTTGGAATAATATCGTTTGTACTCCGACTCTGGTGTTCTGTGTAATCCAAGGCAACGTCGAAGACACTGCCTCTCACACACCCGAATCTTTTCCATTTGAGATGGGACAACGTTGAACCACACCGGGCATCCATAGGCAATCATCGGCCTGATGAGGGCCATGTAGCAAATCACCTTCACCCTCCTATCAAGAAGACTGCTATAAAACAATCGTTTTGTCAGGGCAAAGGCTCCACTAGCCCTGGCCAGAGCAGCACCTATATGTCTGTCGAAATACAAGTACTGATCCAACCAGATGCCAAGGTACTTTACTACACTTTTACTCGCCAGTGGATGTCCATGTGGTCCTACGATCACCAGCTTGCGCCAGTTCTTTCTCGTATCCCTTGAGGCGCTAGACAACGAAGTCCTAAACAGAATTGTTTCTGATTTCTGGAAATTGAATTTCAAATTCCAGTCATCACAATATCGCTGAATCTTGTCGAAGTCACGCTGCAAAAGAATTTTGATGACCTCAACTTTTGGAGCTGTTCTGTACGCAATTAGATCGCCGGCGTACGCAATTGCCTGAGTTAGACTACCGATCACATCGCTGGTGTAAGTGCTGAAGAGAATCGGCGAGTTAACCGCTCCCTGCTGAAGACCATTGTTATTATTAAAAACTGTGTAGAAGTTACATTGCCACTCTTGACAACAAACTTTCTACCATTTAGCATGTCATAAAGCATGTACAATAGCGGTTTACTTATACCAAGTCTGACGAGCTTTAGATAGAGACCCTCTAACCATACGGTGTCGAAGGCCTTCTCCAAATCAACCAGACAGGCACCCGTACACTGTTTTTTAGATTTGTTCCATTGGACATCAGAAAAGAGTTTAGACGCGGCATGAATTGTGTCATGTCCCGTCTTAAGACCGAACTGAGTATCCGGTATGATTTTGTTCTCCTCCGCCCACTTGAACAAAACCCTATTAATAACCTTTTCAAATACTTTGCTGATACCCGGAAGAAGACTTATCGATCTGATATTCGCCGGATATAAATGGTCCTTTCCCTTTTTAAGGAGAGGATGCACCACTGCTGTCTTCCACCGCACTGGATAATATGCATTATTCAGCGAGTTGTTAAACAGTGTGGTATAAATGTCAACTGCTTCCTGAGGAAAATGTCGTAGTACAACATTGGATATACCATTGACTCCTACTGATTTCTTTTTCTTTAGTGAATCAAAGATGAGCTGGAGCTCAATCTTCGAAATTAACAGGGAACTGGTCCCATTTCGCTCGGCGATTATGGCGTTTGCCAAATGTTCATCATTAAACCCGGTAAAACCAAGGTTCTCAGACCGCCACTGCGTTATATCTTTCCGGAGGTAAAAGTGGTGAACCAGAGCTCTACTCTCCAGGTCATGGTTCGGGCGAATGCTAGCATTCACCTTGTACACTTGCTGGAAAGCAGCCCCCACAGCCTCCACCTTCTCCTGCGGATCTTCGATTATGAAGAGGTCATCGTCCAAGACGGCGTCATCTGGGTCTATGCCTGCTGTCAGAAGTACGTCTCTGTTTTGTGTCGTCATCTGGAGCTTAAGACACGGAAGGTCATTTAGATCTTTTCTTCTGAATATCTTATTAATTTGTGGGAACATACTCGGGTCGGAAGCGTTCACGGCCCGAATTTTATTGTCCCAAATCCAATTAATGGATAACCTATAATTTTCTTTGATCAATTGGTTGATGTTTTTGATGGACGACTTCAGTGTCCTTATCTCCAGATCTCGCGTGTCAGTAAACCGTCTGTACAAGCGTTTTAGTCTTGTCAGTAAGCCACTTTTTTGTGTAATGCATCAATTGTCGTGTTACGGTACATGTCAGTTGCGTTACGTTCTTTGTATTTCGGTATTGTCCTGTTCATTGTTCGTTGAATTATTTCGTCCATTTGTTCTAAGTATCTGTCAATTTCAATATTTGTCAGGTTCCTGTCATTTGGTGGGGATATACCATTTGAAAGTAATTCGCTCAATGAGACGTTCGGGAAGCGTGGCCATCGCACCTTACTGTAATTTTAAGTATGCGCAGGCACATACTCCTCCAACTCCATAGGCTCATTCGGAAGTTGTATTCATTGTCGTACTCGATCGTTCTTAAACAATTTTTAGGCCTATGGCCCAGAGTGTCAGTAATTGTTACTCTTTCGTCTTTCAACAATAGATCCAGATAGGCACCGCCTCTTGGAAACGATGGCCTGTCTGTAGCGAGAAGTTCAATGCGATACTCCAGGTTGTATCGACCCATTCAATTATACAGATGGTTACCATGAGGATTTTGTATTTGATTTCCCCAATCTATATGTTTTGCATTTAAATCACCAGCCAATATGTAGTAGTTTTCTTCCGAGCTCAATCTTAAGCATTCAAAAAGCTTTTCAAGCTCTGTTATAAACTGTGTGGACTGAGGTGTTTCCGGTGTATAAGCAGCGATCGCATACATTCGCTTCCCCTGTTGGAGATGAATGCATATGATGCATGCCTCTAACGTCCGAAATTTACGCACATCACTATTATATATTACCTTATGACTATTTTTCGCTCTACGTTCGGTCCTAATCAGTGAATTTGCATTCACAGCTAAGATCTTAAAGGGCCTCTCCGGCCCTTAACCCCTAAGTTACGTTAATCTCGGCAAAACAGAGTAGAGATAATCCACCCTAGTCGCCTGCTCCCTGATCTGGTTTTGGAGCCCAGTCAACTGGCCCTGGATGGCCAGTAGAATGCCCATAATATTCGCCTGTGCCGCCGGCGCCTTAGGCACGGGGGCTTTTTGGCGGAGTTCATTTTAAAGCACCTGTTGTTCCGTGCAGGAATCTATGCCCTTCAAAAGACCGTTTGAAATTTTTCGGTTTTAGGGGTGAAACTAAAGAATTCAGTAGTAGTTTGTTTTAGCAACTCTTTAATTTTTTTGTGCTGTTCCAGTGTGAAGCAATGGATAGCATGCCTATCGTTATTTAATCTTTTTATAGTAAAATTTTGACCAATGGTCAACTTACACAGATTTATGGTATCCTGTTACTCCATTTTATAAGCATTTATGGGTGGAACCTTTTCTTTTTTCGTAATCGGCGGCTGTGCCTGCTGCTGCTTAGACTGACTTTTCTACTGCTGTTGATTCTGCTGCTTTTGATTCTGCTGCTGCTGTTTTTTTGGCGGTTGTTTCTGGGCTTGTGCCTGCTGCTCTTGCTGTTGTTTTGCCGTTGTTGTTTTGGCTGCTGCTGTGGCTGTTGTTTTTGTAATTGTTATTTTTGCTGTTGTTGTTCTTGTTCGTCGAGTTCTTTTAGTTGTTTCGCTCGGCGCGCTTCTTGGCTGGCCTTAACTTTGCTTTTCAACCTTTGGATTTCTGGCTCCAATGCTTCAATTTGAGCGACCATTATTTGTTATTCGTCCTCCTCAGATGACGCCTCTCATATGGAGTGGTTCACGAAGGCAGGACTATCGCCCGTCGTGAAGTGCCCTTCTCCTTCCTCAGACATATATTCAATACCCTCTTCGGGTGAAGTGTCTAGCTGGGTTTGTCTTGCTGCCTCTGACGTCTCGTCTATATCGGACGTATTCACCCCAGCTGGCAGCTTTGCTGAGGTGGTAGCCAATGCACTTCGCATCATGCCATCGAGCCCACATGATCAGATCCAACCTAATGCAGGTTTTATCTGCTTATCAATTGCATTGAAACGACTAGCGCTTTTATTGGCCACACAAGTTTGTTGTTGTTTATTCGAATTCTTTATTTTTTCCTTACTCGTTTATTAGCCAACATTTTTTGTTGTTCATATAAGGAGGGAGATTTTTTATGTGAAAAATTTTGACACTGGTCATTTTTATTTGTATTATATTCAGTTTTTGTATTATTACATACTTGCTTTTTAAAGCAATATTTCGTATCATTTGATGACTTTGAATGCCCAACTACAACTTGAGTGTGCTACCAACAAGTTTTTTCTCAATTTTGTTTGGCTGGAATTATGGATTTTTCAAGATTTGCCAAGCGTTTTAGTCTCGTCAGTAAGCCACTTTTTTGTGTAATGCATCAATTGTCGTGTTACGGTACATGTCAGTTGCGTTACGTTCTTTGTATTTCGGTATTGTCCTGTTCATTGTTCGTTGAATTATTTCGTCCATTTGTTCTAAGTATCTGTCAATTTCAATATTTGTCAGGTTCCTGTCATTTGGTGGGGATATACCATTTGAAAGTAATTCGCTCAATGAGACCTTCGGGAAGCGTGGCTATCGCACCTTACTGTAATTTTAAGTATGCGCAGGCACATATTCCTCCAACTCCATAGGCTCATTCGGAAGTTGTATTACGGCGGCGAGTCCGCAGTGGTCATAGTCGTACTCGATCGTTCTTAAACAATTTTTAGGCCTATGGCCCACAGTGTCAGTAATTGTTACTCTTTCGTCTTTCAACAATAGATCCAGATAGGCACCGCCTCTTGGAAACGATGGCCTGTCTGTAGCGAGAAGTTCAATGCGATACTCCAGGTTGTATCGACCCATCCAATTATACAGATGGTTACCATGAGGATTTTGTATTTGATTTCCCCAATCTATATGTTTTGCATTCAAATCACCAGCCAATATGTAGTAGTTTTCTTCCGAGCTCAATCTTAAGCATTCAAAAAGCTTTTCAAGCTCTGTTATAAACTGTGTGGATTGAGGTGTTTCCGGTGTATAGGCAGCGATTGCATACCTTCGCTTCCCCTGTTGGAGATGAATGCATATGATGTATGCCTCTAACGTCCGAAATTTACGCACATCACTATTATATATTACCTTATGACTATTTTTCGCTCTACGTTCGGTGCTAATCGGTGAATTTGCATTCACAGCTAAGATCTTAAAGGGCCTCTCCGGCCCTTAACCTCTAAGTTGCGTTAATCTCGGCAAAACAGAGTAGAGATAATCCACCCTAGTCGCCTGCTCCCTGATCTGGTTTTGGAGGCCAGTCAACTGGCCCTGGATGGCCAGTAGAATGCCCATAATATTCGCCTGTGCCGCCGGCGCCTTAGGCACGGGGGCTTTTTGGCGGAGTTCATTTAAGAGCACCTGTTGTTCCGTGCAGGAATCTATGCCCTTCAAAAGACCGTTTGAAATTTTTCGGTTTTAGGGGTGAAACTAAAGAATTCAGTAGTAGTTTGTTTTAGCAACTCTTTAATTTTTTTGTGCTGTTCCAGTGTGAAGCAATGGATAGCATGCCTATCGTTATTTCATCTTTTTATTGTAAAATTTTGACCAATGGTCAACTTAGACAGATTTTTGGTATCCTGTAACTCCATTTTATAAGTATTTATGGGTGGAACCTTTTCTTTTTTCGTAATCGGCGGCTGTGGCTGCTGCTGCTTAGACTGACTTTTCTACTGCTGTTGATTCTGCTGCTTTTGATTCTGCTGCTGCTGTTTTTTTGGCGGTTGTTTCTGGGCTTGTGCCTGCTGCTCTTGCTGTTGTTTTGCCGTTGTTGTTTTGGCTGCTGCTGTGGCTGTTGTTTTTGTAATTGTTCTTTTTGCTGTTGTTGTTCTTGTTCGTCGAGTTCTTTTAGTTGTTTCGCTCGGCGCGCTTCTTGGCTGGCCTTAACTTTGCTTTTCAACCTTTGGATTTCTGGCTCCAATGCTTCAATTTGAGCGACCATTATTTGTTATTCGTCCTCCTCAGATGACGCCTCTCATATGGAGTGGTTCACGAAGGCAGTACTATCGCCCGTCGTGAAGTGCCCTTCTCCTTCCTCAGACATATATTAAATACCCTCTTCGGGTGAAGTGTCTAGCTGGGTTTGTCTTGCTGCCTCTGACGTCTCGTCTATATCGGACGTATTCACCCCAGCTGGCAGCTTTGCTGAGGTGGTAGCCAACGCACTTCGCATCATGCCACCGAGCCCACATGATCAGATCCAACCTAATGCAGGCTTTTTCTGTTTATCAATTGCATTGAAACGACTAGCGCTTTTAATAGCCACACAGCCACACAAGTTTGTTGTTGTTTATTCGGGTTCTTTCCTATTTTCTCCTTACTCGTTTATATGCCAACATTTCTTGTTGCTCATAAGAGGAGGGAGATTTTGTATGTGAAAGAATTTGACACTGGTCATTTTTATTTTTATTATATTCAGTTTTTGTATGATTACATACTTGCTTTTTAAAGCAATTTTTCGTATCATTTGATGACTTTAAATGCCCAGCAAAAACTTGAGTGTGCTACCACCAAGTTGTTTCTCAATTATGTTTGGCTGGAATTATAGCTTTTTCACTACTTGCCAAGGTCGATCATCAGATTCTTTTGCTCTAGTGGCGCTGGTCTACTTTTTCATTTTAATTGAAAAACTTCTTGTGCCTTCATCCTGTATTGAACCATGACCAGCCGCTTAGTAGCCAACGCACTTCGCATTACGCCACCGAGCCTACATGATCAGATCCAACCTAATGCAGGTTTTTATTAGCCACACAAGTTTGTTGTTGTTGATTCGGGTTCTTTCTTTTTTTTCTCCTTACTCGTTTGTAAGCCAAAATTTTTTGTTGTTCATATAAGGATGGAGATTTTTTATGTGAAAGATTTTGACACTGGTAATTTTTATTTGTATTATATTTAGTTTTTGTATGATTACATAATTGCTTTTTAAGGCCATTTATCGTATCATTTGATGACTTTGGATGCCCAACAACAACTTGAGTGTGGTACCACCAAGTTTTGTCTCAATTATGTTTGGCTGGAATTGTAGCTATTTCACGGCTTGCCAAGGTCGATTGTCAGATTCCTTTGCTCTAGTGGTGCTGGTCTACTTTTTCATTTTAATTGAAAAAATTCTAGTGCCTTCACCGTGTATTGAACCATGACCAGCCGCTTAGTAGCCAACGCACTTCGCATCACGCCACCGAGCCCACATGATCAGATCCAACCTAATGCAGTTTTTTTCTGTTTATCAATTGCATTGAAACGACTAGCGCTTTTATTAGCCACACAAGTTTGTTGTTGTTTATTCGGGTTCTTTCTTTTTTTCTCCTTACTCGTTTTTAAGCCAAAATTTTTTGTTGTTCATATAAGGAGGGAGATTTTTTATGTGAAAGATTTTGACACTGGTAATTTTTATTTGTATTATATTCAGTTTTTGTATGATTACATACTTGCTTTTTAAAGCCATTTATCGTATCATTTGATGACTTTGGATGCCCAACAACAACTTGAGTGTGCTACCACTAAGTTTTTTCTCAATTATGTTTGGCTGGAATTGTAGCTATTTCGCGACTTGCCAAGGTCAATCATCAGATTCCGTTGCTCTAGTGGTGCTGGTCTACTTTTTCATTTGAATTGAAAAAATTCTAGTGCCTTCACCGTGTATTGAACCATGACCAGCCGCTTAGTAGTCAACGCACTTCGCATCACGCCACCGAGCCCAAAAGATCAGATCCAACCTAATGCAGGTTTTTTCTGTTTATCATTTGCATTGAAACGACTAGCGCTTTTATTAGCCACACAAGTTTGTTGTTGTTTATTCGTTGTCTTTCTTATTTTCTCCTTTCTCGTTTATAAGCCAACATTTTTTGTTGTTCATATAAGGAGGGAGATTTTTTATGTAAGAGATTTTGAAACTGGTCATTTTATTTGTATTGTATTCAGTTTTTGTATGATTACATACTTGCTTTTTAAAGCCATTTTTCGTATCATTTGATGACTTTGAATGCCCAATAATAACTTGAGTGTGCTACCGCCAAGCTTTTTTCTCAATTATGTTTGGCTGGAATTATAGCTTTTTCACTACTTGCCAAGGTCGATCATCAGATACTTTTGCTCTAGTGGCGCTGGTCTACTTTTTTCATTTTAATTGAAAAACTTCTTGTGCCTTCATCGTGTATTCAACCATGACCAGCCGCTTAGTATCCAACGCACTTCGCATCACGCCACCGAGCCCACATTATCAGATCCAACCTAATGCAGTTTTTTTTTCTGTTTATCAATTGCATTGAAACGACTAGCGCTTTTATTAGCCACACAAGTTTGTTGTTGTTTATTCGGGTTCTTTCTTTTTTTCTCCTTACTCGTTTATAATCCAAAATTTCTTGTTGTTCATATAAGAAGGGAGATTTTTTATGTGAAAGATTTTGACACTGGTAATTTTTATTTGTATTATATTCAGTTTTTGTATGATTACATACTTGCTTTTTAAAGCCATTTTTCGTATCATTTGATGACTTTGAATGGCCAACAACAACTTGAGTGTGCTACCACCAAGTTTTTTTCATGTACATACGCACATACATATACGTACGCACATACATGCACGTATGCCCCCGCATACATACATATTTTTAATTTTTTTTTTGGTGCCACCCCGACTGTTCCCTATACCTAATTACCTAAATCTATGTAATTCGGCCAAGATATACTATCTTCATCGACTTTAAATATAATGATGCTGTTCAGAGAGCCACCAGAACTGGCTCTCCTGTTTCACCCTATCCCTCCGGTCCCGATCGGACACAGTCCTACTGAACCGAAGGCGCTCTTCTCCACCTTGAGCGATGACGTCTCGACCATACAGGAGTCGGATATCCACAGTTTTCCGGCTGACGTGGTAGATGAGCGGAACCGCCCCTCCATCCTGTATCAACCCTCGACTGTCTAAATAGAGGAATGTCTCGGGAGGGATGTCGCCACTTAACCGCGCACTCTCGCAATATTCGTTATTGGGGTAATACGCCCCAAAAATTAAGTTGTTAGTTGAGGACATCGCTCTTGCAACGTGTCCCCGAATCAGCTTAAACAAAAAATTATCTATTCTGTTTATGTTGTCTCCGTTGTATATAACCTGGTTGGAATAATATCGTTTGTACTCCGACTATGGTGTTCTGTGTAATCCAAGGCAACGTCAAAGACACTGGCTCTCAAACACCCGAATCTTTTCCATTTGAGATATGGGCAACGTTGAGCCACACCGGGCATCCATAGGCAATCATCGGCCTGATGAGGGCCATGTAGCAAATCACCTTCACCCTGCTATCAAGACGACTGCTATAAAACAATCGTTTTGTCAGGGCAAAGGCTCCACTAGCCCTGGCCAGAGCAGCACCTATATGTCTGTCGAAATACAAGTACTGATCCAACCAGATGCCAAGGTACTTTACTACACTTTTACTCGCCAGTGGATGTCCATGTGGTCCTACGATCACCAGCTTGCGCCAGTTCTTTCTCGTATCCCTTGAGGCGCTAGACAACGAAGTCCTAAACAGAATTGTTTCTGATTTCTGGAAATTGAATTTCAACTTCCAGTCATCACAATATCGCTGAATCTTGTCGAAGTCACGCTGCAAAAGAATTTTGATGACCTCAACTTTTGGAGCTGTTCTGTACGCAATTAGATCGCCGGCGTACGCAATTGCCTGAGTTAGACTACCGATCACATCGCTGGTGTAAATGCTGAAGAGAATCGGCGAGTTAACCGCTCCCTGCTGAAGACCATTGTTATTATTAAAAACTGTGGTAGAAGTTACATTCCCACTCTTGACAACAAACTTTCTACCATTTAGCATGTCATAAAGCATGTACAATAGGGGTTTACTTATACCAAGTCTGACGAGCTTTAGATAGAGACCCTCTAACCATACGGTGTCGAAGGCCTTCTCCAAATCAACCAGACAGGTTCCCGTACACTGGTTTTTAGATTTGTTCCATTGGACATCAGAAAAGAGTTTAGACGCGGCATGAATTGTGTCATGTCCGTCTTAAGACCGAACTGAGTATCCGGTATGATTTTGTTCTCCTCCGCCCACTTGAACAAAATCCTATTAATAACCTTTTCACATACTTTGCTGATACTCGGAAGAAGACTTATCGATCTGAGATTCGCCGGATTGGAATGGTCCTTTCCCTTTTTAAGGAGAGGATGCACCACTGCTGTCTTCCACCGCACTGGATAATATGCATTATTCAGCGAGTTGTTAAACAGTGTGGTATAAATGTCAACTACTTCCTGAGGAAAATGTCGTAGTACAACATTGGATATACCATCGACTCCTACTGATTTCTTTTTCTTTAGTGAATCAAAGATGAGCTGGAGCTCAATCTTCGAAATTAACAGGGAACTGGTCCCATTTCGCTCGGCGATTATGGCGTTTGCCAAATGTTCATCATTAAACCCGGTAAAACCAAGGTTCTCAGACCGCCACTGCGTTATATCGTTCCGGAGGTAAAAGTGGTGAACCAGAGCTCTGCTCTCCAGGTCATGGTTCGGGCGAATGCTAGCATTCACCTTGTACACTTGCTGGAAAGCAGCCCCCACAGCCTCCACCTTCTCCTGCGGATCTGCGATTATGAAGAGGTCATCGTCCAAGACGTCGTCATCTGGGTCTATGCCTGCTGTCAGAAGTACGTCTCTGTTTTGTGTCGTCATCTGGAGCTTAAGACACGGAAGGTCATTTAGATCTTTTCTTCTGAATATCTTATTAATTTGTGGGAACACACTCGGGTCGGAAGCGTTCACGGCCCGAATTTTACTGTCCCAAATCCAATTAATGGACAACCTATAATTTTCTTTGATCAATTGGTTGATGTTTTTGATGGACGACTTCAGTGTCCTTATCTCCAGATCTCGCGTGTCAGTAAACCGCCTGTACAAGCGTTTTAGTCTTGTCAGTAAGCCACTTTTTTGTGTAATGCATCAATTGTCGTGTTACGGTACATGTCAGTTGCGTTACGTTCTTTGTATTTCGGTATTGTCCTGTTCATTGTTCGTTGAATTATTTCGTCCATTTGTTCTAAGTATCTGTCAATTTCAATATTTGTCAGGTTCCTGTCATTTGGTGGGGATATACCATTTGAAAGTAATTCGCTCAATGAGACGTTCGGGAAGCGTGGCCATCGCACCTTACTGTAATTGTAAGTATGCGCAGGCACATACTCCTCCAACTCATAGGCTCATTCGGAAGTTGTATTACGGCGGCGAGTCCGCAGTGGTCATTGTCGTACTCGATCGTTCTTAAACATTTTTTAGGCCTATGGCCCACAGTGTCAGTAATTGTTACTCTTTCGTCTTTCAACAATAGATCCAGATAGGCACCGCCTCTTGGAAACGATGGCCTGTCTGTAGCGAGAAGTTCAATGCGATACTCCAGGTTGTATCGACCCATCCAATTATACAGATGTTTACCATGAGGATTTTGTATTTGATTTCCCCAATCTATATGTTTTGCATTCAAATCACCAGCCAATATGTAGTAGTTTATTTCCGAGCTCAATCTTAAGCATTCAAGAAGCTTTTCAAGCTCTGTTATAAACTGTGTGGGCTGAGGTGTTTCCGGTGTATAGGCAGCGATCGCATACATTCGCTTCCCCTGTTGGAGATGAATGCATATGATGCATGCCTCTAACGTCCGAAATTTACGCACATCACTATTATATATTACCTTATGACTATTTTTCGCTCTACGTTCGGTGCTAATCAGTGAATTTGCATTCACAGCTAAGATCTTAAAGGGCCTCTCCGGCCCTTAACCTCTAAGTTGCGTTAATCTCGGCAAAACAGAGTAGAGATAATCCACCCTAGTCCCCTGCTCCCTGATCTGGTTTCGGAGGCCAGTCAACTGGCCTAGGATGGCCAGTAGAATGCCCATAATATTCGCCTGTGCCGCCGGCGCCTTAGGCACGGGGGCTTTTTGGCGGAGTTCATTTAAGAGCACCTGTTGTTCCGTGCAGGAATCTATGCCCTTCAAAAGACCGTTTGAAATTTTTCGGTTTTAGGGGTGAAACGTAAGAATTCAGTAGTAGTTTGGTTTAGCAACTCTTTAATTTTTTTGTGCTGTTCCAGTGTGAAGCAATGGATAGCATGCCTATCGTTATTTAATCTTTTTATAGTAAAATTTTGACCAATGGTCAACTTACACAGATTTATGGTATCCTGTAACTCCATTTTATAAGCATTTATGGATGGAACCTTTTCTTTTTTCGTAATCGGCGGCTGTGGCTGCTGCTGCTTAGACTGACTTTTCTACTGCTGTCGATTCTGCTGCTTTTGATTTTGCTGCTGCTGTTTTTTTGGCGGTTGTTTCTGGGCTTGTGCCTGCTGCTCTTGCTGTTGTTTTGCCGTTGTTGTTTTGGCTGCTGCTGTGGCTGTTGTTTTTGTAATTGTTCTTTTTGCTGTTGTTGTTCTTGTTCGTCGAGTTCTTTTAGTTGTTTCGCTCGGCGCGCTTCTTGGCTGGCCTTAACTTTGCTTTTCAACCTTTGGATTTCTGGCTCCAATGCTTCAATTTGAGCGACCGTTATTTGTTATTCGTCCTCCTCAGATGACGCCTCTCATATGGAGTGGTTCACGAAGGCAGTACTATCGCCCGTCGTGAAGTGCCCTTCTCCTTCCTCAGACATATATTCAATACCCTCTTCGGGTGAAGTGTCTAGCTGGGTTTGTCTTGCTGCCTCTGACGTCTCGTCTATATCGGACGTATTCACCCCAGCTGGCAGCTTTGCTGAGGTGGTAGCCAATGCACTTCGCATCATGCCATCGAGCCCACATGATCAGATCCAACCTAATGCAGGTTTTATCTGCTTATCAATTGCATTGAAACGACTAGCGCTTTTATTGGCCAAACAAGTTTGTTGTTGTTTATTCGAATTCTTTATTTTCTCCTTACTCGTTTATTAGCCAACATTTTTTGTTGTTCATATAAGGAGGGAGATTTTTTATGTGAAAGATTTTGACACTGGTCATTTTTATTTGTATTATATTCAGTTTTTGTATGATTACATACTTGCTTTTTAAAGCAATATTTCGTATCATTTGATGACTTTGAATGCCCAACTACAACTTGAGTGTGCTACCAACAAGTTTTTTCTCAATTTTGTTTGGCTGGAATTATATCTATTTCACGACTTGCCAAGGTCGATCATCAGATTCCTTTGCTCTAGTGGTGCTGGTCTACTTTTTCATTTTAATTGAAAAACTTGTTGTGCCTTCATCGTGTATTGAACCATGACCAGCCGGATAATAGCCAACGCACTTTGCATCACGCCACCGAGCCCACATGATCAGATCCAACCTAATGCAGGTTTTTTCTGTTTATCATTTGCATTGAAACGACTAGCGCTTTTATTAGCCACACAAGTTTGTTGCTGTTTATTTGGGTTCTTTCTTTTTTTCTCCTTACTCAATTTTAAGCCAAAATTTTTTATTGTTCATATAAGGAGGGAGATTTTTTATGTGAAAGATTTTGACACTGGTCATTTTTATTTGAATTATATTCAGTTTTTGTATGATTACATACTTGCTTTTTAAAGCCATTTTTCGTATCATTTGATGACTTTGAATGCCCAACAACAACTTGAGTGTGCTGCCACCAAGTTTTTTCTCAATTATGTTTGGCGGGAATTATATCTATTTCACGACTTGCCAAGGTCGATCATCAGATTCCTTTGCTCTAGTGGTGCTGGTCTACTGTTTTCATTTTAATTGAAAAACTTGTTGTGCCTTCATCGTGTATTGAACCATGACCAGCCGGATAATAGCCAACGCACTTTGCATCACGCCACCGAGCCCACATGATCAGATCCAACCTAATGCAGGTTTTTTCTGTTTATCATTTGCATTGAAACGACTAGCGCTTTTATTAGCCACACAAGTTTGTTGTTGTTTATTCGAAAATAAGAATTCTCCTTACTCGTTTATAAGCCAACATTTCTTGTTGTTCATATAAGGAGGGAGATTTTTTATGTGAACGATTTTGACACTGGTCATTTTTATTTGTATTATATTCAGTTTTTGTATGATTACATACTTGCTTTTTAAAGCCATTTTTCGTATCGTTTGATGACTTTGAATGCCCAACAATAACTTGAGTGTGCTACCACCAAGCTTTTTCCTCAATTATGTTTCGCTGGAATTATAGCTATTTCACGACTTGCCAAGGTCGATCATCAGATTCCTTTGCTCTAGTGGCGCTGGTTTACTTTTTATTTTAATTGAAAAACTTCTTGTGCCTTCACCGTGTATTGAACAATGACCAGCCGCTTAGTAGCCAACGCACTTCGCATCACGCCACCGAGCCCACATGATCAGATCCAACCTAATGCAGGTTTTTTCTGTTTATCAATTGCATTGAAACGACTAGCCCTTTTATTAGCCACACAAGTTTGTTGTTGTTTATTTGGGTTCTTTCTTTTTTTCTCCTTACTCGTTTTTAAGCCAAAATTTTTTGTTGTTCATATAAGGAGGGAGATTTTTTATGTGAAAGATTTTGACACTGGTAATTTTTATTTGTATTATATTCAGTTTTTGTATGATTACATACTTGCCTTTTAAAGCCATTTATCGTATCATTTGATGACTTTGGATGCCCAACAACAACTTGAGTGTGCTACCACCAAGTTTTTTCTCAATTACGTTTGGCTGGAATTGTAGCTATTTTGCGACTTGCCAAGGTCGATCATCAGATTCCTTTGCTCTAGTGGTGCTGGTCTACTTTTTCATTTGAATTGAAAAAATTCTAGTGCCTTCACCGTGTATTGAACCATGACCAGCCGCTTAGTAGACAACGCACTTCGCATCACGCCACCGAGCCCAAAAGATCAGATCCAACCTAATGCAGGTTTTTTCTGTTTATCATTTGCATTGAAACGACTAGTGCTCTTATTAGCCACACAAGTTTGTTGTTGTTTATTCGAAAATAAGAATTCTCCTTACTCGTTTATAAGCCAACATTTCTTGTTGTTCATATAAGGAGGGAGATTTTTTATGTGAAAGATTTTGACACTGGTCATTTTTATTTGTATTATATTCAGTTTTTGTATGATTACATACTTGCTTTTTAAAGCCATTTTTCGTATCGTTTGATGACTTTGAATGCCCAACAATAACTTGAGTGTGCTACCACCAAGCTTTTTCCTCAATTATGTTTCGCTGGATTTATAGCTATTTCACGACTTGCCAAGGTCGATCATCAGATTCCTTTGCTCTAGTGGCGCTGGTTTACTTTTTATTTTAATTGAAAAACTTCTTGTGCCTTCACCGTGTACTGAACAATGACCAGCCGCTTAGTAGCCAACGCACTTCGCATCACGCCACCGAGCCCAAAAGATCAGATCCAACCTAATGCAGGTTTTTTCTACTTATCAATTGCATTGAAACGACTAGCGTTTTTATTGGCCACACAAGTTTGTTGTTGGTTATTCGAATTCTTTATTTTCTCCTTACTCGTTTATTAGCCAACATTTTTTGTTGTTCATATAAGGAGGGAGATTTTTTATGTGAAAGATTTTGACACTGGTCATTTTTATTTGTATTATATTCAGTTTTTGTATGATTACATACTTGCTTTTTAAAGCAATATGTCGTATCATTTGATGACTTTGAATGCCCAACTACAACTTGAGTGTGCTACCAACAAGTTTTTTCTCAATTTTGTTTGGCTGGAATTATGGATTTTTCAAGACTTGCCAAGCGTTTTAGTCTTGTCAGTAAGCCACTTTTTTGTGTAATGCATCAATTGTCGTGTTACGGTACATGTCAGTTGCGTTACGTTCTTTGTATTTCGGTATTGTCCTGTTCATTGTTCGTTGAATTATTTCGTCCATTTGTTCTAAGTATCTGTCAATTTCAATATTTGTCAGGTTCCTGTCATTTGGTGGGGCTATACCATTTGAAAGTAATTCGCTCAATGAGACGTTCGGGAAGCGTGGCCATCGCACCTTACTGTAATTGTAAGTATGCGCAGGCACATACTCCTCCAACTCCATAGGCTCATTCGGAAGTTGTATTACGGCGGCGAGTCCGCGGTGGTCATTGTCGTACTCGATCGTTCTTAAACAATTTTTAGGCCTATGGCCCACAGTGTCAGTAATTGTTACTCTTTCGTCTTTCAACAATAGATCCAGATAGGCACCGCCTCTTGGAAACGATGGCCTGTCTGTAGCGAGAAGTTCAATGCTATACTACAGGTTGTATCGACCCATCCAATTATACAGATGGTTACCATGAGGATTTTGTATTTGATTTCCCCAATCTATATGTTTTGCATTCAAATCACCAGCCGCCAATATGTAGTAGTTTTCTTCCGAGCTCAATATTAAGCATTCAAAAAGCTTTTCAAGCTCTGTTATAAACTGTGTGGGCTGAGGTGTCTCCGGTGTATAGGCAGCGATCGCATACATTCGCTTCCCCTGTTGGAGATGAATGCATATGATGCATGCCTCTAACGTCCGAAATTTACGCACATCACTATTATATATTACCTTATGACTAATGCCTTTACGTATAAAGATTGCGACGCCCCCTCCTTGAATGAAGTTGGGTCCGTCTCTCCTTACGATATTGTAATTGTTGTTAGTCAATTTATGTTTCTGGATAAGCTTAGTTTCGCTAGCCAAAAACACATCTGGACTTATGTCTTTAAGCAATTGGAATAAATTCGCTCTGCGTTCGGTCCTAATCAGTGAATTTGCATTCACAGCTAAGATCTTAAAGGGCCTCTCCGGCCCTTAACCTCTAAGTTGCGTTAATCTCGGCAAAACAGAGTAGAGATAATCCACCCTAGTCGCCTGCTCCCTGATCTGGTTTTGGAGGCCAGTCAACTAGCCCTGGATGGCCTAGTAGAATGCTCATAATATTCGCCTGTGCCGCCGGCGCCTTAGGCACGGGGGCTTTTTGGCGGAGTTCATTTAAGAGCACCTGTTGTTCCGTGCAGGAATCTATGCCCTTCAAAAGACCGTTTGAAATTTTTCGGTTTTAGGGGTGAAACTAAAGAATTCAGTAGTAGTTTGTTTTAGCAACTCTTTAATTTGTTTGTGCTGTTCCAGTCTGAAGCAATGGATAGCATGCCTATCGTTATTTAATCTTTTTATAGTAAAATTTTGACCAATGGTCAACTTACACAGATTTATGGTACCCTGTAACTCCATTTTATAAGTATTTATGGTTGGAACATTTTCTTTTTTCGTAATCGGCGGCTGTGGCTGCTGCTGCTTAGACTGACTTTTCTACTGCTGTTGTATCTGCTGCTTTTGATTCTGCTGCTGCTGTTTTTTTGGCGGTTGTTTCTGGGCTTGTGCCTGCTGCTCTTGCTGTTGTTTTGCCGTTGTTGTTTTGGCTGCTGCTGTGGCTGTTGTTTTTGTAATTGTTCTTTTTGCTGTTGTTGTTCTTGTTCGTCGAGTTCTTTTAGTTGTTTCGCTCGGCGCGCTTCTTGGCTGGCCTTAACTTTGCTTTTCAACCTTTGGATTTCTGGCTCCAATGCTTCAATTTGAGCGACCATTATTTGTTATTCGACCTCCTCAGATGACGCCTCTCATATGGAGTGGTTCACGAAGGCAGTACTATCGCCCGTCGTGAAGTGCCCTTCTCCTTCCTCAGACATATATTCAATACCCTCTTCGGGTGAAGTATCTAGCTGGGTTTGTCTTGCTGCCTCTGACGTCTCGTCTATATCGGACGTATTCACCACAGCTGGCAGCTTTGCTGAGGTGTTAGCCAACGCACTTCGCATCATGCCACCGAGCCCACATGATCAGATCCAACCTAATGCAGGTTTTTTCTGTTTATCAATTGCATTGAAACGACTAGCGCTTTTATTAGCCACACAAGTTTTTTTTTTCGGGTTCTTTGTTATTTTCTCCTTACTCGTTTATAAGCCAACATTTTTGGTTGTTCATATAAGGAGGCAGATTTTTTATGTCAAAGATTTTGACACTGGTCATTTTTATTTGAATTATATTCAGTTTTTGTATGATTACATACTTGCTTTTTAAAGCCATTTTTCGTATCATTTGATGACTTTGAATGCCCAACAACAACTTGAGTGTGCTACCACCAAGTTTTTTCTCAATTATGTTTGGCTGGAATTATATCTATTTCACGACTTGCCAAGGTCGATCATCAGATTCCTTTGCTCTAGTAGTGCTGGTCTACTTTTTCATTTTAATTGAAAAACTTGTTGTGCCTTCATCCTGTATTGGACCATGACCAGCCGCTTAGTAGCCAACGCACTTCGCATTACGCCACCGAGCCTACATGATCAGATCCTACCTAATGCAGGTTTTTATTAGCCACACAAGTTTGTTGTTGTTGATTCGGGTTCTTTCTTTTTTTTCTCCTTACTCGTTTGTAAGCCAAAATTTTTTGTTGTTCATATAAGGATGGAGATTTTTTATGTGAAAGATTTTGACACTGGTAATTTTTATTTGTATTATATTTAGTTTTTGTATGATTACATAATTGCTTTTTAAGGCCATTTATCGTATCATTTGATGACTTTGGATGCCCAACAACAACTTGAGTGTGGTACCACCAAGTTTTTTCTCAATTATGTTTGGCTGGAATTGTAGCTATTTCACGACTTGCCAAGGTCGATCATCAGATTCCTTTGCTCTAGTGGTGCTGGTCTACTTTTTCATTTTAATTGAAAAAATTCTAGTGCCTTCACCGTGTATTGAACCATTACCAGCCGCTTAGTAGCCAAGGCACTAAGCATCACGCCACCGAGCCCACATGATCAGATCCAACCTAATGCAGTTTTTTTCTTTTTATCCAACCTAATGCAGGTTTTTTCTGCTTATCAATTGCATTGAAACGACTAGCGCTTTTATTGGCCACACAAGTTTGTTGTTGTTTATTCGAATTCTTTATTTTCTCCTTACTCGTTTATTAGCCAACATTTTTTGTTGTTCATATAAGGAGGGAGATTTTTTATGTGAAAGATTTTGACACTGGTCATTTTTATTTGTATTATATTCAGTTTTTGTATGATTACATACTTGCTTTTGAAAGCAATATTTCGTATCATTTGATGACTTTGAATGCCCAACTACAACTTGAGTGTGCTACCAACAAGTTTTTTCTCAATTTTGTTTGGCTGGAATTATGGATTTTTCAAGACTTGCCAAGGTCGATCATCAGATTCTTTGATCTAGTGGTGCTGGTGTACTTTTTCATTTTAAATAAGAAACTTCTTGTACATTCATCGTGTATTGAACCATGACCAGCCGCTTAGTAGCCGATGCACTTCGCATCACTCCACCGAGCCCACATGATCAGATCCAACCTAATGCAGGCTTTTTCTGTTTATCAATTGCATTGAAACGACTAGCGCTTTTAATAGCCACACAGCCACACAAGTTTGTTGTTGTTTATTCGGGTTCTTTCTTATTTTCTCCTTACTCGTTTATATGCCAACATTTCTTGTTGCTCATAAGAGGAGGGAGATTTTGTATGTGAAAGAATTTGACACTGGTCATTTTTATTTTTATTATATTCAGTTTTTGTATGATTACATACTTGCTTTTTAAAGCAATTTTTCGTATCATTTGATGACTTTAAATGCCCAACAAAAACTTGAGTGTGCTACCACCAAGTTGTTTCTCAATTATGTTTGGCTGGAATTATAGCTTTTTCACTACTTGCCAAGGTCGATCATCAGATTCCTTTGCTCTAGTGGTGCTGGTCTACTTTTTCATTTTAATTGAAAATATTCTAGTGCCTTCACCGTGTATTGAACCATGACCAGCCGCTTAGTAGCCAACGCACTTCGCATCACGCCACCGAGCCCACATGATCAGATCCAACCTAATGCAGTTTTTTTCTGTTTATCAATTGCATTGAAACGACTAGCGCTTTCATTAGCCACACAAGTTTGTTTTTTTTTTCGGGTTCTTTGTTATTTTCTCCTTACTCGTTTATAAGCCAACATTTTTGGTTGTTCATATAAGGAGGCAGATTTTTTATGTCAAAGATTTTGACACTGGTCATTTTTATTTGAATTATATTCAGTTTTTGTATGATTACATACTTGCTTTTTAAAGCCATATTTCGTATCATTTGATGACTTTGAATGCCCAACAACAACTTGAGTGTGCTACCACCAAGTTTTTTCTCAATTATGTTTGGCTGGAATTATATCTATTTCACGATTTGCCAAGGTCGATCATCAGATTCCTTTGCTCTAGTGGTGCTGGTCTACTTTTTCATTTTAATTGAAAAACTTGTTGTGCCTTCATCGTGTATTGAACCATGACCAGCCGGATAATAGCCAACGCACTTTGCATCACGCCACCGAGCCCACATGATCAGATCCAACCTAATGCAGGTTTTTTCTGTTTATCATTTGCATTGAAACGACTAGCACTTTTATTAGCCACACAAGTTTGTTGTTGTTTATTCGAAAATAAGAATTCTCCTTACTCGTTCATAAGCCAACATTTCTTGTTGTTCATATAAGGAGGGAGATTTTTTATGTGAAAGATTTTGACACTGGTCATGTTTATTTGTATTATATTCAGTTTTGTATGGTTACATACTTGCTTTTTAAAGCCATTTTTCGTATTGTTTGATGACTTTGAATGCCCAACAATAACTTGAGTGTGCTACCACCAAGCTTTTTCCTCAATTATGTTTCGCTGCAATTATAGCTATTTCACGACTCGCCAAGGTCGATCATCAGATTCCTTTGCTCTAGTGGCGCTGATTTACTTTTTATTTTAATTGAAAAACTTCTTGTGCCTTCATTGTGTATTGAACAATGACCAGCCGCTTAGTAGCCAACGCACTTCGCATCACGCCACCGAGCCCACATGATCAGATCCAACCTAGTGCAGGTTTTTTCTGTTTATCAATTGCATTGAAACGACTAGCCCTTTTATTAGCCACACAAGTTTGTTGTTGTTTATTCGTTGTCTTTCTTATTTTCTCCTTACTCGTTTATAAGCCAACATTTTTTGTTGTTCATATAAGGAGGGAGATTTCTTATGTGAAAGATTTTGACACTGGTAATTTTTATTTGTATTATATTCAGTTTTTGCATGATTACATACTTGCTTTTTAAAGCCATTTATCGTATCATTTGATGACTTTGGATGCCCAACAACAACTTGAGTGTGCTACCACCAAGTTTTTTCTCAATTATGTTTGGCTGGAATTATAGCTATTTCACGACTTGCCAAGGTCGATCATCAGATTCCTTTGCTCTAGTGGTGCTGGTCTACTTTTTAATTTTAATTGAAAAACTTCTTGTGCCTTCATCGTGTATTGAACCATGACCAGCCGCTTAGTAGCCAACGCACTTCGCATCACGCCACCGAGCCCACATGATCAGATCCAACCTAATGCAGGTTTTCTCTGTTTATCAATTGCATTGAAACGGCTAGCGCTTTTATTAGCCACACAAGTTTGTTGTTTTTTTTTCGGGTGCTTTCTTATTTTCTCCTTACTCGTTTAAAAGCCAACATTTTTTGTTGTTCATATAAGGAAGGAGATTTTTTATGTGAAAGATTTTGACACTGGTCATTTTTATTTGTATTATATTCGGTTTTTGTATAATTACATACTTGCTTTTTAAAGCAATTTTTCGTATCATTTGATGACTTTTAATGCCCAACAACAACTTGAGTGTGCTACCACCAAGTTTTTTCTCAATTAAGTTTGGCTGGAATTATAGCTTTTTCACGACTTGCCAAGGTCGATCATCAGATTCCTTTCCACTATTGGTGGTGGTCTACTTTTTCATTTTAATTGAAAAACTTCTTGTGCCTTCATCGTGTATTGAACCATGACCAGCCGCTTAGCAGCCAACGCACTTCGCATCACGCCACCGAGCCCACATGATCAGATCCAACCTAATGCAGGTTTTTTCTGTTTATCAATTGCATTGAAACGACTAGCGCATTTATTAGCCACACAAGTTTGTTGTTGTTTATTCGGGTTCTTTCTTTTTTTCTCCTTACTCGTTTATAAGCCAACATTTTTTGTTGTTCATATAAGGAGGGATATTTTTTATGTAAGAGATTTTGACACTGGTCATTTTTATTTGTATTATATTCAGTTTTTGTATGATTACATACTTGCTTTTTAAAGCCATTTATCGTATCATTTGATGACTTTTTTGACACTGGTCATTTTTATTTGAATTATATTCAGTTTTTGTATGATTACATACTTGCTTTTTAAAGCCATTTTTCGTATCATTTGATGACTTTGAATGCCCAACAACAACTTGAGTGTGCTACCACCAAGTTTTTTCTCAATTATGTTTGGCTGGAATTATATCCATTTCACGACTTGCCAAGGTCGATCATCAGATTCCTTTGCTCTAGTGTTGCTGGTCTACTTTTTCATTTTAATTGAAAAACTTCTTGTGCCTTCATCGTGTACTGAACCATGACCAGCCGGTTAATAGCCAACGCACTTCGCATCACGCAACCGAGCCCAAAAGATCAGAACCAACCTAATGCAGGTTTTTTCTGTTTATCATTTGCATTGAAACGACTAGCGCTTTTATTAGCCACACAAGTTTGTTGTTGTTTATTCGGTGTCTTTCTTATTTTCTCCTTACTTATTTACAAGCCAACATTTTTTGTTGTTCATATAAGGAGGGATATTTTTTATGTAAGAGATTTTGACACTGGTCATTTTTATTTGTATTATATTCAGTTTTTGTATGATTACATACTTGCTTTTTAAAGCCATTTTTCGTATCATTTGATGACTTTGAATGCCCAACAATACATTAAGTGTGCTACCGCCAAGCTTTTTTCTCAATTATGTTTGGCTGGAATTATAGCTATTTCACGACTTGCCAAGGTCGATCATCAGATTCCTTTGCTCTAGTGGTGCTGGTCTACTTTTTCATTTTAATTGAAAAACTTCTTGTGCCTTCATCGTGTATTGAACCATGACCAGCCGCTTAGTAGCCAACGCACTTCGCATCACGCCACCGAGCCCACATGATCAGATCCAACCTAATGCAGGTTTTCTCTGTTTATCAATTGCATTGAAACGGCTAGCGCTTTTATTAGCCACACAAGTTTGTTGTTTTTTTTTTTCGGGTGCTTTCTTATTTTCTCCTTACTCGTTTAAAAGCCAACATTTTTTGTTGTTCATATAAGGAGGGAGATTTTTTATGTGAAAGATTTTGACACTGGTCATTTTTATTTGTATTATATTCGGTTTTTGTATAATTACATACTTGCTTTTTAAAGCAATTTTTCGTATCATTTGATGACTTTAAATGCCCAACAACAACTTGAGTGTGCTACCACCAAGTTTTTTCTCAATTAAGTTTGGCTGGAATTATAGCTTTTTCACGACTTGCCAAGGTCGATCATCAGATTCCTTTCCACTATTGGTGCTGGTCTACTTTTTCATTTTAATTGAAAAACTTCTTGTGCCTTCATCGTGTATTGAACCATGACCAGCCGCTTAGTAGCCAACGCACTTCGCATCACGCCACCGAGCCCACATGATCAGATCCAACCTAATGCAGGTTTTTTCTGTTTATCAATTGCATTGAAGCGACTAGCGCTTTTATTAGCCACACAAGTTTGTTGTTGTTTATTCGGGTTCTTTCTTATTTTCTCCTTACTCGTTCATAAGGCAACATTTTTTGTTGTTCATATAAGGAGGAATATTTTTTATGTGAAAGATTTTGACAATGGTAATTTTTATTTGTATTATATTTAGTTTTTGTATGATTACATACTTGCTTTTTGCCACTTTTCGTATCATTTGATGACTTTGAATGCCCAACAACAACTTGAGTGTGCTACAACCAAGTTTTTTCTCAATTATGTTTGGCTGGAATTATAGCTATTTCACGACTTGCCAAGGTCGATCATCAGATTGCTTTGCTCTAGTGGTGCTGGTCTACTTTTTCATTTTAGGTGAAAAACTTCTTGTGCCTTCATCGTATATTGAACCATGACCAGCCGCTTAGTAGCCAACGTACTTCGCATCACTTCACCGAGCCCACATAATCAGATCCAACCTAATGCAGGTTTTTTCTGTTTATCAATTGCATTGAAACGACTAGCGCTTTTATTAGCCACACAAGTTTGTTGTTGTTTATTCGGGTTCTTTCTTATTTTCTCCTTACTCGTTTATAAGCCAACATTTTTTGTTGTTCATATAATTAGGGATATTTTTTATGTGAAAGATTTTGACACTGGTAATTTTTATTTGAATTATATTCAGTTTTTGTATGATTACATACTTGCTTTTTAAAGCCATTTTTCGTATCATTTGATGACTTTGAATGCCCAACAACAACTTGAGTGTGCTACCACCAAGTTTCTTCTCAATTATGTTTGGCTGGAATTATATCTATTTCACGACTTGCCAAGGTCGATCATCAGATTCCTTTGCTCTAGTGGTGCTGGTCTACTTTTTCATTTTAATTGAAAAACTTCTTGTGCCTTCATCGTGTATTGAACCATGACCAGCCGGTTAATAGCCAACGCACTTTGCATCACGCCACCGAGCCCACATGATCAGATCCAACCTAATGCGGGTTTTTTATGTTTATCAATTGCATTGAAACGACTAGCGCTTTTATTAGCCACACAAGTTTGTTGTTATTTATTCGGGTTCTTTCTTATTTTCTCCTTACTCGTTTATAAGCCAACATTTTTGTTGTTCATATAAGGAGGGAGATTTTTTATGTAAAAGATTTTGACACTGGTCATTTTTATTTGTATTATATTCAGTTTTTGTATGATTACATACTTGCTTTTAAAGCAATCTTTCGTATCATTTGATGACTTTGAATGCCCAACAACAACTTGCGTGTGCTACCATCAATTTTTTTTTTCAATTATGTTTGGCTGGAATTATAGCTTTTGCACGACTTGCCAAGGTCGATCATCAGATACTTTGCTCTAGTGGTGCTGGTCTACTTTTTCATTTTAAATGAAAAACTTCTTGTGCCTTCATCGTGTATTGAACCATGACCAGCCGCTTAGTAGCCAACGCACTTCGCATCAGGCCACCGAGTACACATGATCAGATCCAAACTAATGCAGGCTTTTTCTGTTTATCAATTGCATTGAAACGACTAGCGCTTTTATTAGCCACACAAGTTTGTTGTTGTTTATTAGGTTAATTGAAGAAAACGCAAACAATATGTTTATATTATTTTTGTTTTTGTTTTAGTGGACTGTGTGGATTTAAAGCCAATTGAATGAATTTGTGACGTTTAGTCCAAAATGCGTTTCGCCCAGGTACTACAGCTGGGCTCATCAGTTAGATGCTGTAGTACCTTTCTAAGACGCACCATTTTTTGATCGATATTTAACGACTTTAATAAAACTTACAGCGATTACTCACTGCAAATTATATTTCTCTAGGGGAACTTGGTTAGATTCATGCACCTAGAACTACGTTTTGCCCGTGGTCTGGCCAGTGAATTAATTGAAGAAAACGCAAACAATATGTTTATATTATTTTTGTTTTTGTTTTAGTGGACTGTGTGGATTTAAAGCCAATTGAATGAATTTGTGACCTTTAGTCCAAAATGCGTTTCGCCCAGGTACTACAGCTGGTCTCATCAGTTAGATGCTGTAGCACCTTTCTAAGACGCACCATTTTTTGATCGATATTTACCGACTTTAATAAAACTTACAGCGATTACTCACTGCAAATTATATTTCTCTAGGGGAACTTGGTTAGATTCATGCACCTAGAACTACGTTTTGCCCGTGGTCTGGCCAGTGAATTAATTGAAGAAAACGCAAACAATATGTTTATATTATTTTTGTTTTTGTTTTAGTGGACTGTGTGGATTTAAAGCCAATTGAATGAATTTGTGACCTTTAGTCCAAAATGCGTTTCGCCCAGGTACTACAGCTGGGCTCATCAGTTAGATGCTGTAGTACCTTTCTAAGACGCACCATTTTTTGATCGATATTTACCGACTTTAATAAAACTTACAGCGATTACTCACTGCAAATTATATTTCTCTAGGGGAACTTGGTTAGATTCATGCACCTAGAACTACGTTTTGCCGTGGTCTGGCCAGTGAATTAATTGAAGAAAACGCAAACAATATGTTTATATTATTTTTGTTTTTGTTTTAGTGGACTGTGTGGATTTAAAGCCAATTGAATGAATTTGTGACCTTTAGTCCAAAATGCGTTTCGCCCAGGTACTACAGCTGGGCTCATCAGTTAGATGCTGTAGTACCTTTCTAAGACGCACCATTTTTTGATCGATATTTACCGACTTTAATAAAAGCGATTACTCACTGCAAGTTATAATTTCTCTAGGGGAACTTGGTTAGATTCATGCACCTAGAACTACGTTTTGCCCGTGGTCTGGCCAGTGAATTAATTGAAGAAAACGCAAACAATATGTTTATATTATTTTTGTTTTTGTTTTAGTGGACTGTGTGGATTTAAAGCCAATTGAATGAATTTGTGACCTTGAGTCCAAAATGCGTTTCGCCCAGGTACTACAGCTGGGCTCATCAGTTAGATGCTGTAGTACCTTTCTAAGACGCACCATTTTTTGATCGATATTTACCGACTTTAATAAAACTTACAGCGATTACTCACTGCAAATTATATTTCTCTAGGGTAACTTGGTTAGATTCATGCACCTAGAACTACGTTTTGCCCGTGGTCTGGCCAGTGAATTAATTGAAGAAAACGCAAACAATATGTTTATATTATTTTTGTTTTTATTTTAGTGGACTGTGTGGATTTAAAGCCAATTGAATGAATTTGTGACCTTTAGTCCAAAATGCGTTTCGCCCAGGTACTACAGCTGGGCTCATCAGTTAGATGCAGTAGTACCTTTGTAAGACGCACCATTTTTTGATCGATATTTACCGACTTTAATAA
The DNA here is from genome assembly GCA_910595825.1 of Philhelius pedissequus. Lineage (NCBI taxonomy): Eukaryota > Metazoa > Arthropoda > Insecta > Diptera > Syrphidae > Philhelius > Philhelius pedissequus. The sequence goes on along the minus strand of OU343160.1, from coordinate 196,586,116 downwards.
AACTTACAGCGATTACTCACTGCAAATTATATTTCTCTAGGGGAAATTGGTTAAATTCATGCACCTAGAACTACGTTTTGCCCGTGGTCTGGCCAGTGAATTAATTGAAGAAAACGCAAACAATATGTTTATATTATTTTTGTTTTTGTTTTAGTGGACTGTGTGGATTTAAAGCCAATTGAATAGGTATTTGGTATGATTACATACTTGCTTTTTAAAGCCATTTTTCGTATCATTTGATGACTTTGAATGCCCAACAACAACTTGAGTGTGCTACCACCAAGTTTTTTTTCATGTACATACGCACATACATATACATACGCACATACATGCACGTATGCCCCGGCATACATACATATTTTTAATTTTTGGTGCCACCCCGACTGTTCCCTATACCTAATTACCTAAATCTATGTAATTCGGCCAAGATATACTATCTTCATCGACTTTAAATATAATGATGCTGCTCAGAGAGCCACCAGAACTGGCTTTCCTGTTTCACCCTATCCCTACTGAACCGAAGGCGCTCTTCTCCACCTTGAGCGATGAAGTCTCGACCATACAGGAGTCGGATATCCACAGTTTTCCGGCTGACGTGGTAGATGAGCGGAACCGCCCCTCCATCCTGTATCAACCCTCGACTGTCTAAATAGAGGAATGCCTCGGGAGGGATGTAGCCACTTAACCGCGCACTCTCGCAATATTCGTTATTGGGGTAATACGCCCCAAAAATTAAGTTGTTAGTTGAGGACATTGCTCTTGCAACGTGCCCCCGAATCAGCTTAAACAAAAAATTATCTATTCTGTTTATGTTGTCTCCGTTGTATAGAACCCGGATGGAATAATATCGTTTGTACTCCGACTCTGGTGTTCTGTGTAATCCAAGGCAACGTCGAAGACACTGCCTCTCAAACACCCGAATCTTTTCCATTTGAGATGGGGCAACGTTGAACCACACCGGGCATCCATAGGCAATCATCGGCCTGATGAGGGCCATGTAGCAAATCACCTTCACCCTGCTATCAAGACGACTGCTATAAAACAATTGTTTTGTCAGGGCAAAGGCTCCACTAGCCCTGGCCAGAGCAGCACCTATATGTCTGTCGAAATACAAGTACTGATCCAACCAGATGCCAAGGTACTTTACTACACTTTTACTCGCCAGTGGATGTCCATGTGGTCTTACGATCACCAGCTTGCGCCAGTTCTTTCTCGTATCCCTTGAGGCGCTAGACAACGAAGTCCTAAACAGAATTGTTTCTGATTTCTGGAAATGGAATTTCAACTTCCAGTCATCACAATATCGCTGAATCTTGTCGAAGTCACGCTGCAAAAGGATTTTGATGACCTCAACTTTTGGAGCTGTTCTGTACGCAATTAGATCGCCGGCGTATGCAATTGCTTGAGTTAGACTACCGATCACATCGCTGGTGTAAATGCTGAAGAGAATCGGCGAGTTAACCGCTCCCTGCTGAAGACCATTGTTATTATTAAAAACTGTGGTAGAAGTTACATTGCCACTCTTGACAACAAACTTTCTACCATTTAGCATGTCATAAAGCATGTACAATTGCGGTTTACTTATACCAAGTCTGACGAGCTTTAGATAGAGACCCTCTAACCATACGGTGTCGAAGGCCTTCTCCAAATCAACCAGACAGGCACCCGTACACTGCTTTTTAGATTTGTTCCATTGGGCATCAGAAAAGAGTTTAGACGCGGCATGAATTGTGTCATGTCCCGTCTTAAGACCGAACTGAGTATCCGGTATGATTTTGTTCTCCTCCGCCCACTTGAACAAAACCCTATTAATAACCTTTTCAAATACTTTGCTGATACTCGGAAGAAGACTTATCGATCTGAGATTCGCCGGATTGAAATGGTCCTTTCCCTTTTTAAGGAGAGGATGCACCACTGCTGTCTTCCACTGCACTGGATAATATGCATTATTCAGCGAGTTGTTAAACAGTGTGGTATAAATGTCAACTGCTTCCTGAGGAAAATGTCGTAGTACAACATTGGATATACCATCGACTCCTACTGATTTCTTTCTCTTTAGTGAATCAAAGATGAGCTGGAGCTCAATCTTCGAAATTAACAGGGAACTAGTCCCATTTCGCTCGGCGATTATGGCGTTTGCCAAATGTTCATCATTAAACCCGGTAAAACCAAGGTTCTCAGACCGCCACTGCGTTATATCGTTCCGGAGGTAAAAGTGGTGAACCAGAGCTCTGCTCTCCAGGTCATGGTTCGGGCGAATGCTAGCATTCACCTTGTACACTTGCTGGAAAGCAGCCCCCACAGCCTCCACCTTCTCCTGCGGATCTTCGATTATGAAGAGGTCATCGTCCAAGACGGCGTCATCTGGGTCTATGCCTGCTGTCAGAAGTACGTCTCTGTTTTGTGTCGTCAATTGGAGCTTAAGACACGGAAGGTCGTTTAGATCTTTTCTTCTGAATATCTTATTAATTTGTGGGAACATACTCGGGTCGGAAGCGTTCACGGCCCGAATTTTATTGTCCCAAAGCCAATTAATGGACAACGTATAATTTTCTTTGATCAATTGGTTGATGTTTTTGATGGACGACTTCAGTGTCCTTATCTCCAGATCTCGTGTGTCAGTAAACCGCCTGTACAAGCGTTTTAGTCTTGTCAGTAAGCCACTTTTTGTGGAATGCATCAATTGTCGTGTTACGGTACATGTCAGTTGCGTTACGTTCTTAGTATTTCGGTATTGTCCTGTTCATTGTTCGTTGAATTATTTCGTCCATTTGTTCTAAGTATCTGTCAATTTCAATATTTGTCAGGTTCCTGTCATTTGGTGGGGATATACCATTTGAAAGTAATTCGCTCAATGAGACGTTCGGGAAGCGTGGCCATCGCACCTTACTGTAATTGTAAGTATGCGCAGGTACATACTCCTCCAACTCCATAGGCTCATTCGGAAGTTGTATTACGGCGGCGAGTCCGCAGTGGTCATTGTCGTACTCGATCGTTCTTAAACAATTTTTGGCCTATGGCCCACAGTGTCAGTAATTGTTACTCTTTCGTCTTTCAACAATAGATCCAGATAGGCACCGCCTCTTGGAAACGATGGCCTGTCTGTAGCGAGAAGTTCAATGCGATACTCCAGGTTGTATCGACCCATCCAATTATACAGATGGTTACCATGAGGATTTTGTATTTGATTTCCCCAATCTATATGTTTGGCATTCAAATCACCAGCCAATATGTAGTAGTTTTTTTCCGAGCTCAATCTTAAGCATTCAAAAAGCTTTTCAAGCTCTGTTGTAAACTGTGTGGGCTGAGGTGTTTCCGGTGTATAGGCAGCGATCGCATACATTCGCTTCCCCTGTTGGAGATGAATGCATATGATGCATGCCTCTAACGTCCGAAATTTACGCACATCACTATTATATATTACCTTATGACTAATGCCTTTACGTATAAAGATTGCGACGCCCCCTCCTTGAATGAAGTTGGGTCCGTCTCTCCTTACGATATTGTAATTGTTGTTAGTCAATTTATGTTTCTGGATAAGCTTAGTTTCGCTAGCCAAAAACACATCTGGACTTATGTCTTTAAGCAATTGGAATAAATTCGCTCTGCGTTCGGTCCTAATCAGTGAATTTGCATTCACAGCTAAGATCTTAAAGGGCCTCTCCGGCCCTTAACCTCTAAGTTGCGTTAATCTCGGCAAAACAGAGTAGAGATAATCCACCCTAGTCGCCTGCTCCCTGATCTGGTTTTGGAGGCCAGTCAACTGGCCCTGGATGGCCAGTAGAATGCTCATAATATTCGCCTGTGCCGCCGGCGCCTTAGGCACGGGGGCTTTTTGGCGGAGTTCATTTAAGAGCACCTGTTGTTCCGTGCAGGAATCTATGCCCTTCAAAAGACCGTTTGAAATTTTTCGGTTTTAGGGGTGAAACTAAAGAATTCAGTAGTAGTTTGTTTTAGCAACTCTTTAATTTGTTTGTGCTGTTCCAGTGTGAAGCAATGGATAGCATGCCTATCGTTATTTAATCTTTTTATAGTAAAATTTTGACCAATGGTCAACTTACACAGATTTATGGTATCCTGTAACTCCATTTTATAAGTATTTATGGTTGGAACCTTTTCTTTTTTCGTAATCGGCGGCTGTGGCTGCTGCTGCTTAGACTGACTTTTCTACTGCTGTTGTATCTGCTGCTTTTGATTCTGCTGCTGCTGTTTTTTTGGCGGTTGTTTCTGGGCTTGTGCCTGCTGCTCTTGCTGTTGTTTTGCCGTTGTTGTTTTGGCTGCTGCTGTGGCTGTTGTTTTTGTAATTGTTCTTTTTGCTGTTGTTGTTCTTGTTCGTCGAGTTCTTTTAGTTGTTTCGCTCGGCGCGCTTCTTGGCTGGCCTTAACTTTGCTTTTCAACCTTTGGATTTCTGGCTCCAATGCTTCAATTTGAACGACCATTATTTGTTATTCGACCTCCTCAGATGACGCCTCTCATATGGAGTGGTTCACGAAGGCAGTACTATCGCCCGTCGTGAAGTGCCCTTCTCCTTCCTCAGACATATATTCAATACCCTCTTCGGGTGAAGTATCTAGCTGGGTTTGTCTTGCTGCCTCTGACGTCTCGTCTATATCGGACTTATTCACCCCAGCTGGCAGTTTTGCTGAGGTGGTAGCCAACGCACTTCGCATCATGCCACCGAGCCCATATGATCAGATCCAACCTAATGCAGGTTTTTTCTGCTTATCAATTGCATTGAAACGACTAGCGCTTTTATTGGCCATACAAGTTTGTTGTTGTTTATTCGAATTCTTTATTTTCTCCTTACTCGTTTATTAGCCAACATTTTTTGTTGTTCATATAAGGAGGGAGATTTTTTATGTGAAAGATTTTGACACTGGTCATTTTTATTTGTATTATATTCAGTTTTTGTATGATTACATACTTGCTTTTTAAAGCATTTTTCCGTATCATTTGATGACCTTAAATGCCCAACAACAACTTGAGTGTGCTACCACCAAGTTTTTTCTCAATTATGTTTGGCTGGAATTATAGCTTTTTCACTACCTGCCAAGGTCGATCATCAGATTCTTTTGCTCTAGTGGCGCTGGTCTACTTTTTCATTTTAATTGAAAAACTTCTTGTACCTTCATCCTGTATTGAACCATGACCAGCCGCTTAGTAGCCAACGCACTTCGCATCACGCCACCGGGCCCACATGATCAGATCCAACCTAATGCAGGTTTTTATTAGCCACACAAGTTTGTTGTTGTTGATTCGGGTTCTTTCTTTTTTTTCTCCTTACTCGTTTGTAAGCCAAAATTTTTTGTTGTTCATATAAGGATGGAGATTTTTTATGTGAAAGATTTTGACACTGGTAATTTTTATTTGTATTATATTTAGTTTTTGTATGATTACATAATTGCTTTTTAAGGCCATTTATCGTATCATTTGATGACTTTGGATGCCCAATAACAACTTGAGTGTGGTACCACCAAGTTTTTTCTCAATTATGTTTGGCTGGAATTGTAGCTATTTCACGACTTGCCAAGGTCGATCATCAGATTCCTTTGCTCTAGTGGTGCTGGTCTACTTTTTCATTTTAATTGAAAAAATTCTAGTGCCTTCACCGTGTATTGAACCATGACCAGCCGCTTAGTAGCCAACGCACTAAGCATCACGCCACCGAGCCCACATGATCAGATCCAACCTAATGCAGTTTTTTTCTGTTTATCCAACCTAATGCATGTTTTTTCTGCTTATCAATTGCATTGAAACGACTAGCGCTTTTATTGGCCACACAAGTTTGTTGTTGTTTATTCGAATTCTTTATTTTCTCCTTACTCGTTTATTAGCCAACATTTTTTGTTGTTCATATAAGGAGGGAGATTTTTTATGTGAAAGATTTTGACACTGGTCATTTTTATTTGTATTATATTCAGTTTTTGTATGATTACATACTTGCTTTTGAAAGCAATATTTCGTATCATTTGATGACTTTGAATGCCCAACTACAACTTGAGTGTGCTACCACCAAGTTGTTTCTCAATTATGTTTGGCTGGAATTATAGCTTTTTCACTACTTGCCAAGGTCGATCATCAGATTCTTTTGCTCTAGTGGCGCTGGTCTACTTTTTCATTTTAATTGAAAAACTTCTTGTACCTTCATCCTGTATTGAACCATGACCAGCCGCTTAGTAGCCAACGCACTTCGCATCACGCCACCGAGCCCACATGATCAGATCCAACCTAATGCAGGCTTTTTCTGTTTATCAATTGCATTGAAACGACTAGCGCTTTTAATAGCCACACAGCCACACAAGTTTGTTGTTATTTATTCGGGTTCTTTCTTATTTTCTCCTTAATCGTTTATATGCCAACATTTCTTATTGCTCATAAGAAGAGGGAGATTTTATATGTGAAAGAATTTGACACTGGTCATTTTTATTTTTATTATATTCAGTTTTTGTATGATTACATACTTGCTTTTTAAAGCAATTTTTCGTATCATTTGATGACTTTAAATGCCCAACAAAAACTTGAGTGTGCTACCACCAAGTTGTTTCTCAATTATGTTTGGCTGGAATTATAGCTTTTTCACTACTTGCCAAGGTCGATCATCAGATTCTTTTGCTCTAGTGGCGCTGGTCTACTTTTTCATTTTAATTGAAAAACTTCTTGTACCTTCATCCTGTATTGAACCATGACCAGCCGCTTAGTAGCCAACGCACTTCGCATCACGCCACCGAGCCCACATGATCAGATCCTACCTAATGCAGGTTTTTATTAGCCACACAAGTTTGTTGTTGTTGATTCGGGTTCTTTCTTTTTTTCTCCTTACTCGTTTTTAAGCCAAAATTTTTTGTTGTTCATATAAGGAGGGAGATTTTTTATGTGAAAGATTTTGACACTGGTAATTTTTATTTGTATTATATTCAGTTTTTGTATGATTACATACTTGCTTTTTAAAGCCATTTATCGTATCATTTGATGACTTTGGATGCGCAACAACAACTTGAGTGTGCTACCACCAAGTTTTTTCTCAATTATGTTTGGCTGGAATTGTAGCTATTTCGCGACTTGCCAAGGTCGATCATCAGATTCTTTTGCTCTAGTGGCACTGGTCTACTTTTTCATTTTAATTGAAAAACTTCTTGTACCTTCATCGTGTATTGAACCATGAAGAGCCGCTTAGTAGCCAACGCACTTCGCATCACGCCACCGAGCCCACATGATCAGTTCCATCCTAATGCAGGTTTTTTCTGTTTATCAATCGCATTGAAACGACTAGCGCTTTTATTAGCCACACAAGTTTGTTGTTGTTTATTCGGGTTCTTTCGTTTTTCTCCTTACTCGTTTATAAGCTAAAATTTCTTGTTGTTCATATAAGGAGGGAGATTTTTTTATGTGAAAGATTTTGACACTGGTATTTTTTATTTGTATTATATTCAGTTTTTGTATGATTACATACTTGCTTTTTAAAGCCATTTTTCGTATCATTTGATGACTTTGGATGCCCAACAACAACTTGAGTGTGTTACCACCAAGTTTTTTCTCAATTATGTTTGGCTGGAATTATAGCTATTTCACGACTTGCCAAGGTCGATCATCAGATTCCTTTGCTCTAGTGGTGCTAGTCTACTTTTTCATTTTAATTGAAAAACTTCTAGTGCCTTCACCGTGTATTGAACCATGACCACCCGCTTAGTAGCCAACGCACTTCCCATCACGCCACCGAGCACACATGATCAGATCCAACCCAATGCAGTTTTTTTCTGTTTATCAATCGCATTGAAACGACTAGCGCTTTTATTAGCCACACAAGTTTGTTGTTGTTTATTCGGGTTCTTTCTAATTTTCTCTTTACTCGTTTATAAGCCAACATTTCTAGTTGTTCATATAAGGAGGGAGATTTTTTATGTAAAAGATTTTGACACTGGTCATTTTTATTTGTATTATATTCAGTTTTTGTATGATTACATACTTGCTTTTTAAAGCAATTTTTCGTATCATTTGATGACTTTGAATGCCCAACAACAACTTGAGTGTGCTACCACCAAGTTTTTTCTCAATTATGTTTGGCTGGAATTATAGCTTTTTCACGACTTACCAAGGTCCAACATCAGATTCTTTGCTCTAGTGGTGCTGGTCTACTTTTTCATTTTAAATGAAAAACTTCTTGTGCCTTCATCGTGTATTGAACCATGACCAGCCGGTTAATACCCAACGCACTTTGCATCACGCCACCGAGCCCAAAAGATCAGAACCAACCTAATGCAGGTTTTTTCTGTTTATCATTTGCATTGAAACGACTAGCGCTTTTATTAGCCACACAAGTTTGTTGTTGTTTATTCGTTGTCTTTCTTATTTTCTCCTTACTCGTTTATAAGCCAACATTTTTTGTTGTTCATATAAGGAGGGAGATTTTTTATGTGAAAGATTTTGACACTGGTCATTTTTATTTGTTTTATATTCGGTTTTTATATGATTATATACTTGCTTTTTAAAGCCATTTTTCGTATCATTTGATGACTTTGAATGCCCAACAACAACTTGAGTGTGCTACCACCAAGTTTTTTTTCATGTACTACATATACGTACGCACATACATGCACGTATGCCCCGGCATACATACATATTTTTAATTTTTGGTGCCACCCCGACTGTTCCCTATACCTTATTACCTAAATCTATGTAATTCGGCCAAGATATACTATCTTCATCGACTTTAAATATAATGATGCTGCTCAGAGAGCCACCAGAACTGGCTCTCCTGTTTCACCCTATCCCTACTGAACCGAAGGCGCTCTTCTCCACCTTGAGCGATGACGTCTCGACCATACAGGAGTCGGATATCCACAGTTTTCCGGCTGACGTGGTAGATGAGCGGAACCGCCCCTCCATCCTGTATCAACCCTCGACTGTCTAAATAGAGGAATGCCTCGGGAGGGATGTAGCCACTTAACCGCGCACTCTCGCAATATTCGTTATTGGGGTAATACGCCCCAAAAATTAAGTTGTTAGTTGAGGACATTGCTCTTGCAACGTGCCCCCGAATCAGCTTAAACAAAAAATTATCTATTCTGTTTATGTTGCCTCCGTTGTATATAACCTGGTTGGAATAATATCGTTTGTACTCCGACTCTGGTGTTCTGTGTAATCCAAGGCAACGTCGAAGACACTGCCTCTCAAACACCCGAATCTTTTCCATTTGAGATGGGGCAACGTTGAACCACACCGGGCATCCATAGGCAATCATCGGCCTGATGAGGGCCATGTAGCAAATCACCTTCACCCTGCTATCAAGACGACTGCTATAAAACAATTGTTTTGTCAGGGCAAAGGCTCCACTAGCCCTGGCCAGAGCAGCACCTTTATGTCTGTCGAAATACAAGTACTGATCCAACCAGATGCCAAGGTACTTTACTACACTTTTACTCGCCAGTGGATGTCCATGTGGTCTTACGATCACCAGCTTGCGCCAGTTCTTTCTCGTATCCCTTGAGGCGCTAGACAACGAAGTCCTAAACAGAATTGTTTCTGATTTCTGGAAATGGAATTTCAACTTCCAGTCATCACAATATCGCTGAATCTTGTCGAAGTCACGCTGCAAAAGGATTTTGATGACCTCAACTTTTGGAGCTGTTCTGTACGCAATTAGATCGCCGGCGTACGCAATTGCCTGAGTTAGACTACCGATCACATCGCTGGTGTAAATGCTGAAGAGAATCGGCGAGTTAACCGCTCCCTGCTGAAGACCATTGTTATTATTAAAAACTGTGGTAGAAGTTACATTGCCACTCTTGACAACAAACTTTCTACCATTTAGCATGTCATAAAGCATGTACAATTGCGGTTTACTTATACCAAGTCTGACGAGCTTTAGATAGAGACCCTCTAACCATACGGTGTCGAAGGCCTTCTCCAAATCAACCAGACAGGCACCCGTACACTGCTTTTTAGATTTGTTCAATTGGGCATCAGAAAAGAGTTTAGACGCGGCATGAATTGTGTCATGTCCCGTCTTAAGACCGAACTGAGTATCCGGTATGATTTTGTTCTCCTCCGCCCACTTGAACAAAACCCTATTAATAACCTTTTCAAATACTTTGCTGATACTCGGAAGAAGACTTATCGATCTGAGATTCGCCGGATTGAAATGGTCCTTTCCCTTTTTAAGGAGAGGATGCACCACTGCTGTCTTCCACCGCACTGGATAATATGCATTATTCAGCGAGTTGTTAAACAGTGTGGTATAAATGTCAACTGCTTCCTGAGGAAAATGTCGTAGTACAACATTGGATATACCATCGACTCCTACTGATTTCTTCAATCTTCGAAATTAACAGGGAACTGGTCCCATTTCGCTCGGCGATTATGGCGTTTGCCAAATGTTCATCATTAAACCCGGTAAAACCAAGGTTCTCAGACCGCCACTGCGTTATATCGTTCCGGAGGTAAAAGTGGTGAACCAGAGCTCTGCTCTCCAGGTCATGGTTCGGGCGAATGCTAGCATTCACCTTGTACACTTGCTGGAAAGCAGCCCCCACAACCTCCACCTTCTCCTGCGGATCTTCGATTATGAAGAGGTCATCGTCCAAGACGGCGTCATCTGGGTCTATGCCTGCTGTCAGAAGTACGTCTCTGTTTTGTGTCGTCAATTGGAGCTTAAGACACGGAAGGTCGTTTAGATCTTTTCTTCTGAATATCTTATTAATTTGTGGGAACATACTCGGGTCGGAAGCGTTCACGGCCCGAATTTTATTGTCCCAAAGCCAATTAATGGACAACGTATAATTTTCTTTGATCAATTGGTTGATGTTTTTGATGGACGACTTCAGTGTCCTTATCTCCAGATCTCGTGTGTCAGTAAACCGCCTGTACAAGCGTTTTAGTCTTGTCAGTAAGCCACTTTTTTGTGGAATGCATCAATTGTCGTGTTACGGTACATGTCAGTTGCGTTACGTTCTTAGTATTTCGGTATTGTCCTGTTCATTGTTCGTTGAATTATTTCGTCCATTTGTTCTAAGTATCTGTCAATTTCAATATTTGTCAGGTTCCTGTCATTTGGTGGGGATATACCATTTGAAAGTAATTCGCTCAATGAGACGTTCGGGAAGCGTGGCCATCGCACCTTACTGTAATTGTAAGTATGCGCAGGTACATACTCCTCCAACTCCATAGGCTCATTCGGAAGTTGTATTACGGCGGCGAGTCCGCAGTGGTCATTGTCGTACTCGATCGTTCTTAAACAATTTTTGGCCTATGGCCCACAGTGTCAGTAATTGTTACTCTTTCGTCTTTCAACAATAGATCCAGATAGGCACCGCCTCTTGGAAACGATGGCCTGTCTGTAGCGAGAAGTTCAATGCGATACTCCAGGTTGTATCGACCCATCCAATTATACAGATGGTTACCATGAGGATTTTGTATTTGATTTCCCCAATCTATATGTTTGGCATTCAAATCACCAGCCAATATGTAGTAGTTTTTTTCCGAGCTCAATCTTAAGCATTCAAAAAGCTTTTCAAGCTCTGTTGAAAACTGTGTGGGCTGAGGTGTTTCCGGTGTATAGGCAGCGATCGCATACATTCGCTTCCCCTGTTGGAGATGAATGCATATGATGCATGCCTCTAACGTCCGAAATTTACGCACATCACTATTATATATTACCTTATGACTAATGCCTTTACGTATAAAGATTGCGACGCCCCCTCCTTGAATGAAGTTGGGTCCGTCTCTCCTTACGATATTGTAATTGTTGTTAGTCAATTTATGTTTCTGGATAAGCTTAGTTTCGCTAGCCAAAAACACATCTGGACTTATGTCTTTAAGCAATTGGAATAAATTCGCTCTGCGTTCGGTCCTAATCAGTGAATTTGCATTCACAGCTAAGATCTTAAAGGGCCTCTCCGGCCCTTAACCTCTAAGTTGCGTTAATCAAGGCAAAACAGAGTAGAGATAATCCACCCTAGTCGCCTGCTCCCTGATCTGGTTTTGGAGGCCAGTCAACTGGCCCTGGATGGCCAGTAGAATGCTCATAATATTCGCCTGTGCCGCCGGCGCCTTAGGCACGGGGGCTTTTTGGCGGAGTTCATTTAAGAGCACCTGTTGTTCCGTGCAGGAATCTATGCCCTTCAAAAGACCGTTTGAAATTTTTCGGTTTTAGGGGTGAAACTAAAGAATTCAGTAGTAGTTTGTTTTAGCAACTCTTTAATTTGTTTGTGCTGTTCCAGTGTGAAGCAATGGATAGCATGCCTATCGTTATTTAATCTTTTTATAGTAAAATTTTGACCAATGGTCAACTTACACAGATTTATGGTATCCTGTAACTCCATTTTATAAGTATTTATGGTTGGAACCTTTTCTTTTTTCGTAATCGGCGGATGTGGCTGCTGCTGCTTAGACTGACTTTTCTACTGCTGTTGTATCTGCTGCTTTTGATTCTGCTGCTGCTGTTTTTTTGGCGGTTGTTTCTGGGCTTGTGCCTGCTGCTCTTGCTGTTGTTTTGCCGTTGTTGTTTTGGCTGCTGCTGTGGCTGTTGTTTTTGTAATTGTTCTTTTTGCTGTTGTTGTTCTTGTTCGTTGAGTTCTTTTACTTGTTTCGCTCGGCGCGCTTCTTGGCTGGCCTTAACTTTGCTTTTCAACCTTTGGATTTCTGGCTCCAATGCTTCAATTTGAGCGACCATTATTTGTTATTCGACCTCCTCAGATGACGCCTCTCATATGGAGTGGTTCACGAAGGCAGTACTATCGCCCGTCGTGAAGTGCCCTTCTCCTTCCTCAGACATATATTCAATACCCTCTTCGGGTGAAGTATCTAGCTGGGTTTGTCTTGCTGCCTCTGACGTCACGTCTATATCGGACTTATTCACCCCAGCTGGCAGTTTTGTTGAGGTGGTAGCCAACGCACTTCGCATCATGCCACCGAGCCCATATGATCAGATCCAACCTAATGCAGGTTTTTTCTGCTTATCAATTGCATTGAAACGACTAGCGCTTTTATTGGCCACACAAGTTTGTTGTTGTTTATTCGAATTCTTTATTTTCTCCTTACTCGTTTATTAGCCAACATTTTTTGTTGTTCATATAAGGAGGGAGATTTTTTATGTGAAAGATTTTGACACTGGTCATTTTTATTTGTATTATATTCAGTTTTTGTATGATTACATACTTGCTTTTTAAAGCATTTTTGCGTATCATTTGATGACCTTAAATGCCCAACAACAACTTGCGTGTGCTACCACCAAGTTTTTTCTCAATTATGTTTGGCTGGAATTATAGCTTTTTCACTACTTGCCAAGGTCGATCATCAGATTCTTTTGCTCTAGTGGCACTGGTCTACTTTTTCATTTTAATTGAAAAACTTCTTGTACCTTCATCCTGTATTGAACCATGACCAGCCGCTTAGTAGCCAACGCACTTCGCATCACGCCACCGAGCCCACATGATCAGATCCAACCTAATGCAGGTTTTTATTAGCCACACAAGTTTGTTGTTGTTGAATCGGGTTCTTTCTTTTTTTTCTCCTTACTCGTTTGTAAGCCAAAATTTTTTGTTGTTCATATAAGGATGGAGATTTTTTATGTGAAAGATTTTGACACTGGTAATTTTTATATGTGTTATATTTAGTTTTTGTATGATTACATAATTGCTTTTTAAGGCCATTTATCGTATCATTTGATGACTTTGGATGCCCAACAACAACTTGAGTGTGGTACCACCAAGTTTTTTCTCAATTATGTTTGGCTGGAATTGTAGCTATTTCACGACTTGCCAAGGTCGATCATCAGATTCCTTTGCTCTAGTGGTGCTGGTCTACTTTTTCATTTTAATTGAAAAAATTCTAGTGCCTTCACCGTGTATTGAACCATGACCAGCCGCTTAGTAGCCAACGCACTAAGCATCACGCCACCGAGCCCACATGATCAGATCCAACCTAATGCAGTTTTTTTCTGTTTATCCAACCTAATGCATGTTTTTTCTGCTTATCAATTGCATTGAAACGACTAGCGCTTTTATTGGCCACACAAGTTTGTTGTTGTTTATTCGAATTCTTTATTTTCTCCTTACTCGTTTATTAGCCAACATTTTTTGTTGTTCATATAAGGAGGGAGATTTTTTATGTGAAAGAATTTGACACTGGTCATTTTTATTTTTATTATATTCAGTTTTTGTATGATTACATACTTGCTTTTTAAAGCCATTTTTCGTATCATTTGATGACTTTGAATGCCCAACAACAACTTGAGTGTGCTACCACCAAGTTTTTCTCAATTATGTTTCAATTTTCAATTAGCTATTTCCCGACTTTCCTAGGTCGATCATCAGATTCCTTTGCTCTAGTGGTGCTGGTCTACTTTTTCATTTGAATTGAAAAAATTCTAGTGCCTTCACCGTGTATTGAACCATGAAGAGCCGCTTAGTAGCCAACGCACTTCGCATCACGCCACCGAGCCCACATGATCAGTTCCATCCTAATGCAGGTTTTTTCTGTTTATCAATCGCATTGAAACGACTAGCGCTTTTATAAGCCATACAAGTTTGTTGTTGTTTATTCGGGTTCTTTCGTTTTTCTCCTTACTCGTTTATAAGCTAAAATTTCTTGTTGTTCATATAAGGAGGGAGATTTTTTTATGTGAAAGATTTTGACACTGGTATTTTTTATTTGTATTATATTCAGTTTTTGTATGATTACATACTTGCTTTTTAAAGCCATTTTTCGTATCATTTGATGACTTTGGATGCCCAACAACAACTTGAGTGTGTTACCACCAAGTTTTTTCTCAATTATGTTTGGCTGGAATTATAGCTATTTCACGACTTGCCAAGGTCGATCATCAGATTCCTTTGCTCTAGTGGTGCTAGTCTACTTTTTCATTTTAATTGAAAAACTTCTAGTGCCTTCACCGTGTATTGAACCATGACCACCCGCTTAGTAGCCAACGCACTTCCCATCACGCCACCGAGCACACATGATCAGATCCAACCCAATGCAGTTTTTTTCTGTTTATCAATCGCATTGAAACGACTAGCGCTTTTATTAGCCACACAAGTTTGTTGTTGTTTATTCGGGTTCTTTCTAATTTTCTCTTTACTCGTTTATAAGCCAACATTTCTAGTTGTTCATATAAGGAGGGAGATTTTTTATGTAAAAGATTTTGACACTGGTCATTTTTATTTGTATTATATTCAGTTTTTGTATGATTACATACTTGCTTTTTAAAGCAATTTTTCGTATCATTTGATGACTTTGAATGCCCCACAACAACTTGCGTGTGCTACCACCAAGTTTTTTCTCAATTATGTTTGGCTGGAATTATAGCTTTTTCACGACTTGCCAAGGTCGATCATCAGATTCTTTGCTCTAGTGGTGCTGGTCTACTTTTTCATTTTAAATGAAAAACTTCATGTGTCTTCATCGTGTATTGAACCATGACCAGCCGCTTAGTTGCCGACGGACTTCGCATCACTCCACTGAGCCCACATGATCAGATCCAACCTAATGCAGGTTTTTTCTGTTTATCAATTGCATTGAAACGACTAGCGCTTTTATTAGCAACACAAGTTTGTTGTTGTTTATTCGGATTCTTTCTTATTTTCTCCTTACTCGTTTATAAGCCAACATTTTTTGTTGTTCATACAAGGAGGGAGATTTTTTATGTGAAAGATTTTGACACTGGTAATTTTTTTTTGTATTATATTCAGTTTTTGTTTGATTACATACTTGCTTTTTAAAGCCATTTTTCGTATCTATCATTTGATGACTTTGAATGCCCAACAACAACTTGAGTGTGCTACCACCAAGTTTTTTCTCAATTAAGTTTAGCTGGAATTATAGCTTTTTCACGACTTGCCAAGTTCGATCATCAGATTCTTTTGCTCTAGTGGCACTGGTCTACTTTTTCATTTTAATTGAAAAACTTCTTGTACCTTCATCCTGTATTGAACCATGACCAGCCGCTTAGTAGCCAACGCACTTCGCATCACGCCACCGAGCCCACATGATCAGATCCAACCTAATGCAGGTTTTTATTAGCCACACAAGTTTGTTGTTGTTGAATCGGGTTCTTTCTTTTTTTTCTCCTTACTCGTTTGTAAGCCAACATTTTTTGTTGTTCATATAAGGATGGAGATTTTTTATGTAAAAGATTTTGACACTGGTCATTTTTATTTGTATTATATTCAGTTTTTGTATGATTACATACTTGCTTTTTAAAGCAATTTTTCGTATCATTTGATGACTTTGAATGCCCAACAACAACTTGCGTGTGCTACCACCAAGTTTTTTCTCAATTATGTTTGGCTGGAATTATAGCTTTTTCACGACTTGCCAAGGTCGATCATCAGATTCTTTGCTCTAGTGGTGCTGGTCTACTTTTTCATTTTAAATGAAAAACTTCATGTGTCTTCATCGTGTATTGAACCATGACCAGCCGCTTAGTTGCCGACGGACTTCGCATCACTCCACTGAGCCCACATGATCAGATCCAACCTAATGCAGGTTTTTTCTGTTTATCAATTGCATTGAAACGACTAGCGCTTTTATTAGCAACACAAGTTTGTTGTTGTTTATTCGGATTCTTTCTTATTTTCTCCTTACTCGTTTATAAGCCAACATTTTTTGTTGTTCATACAAGGAGGGAGATTTTTTATGTGAAAGATTTTGACACTGGTAATTTTTTTTTGTATTATATTCAGTTTTTGTTTGATTACATACTTGCTTTTTAAAGCCATTTTTCGTATCTATCATTTGATGACTTTGAATGCCCAACAACAACTTGAGTGTGCTACCACCAAGTTTTTTCTCAATTAGGTTTAGCTGGAATTATAGCTTTTTCACGACTTGCCAAGTTCGATCATCAGATTCCTTTGCTCTATTCGTGCTGGTCTACTTTTTCATTTTAATTGAAAAACTTCTTGTGCCTTCATCGTGTATTGAACCATGACCAGCCGCTTAGTAGCCAACGCACTTGGCATCACGCCACCGAGCCCACATGATCAGATCCAACCCAATGCAGGTTTTTTCTATTTATCAATTGCATTGAAACGACTAGCGCTTTTATTAGCCACACAAGTTTGTTGTTTTTTATTCGGATTCTTTCTTATTTTCTCCTTACTGGTTTATAAGCTAACATTTTTTGTTGTTCATATAAGGAGGGAGATTTTTTATGTGAAAACTTTGACACTCGTAATTTTAGTTTGTATTATATTCAGTTTTTGTATGATTACATACTTGCTTTTTAAAGCCATTTATCGTATCATTTAATGACTTTGAATGCCCAACAACAACTTGAGTGTGCTACTACCAAGTTTTTTTTTCAATTATGTTTGGCTGGAATTATAGCTATTTCACGACTTGCCAAGGTCGATCATCAGATTTCTTTGCTCTAGTGGTGCTGGTCTACTTTTTCATTTTAATTGAAACACTTCTAGTGCCTTTATCGTGTATTGAACCATGACCAGCCGCTTAGTAGCCAACGCACTTCGCATCCCGCCACCGAGCCCACATGATCAGATCCACCCTAATGCAGGTTTTTTCTGTTTATCAATTGCATTGAAACGACTAGCGCTTCTATTAGCCACACAAGTTTGTTGTTTTTTTTTCGGGTTCTTTCTTATTTTCTCTTTACTCGTTTATAAGCCAACATTTTTTGTTGTTTATATAAGGAGGGAGATTTTTTATGTGAAAGATTTTGACACTGGTCATTTTTATTTGTATTATATTCAGTTTTTGTATGATTACATACTTGCTTTTAAAGCAATTTTTCGTATCATTTGATGTCTTTAAATGCCTAACAACAACTTGAGTGTGCTACCACCAAG
The DNA here is from genome assembly GCA_910595825.1 of Philhelius pedissequus. NCBI lineage: Eukaryota > Metazoa > Arthropoda > Insecta > Diptera > Syrphidae > Philhelius > Philhelius pedissequus. The sequence continues at coordinate 196,568,312 of OU343160.1, read as the reverse complement.
TTTTTTCTCTATTATGTTTGGCTGGAATTAAAGCTTTTACACGACTTGCCAAGGTCGATCATCAGATTCTTTTGCTCTAGTGGTGCTGGTCTACTTTTTTATTTTAATTGAAAAACTTCTTGTGCCTTTATCGTGTATGAAAACCATTACCAGCCGCTTAGTAGCCAACGCACTTTTTTTTCTTTTTTTTGTTTGTAAATTCATTTTTATTTCATATTAACTTATAACTATCTTAAAGCTAGATAAAAATGTTTAAAACTAGCCCAATTATCAATAACTGACAACTAATTTCCTGGCCCTTTACGGGCGCTCTAAACTAAACAATAACTCTTAGAACTAATGTCTTTCGACCTAAAAACTATTTCAATTACATCTAATTATTTTATTTTATTTTATTTTATTTTTCAAGGAAACTTTTACAAGAAAAACTTGGTATCTTATCATTTTTTTTTACTTATAAACTAAACCTAAAAAGAGATTAAAAATAATTAAAACTAAATAAAACTAACTTATACTAACTAAAAATAACTTAAACTACTTAAACTACCTAATAATACTTAAAACTACTTAAAAACTAGAACAGACACAGCAGCATTTTTTTTCGTTTTAAATTTTTTTTGTTTATTTTTATATGCATGCAGACACACAACAACATGCAACCCACCCATACATGTACATACGCACATACATATACGTACGCACATACATGTACAGACACGCAGATACATGCACGTATGCCCCCGCATACATACATATTTTTAATTTTTTTTTTGGTGCCACCCCGAATGTTCCCTATACCTAATTGCCCTAAATCTATGTAAGTCGGCCATGATATACTATCTTCATCGACTTTATATATTATGATGCTGTTCAGAGAGCCACCAGAAATGATTCTCCTGTTTCGCCCTATCCTTCCGGTACCGATCGGACACAGTCCTACTGAACCGAAGGCGCTCTTCTCCACCTTGAGCGATGACGTCGCGACCATACAGGAGTCGCCTATCCACAGTTTTCCGGCTGACGTGGTAGATGAGCGGAACCGCCCTTCCATCCTGTATCAGCCCTCGACTGTCTAAAAAGAGGAATGCCTCGGGAGGGATGTAGCCACTTAACCGCGCAGTCTCGAAATATTCGTTATTGGGGTAATACGCCCCAAAAATTAAGTTGTTAGTTGAGGACATCGCTCTTGCAACGTGCCCCGAATCAGCTTAAACAAAAAATTATCTATTCTGTTTATGTTGGCTCCGTCGTATGGAACCTGGTTGGAATAATATCGTTTGTACTCCGACTCTGGTGTTCTGTGTAATCCAAGGCAACGTCGAAGACACTGCCTCTCAAACACCCGAATCTTTTCCATTTGAGATGGGCCAATGTTGAACCACACTGGGCATCCATAGGCAATCATCGGCCTGATGAGGGACATGTAGCAAATCACCTTCACCCTGCTGTCAAGACGACTGCTATAAAACAATCGTTTTGTCAGGGCAAAGGCTCACTAGCCTTGGCCAGAGCAGCATCTATTTGTCTGTCGAAATACAAGTAGTGATCCAACCAGATGCCAAGCTACTTTACTACACTTTTACTCGCCAGTGGATGTCCACGTGGTCCCACGATCAGCAGCTTGCACCAGTTCTTTCTCGTATCCCTTGAGGCGCTAGACAACGAAGTCCGAAACAGAATTGTTTCTGATTTCTGGAAATTGATTTTCAACTTCCAGTCATCACAATATCGCTGAATCTTGTCGAAGTCACGCTGCAAAAGAATTTTGATGACCTAAATTGTTGGAGCTGTTCTGTACGCAATTAGATCGTCGGCATACGCTATTGCCTGAGTTAGACTACCTGTCAGATCGCTGGTGTAAATGCTGAAGAGAATCAGGGAGTTAACCGCTCCCTGCAGAAGACCATTGTTAATATTAAAAACTGTGGTAGAAGTTTCATTGCCACTCTTGACAACAAACTTTCTATCATTTAGCATGTCATAAAGTATGTACAATAGCGGTTTACTTATACCAAGTCTGGCAAGCCTTAGATAGAGACCCTCTAACCATACGGTGTCGAAGGCCTTCTCCAGATCAACCAGACAGGCACCCGTACACTGCTTTTTAGATTTGTTCCATTGGACATCAGAAACGAGTTTAGACGCGGCATGAATTGTATCATGTCCCGTCTTAAAACCGAACTGAGTATCCGGTATGATTTTGTTGTCCTCCGCCCACTTGAACAAAGCCCTATTAATAACCTTTTCAAATACTTTTGCTGATACTAGGAAGAAGACTTATCGACCTGAGATTCGCCGGACTGGAATTGTCCTTTCCCTTTTTAGGGAGAGGATGCACCACTGCTGTCTTCCACCGCACTGGATAACATGCATTATTCAACGCGTTGTTAAACAGTGTAGTAAATGTCGTAGTACAACATTGGATATACCATCGACTCCTACTGATTTCTTTCTCTTTAGTGAATCAAAGATGAGCTGGAGCTCAATCTTCGAAATTAACAGGGAACTAGTCCCATTTCGCTCGGCGATTATGGCGTTTGCCAAATGTTCATCATTAAACCCGATAAAACCAAGGTTCACAGATCGCCACTGCGTTATATCGTTCCGGAGGTAAAAGTGTTGAACCAGAGCTCTCCTCTCCAGGTCATGGTTTGGGCGAATGCTAGCATTCACCTTGTACACTTGCTGGAAAGCAGCCCCCACAGCCTCCACCTTCTCCTGCGGATCTTCGATTATGAAGAGGTCATCGCCCAAGACGGCGTCATCTGGGTCTATGCCTGCTGTCAGAAGTACGTCTCTGTTTTTTATCATATTAATTTGTGGGAACATACTCGGGTCGGAAGCGTTCACGGCCCGAATTTTGTTGTCCCAAAACAAATTAATGGACAACCTATAATTTTCTTTGATCAACTGGTTGATGTTTTTGATGGACGACTTCAGTGTCCTTATCTCCAGATCTCGTGTGTCAGTAAGCCGTCTGTAAAAGCGTTTTAGTCTTGTCAGTAAGCCACTTTTTTGTCTGTGTAATGCATCAATTGTCGCGTTACGGTACATGTCAGTTGCGTTACGTTCTTTATATTTCGGTATTGCCCTGTTCATTGTTCGTTGAATTATTTCGTCCATTTTTTCTAAGTATCTGTTAATTTCAGTATTTGTCAGGTTCCTGTCATTTGGTGGGGCTATACCACTTGAACGTAATTCGCTCAATAAGACGTTCGAGAAGCGTGGCCAGCGCACCTTACTGTAATTGTAAGTATGTACAGGTACATACTCCTCCAACTCCATAGGCTCATTCGGAAGTTGTATTACGGCGGCGAGTCCGCAGTGGACATTGTCGTACTCGATCGCTCTTAAACAATTTTTAGGCCTATGGCCCACTGTGTCAGTAATTGTTAGTCGTTCGTCTTTCAACAATAGATCCAGATAGGCACTGCTTCTCGGAAACGATGGCCTGTCTGTAGCGAGAAGTTCAATGCGATACTCCAGGTTGTATCGACCCATCCAATTATATAGATGGTTACCACGAGGATTTTGTATTTGATTTCCCCAATCTATATATTTGGCATTCAAATCACCAGCCAAAATGTAGTAGTTTTCTTCCGGGCTCAATCTTAAGCATTCAAAAGGCTTCTCAAGTTCTGCTATAAATTCTGTTGGCTGAGGTCTTTCCGGTGCATAGGCAGCGATCACATACATTCGCTTCCCCTGTTGGAGATGAATGCATATGATGCATGCCCTTAACGTCCGAAATTTTCGCACATCACTATTATATATTACTTTATAACTAATGTCTTTACGTATAAAGATTGCGACGCCTCCTCCTTGAGTGGAGTTAGTGAATTTATGTTTCTGCTTAAGCTTAGTTTCGCTAGCCATAAACATATCTGGACTTATGTCTTTAATCAATTGGAATAAATTCGCTCTACGTCCTAATCAGTGAATTAACATTCACAGCTAGGATCTTAAAGGGGCTCTCCGGCAGCGCGCCCTTAACCTCTAAGTTGCGTTAAGCTCGGCAAAACAGAGTAGAGATAATCCACCCTAGTCGCCTGCTCCCTGATCTGGTTTTGAGGCCAGTCAACTGGCCCTGGATGGCCAGTAGAATGCCCATAATATCCGCCTGTACCGCCGGTGCCGTAGGCACGGGGGCCTGTTGGGCGACCTTTTGTGCAGGCTGTACCGTGCTTCCCCTTCCTGACGCCATTTGGGCGTAAGCAATTTGTGGGTTGACGGGCGATGTTGTAGGAGGGCGCACTGTTGGATGCTTTTCTACCACTGTTTGCTTTGCTGCTTTATTGTTCTTTATAAGCTGAAACGGCGGGCATCCCCGATAATTAGCGAGGTGTCCTCCGCCCCGTGTGAAGCAATGGATGGCATGGCTATCGTTATTTAATCTTATTATAGTAAGATTTTGACCTATGGTCAACTTACACAGATTCATGGTATCCTGTGACTCCATTTTATAAGTATTTATGGGTGGCACCTTTTCTTTTTTCGTAATCGGCGGATGTGGCTGCTGCTGCTTAGACTGACTTTTCTACTGCTGTTGATTCTGCTGCTGTTGATTCTGCTGCTTTTGATTCTGCTGCTGCTGTTTGTTCTTGCGGTTGTTTCTGTGCTTGTGTCTGCTGCTCTTGTTGTTGTTTTTACCGTTGTTGTTTTGGCTGCTGCTGTGGCTGTTGTTTTTGTAATTGTTTCTTTTGCTATTGTTGTTCTTGTTCGTCGAGTTCTTTTAGTTGTTTCGCTCGGCGCGCTTCTTGGCTGCCCTTAACTTTGCTTTTCAACTTTTGGATTTATGCCTCCAATGCTTCAATTTGAGCGACCATTATTTGTTATTCGTCCTCCTCAGATGACGCCTCTCATGTGGAGAGTTTCACGAAGGCAGTACTATCGCCCGTCGTGAAGTGCCCTTCTCCTTCCTCAGACATATATTCAATACCCTCTTCGGGTGAAGTCTCATCTGGGTTTGTCTTGCTGCCTCTGACGTCTCGTCTATAACGTATTCACCCCAGCTGGCAGCTTTGCTGAGGTGGTAGCCAACGCACTTCGCGTCATGCCACCGAGCCCACATGATCAGATCGAACCTAATGCAGGTTTTTTCTGTTTATCAATTGCATTGAAACGACTAGCGCTTTTATTAGCCACACAAGTTTTTTTTTTCGGGTTCTTTGTTATTTTCTCCTTACTCGTTTATAAGCCAACATTTTTGGTTGTTCATATAAGGAGGCAGATTTTTTATGTCAAAGATTTTGACACTGGTCATTTTTATTTGAATTATATTCAGTTTTTGTATGATTACATACTTGCTTCTTAAAGCAATTTTTCGTATCATTTGATGACTTTGAATGCCCAACAATACATTAAGTGTGCTACCGCCAAGCTTTTTTCTCAATTATGTTTGGCTGGAATTATAGCTATTTCACGACTTGCCAAGGTCGATCATCAGATTCCTTTGCTCTAGTGGTGCTGGTCTACTTTTTCATTTTAATTGAAAAACTTCTAGTGCCTTCATCGTGTATGGAACCATGACCAGCCGCTTAGTAGCCAACGCACTTCGCATCACACCACCGAGCCACCATGATCAGATCCAACCTAATGCAGGTTTTTTCTGTTTATCAATTGCATTGAAACGACTAGCGCTTTTATTAGCCACACAAGTTTGTTGTTTTTTTTTCGGGTTCTTTCTTATTTTCCCCTTACTCGTTTATAAGCCAACATTTTTTGTTGTTCATATAAGGAGGGAGATTTTTTATGTGAAAGATTTTGACACTGGTCATTTTTATTTGTATTATATTCAGATTTTTATAATTACATACTTGCTTTTTAAAGCAATTTTTCGTATCATTTGATGACTTTAAATGCCCAACAACAACTTGAATGTGCTACCACCAAGTTTTTTCTCAATTAAGTTTGGCTGGAATTATAGCTTTTTCACAACTTGCCAAGGTCGATCATCAGATTCCTTTGCTCTAGTGGTGCTGGTCTACTTTTTCATTTTAATTGAAAAACTTCTTGTGCCTTCATCTTGTATTGAACCATGACCAGCCGCTTAGTGTCCAACGCACTTCGCATCACGCCACCGAGCCCACACGATCAGATCCAACCTATTGCAGGTTTTTTCTGTTTATCAATTGCATTGAAACGACTAGCGCTTTTATTAGACACACAAGTTTGTAGTTGTTTATTCGGGTTCTTTCTTATTTTCTCCTTACTCGTTTATAAGCCAACATTTTTTGTTGTTCATATAAGGAGGGAGATTTTTTATGTGATAGATTTTGACACTGGTCATTTTTATTTGTATTATATTCAGTTTTTGAATGATTACATACTTGCTTTTTAAAGCCATTTTTCGTATCATTTGATGACTTTGAATGCCCAGCAACAACTTGAGTGTGCTACCACCAAGTTTTTTCTTAATTATGTTTGGCTGGAATTATAGCTATTTCACGAGTTGCCAAGGTCGATCATCAGATTCCTTTGCTCTAGTGGTGCTGGTCTACTTTTTCATTTTAATTGAAAAACTTCTTGCGCCTTCATCGTGTATTGAACCATGACCAGCCGCTTAGTAACCAACGCACTTCGCATCACGCCACCGAGCCCACATGATCAGATCCAACCTAATGCAGGTTGTTTCTGTTTATCAATTGCATTGAAACGACTGGCGCTTTTATTAGCCACACAAGTTTGTTGTTTTTTTCAGGTTCTTTCTTATTTTCTCCTTACTCGTTTATAAGCCAACATTTTTTGTTGTTCATATAAGGAGGTAGGAGATTTTATATGTGAAAAATTTTGACACTGGTCATTTTTATTTGTATTATATTCATTATTTGTACGACTACATACTTGCTTCTTAAATCAATTTTTCGTATCATTTGATGACTTTAAATGCCCAACAGCAACTTGAGTGTGCTACCACCAAGTTTTTTCTCAATTATGTTTGGCTGGAATTATAGCTTTTTCACGACTTGCCAAGGTCGATCATCAGATTCTTTTGCTCTAGTGGTGCTGGTCTACTTTTTCGTTTCAATTGAAAAACTTCTTGTGCCTTCATCGTGTATTGAACCATGACCATCCGCTTAGTAGCAAACGCAGTTCGCATAACGCCACCGAGCCCACATTATCAGATCCAACCTAATGCAGGTTTTTTCTGTTTATCAATTGCATTGAAACGACTAGCGCTTTTATAAGACACACAAGTTTGTTGTTGTTTATTCGGGTTTTTTCTTTTATTCTCCTTACTAGTTTATAAGCCAACATTTTTCTTGTTCATATAAGGATCGAGATTTTTTATGTGAAAGATTTTGACACTGGTAATTTTTATTTGTATTATACTCAGTTTTTGTATGATTACATACTTGCTTTTTAAAGCCATTTATCGTCTCATTTGATGACTCTGGATGCCCAACAACAACTTGAGTGTGCTACCATCAAGTTTTTTCTCTATTATGTTCGGCTGGAATTATAGCTATTTCACGACTTGCCAAGGTCGATCATCAGATTCCTTTGCCCTAGTGGTGCTGGTCTACTTTTTCATTTTAATTGAAAACTTCTAGTGCCTTCATCGTGTATGGAACCATGACCAGCCCCTTAGTAGCCAACGCACTTCGCATGACGCCACCGAGCCCACATGATCAGATCCAACCTAATGCAGGCTTTTTCTATTTACCAAATGCATTGAAACGACTTGCGCTTTTATAAGCCACACAAGTTTGTTGTTTTTTTTCGGGTTCTTTCTTATTTTCTCCTTACTCGTTTATAAGCCAACATTTTTTGTTGTTTATATAAGGACGGAGATTTTTTATGTGAAAGATTTTGACACTGGTAATTTTTATTTGTATTATATTCAGTTTTTGTATGATTACATACTTGCTTTTTAAAGCCATTTTTCGTATCATTTGATGACTTTGAATGCCCAACAACAACTTGAGTGTGCTACCACCAAGTTTTTCTCAATTATGTTTCAATTTTCAATTAGCTATTTCCCGACTTTCCTAGGTCGATCATCAGATTCCTTTGCTCTAGTGGTGCTGGTCTACTTTTTCATTTTAGGTGAAAAACTTCTTGTGCCTTCATCGTGTATTGAACCATGACCAGTCGCCTAGTAGCCAACGCACTTCGCAACACGCCACCGAGCCCACATGATCAGATCCAACCTAATGCAGGCTTTTTCTATTTACCAAATGCATTGAAACGACTTGCGCTTTTATTAGCCACACAAGTTTGTTGCTGTTTATTCGGGTTTTTTTCTTATTTTCTCCTTACTCGTTTATAAGCCAACATTTTTTGTTGTTCATATAATGAGGGAGATTTTTTATGTGTAAGATTTTGACACTGGTCAGTTTTATTTGAATTATATTCAGTTTTTGAATGATTACATACTTGCTTTTTAAAGCCATTTTTCGTATCATTTGATGACTTTGAATGCCCAACAACAACTTGAGTGTGCTACGACCAAGTTTTTTCTCAATTATGTTTGGCTGGAATTATAGCTATTTCACGACTTGCCAAGGTCGATCATCAGATTCCTTTGCTCTAGTGGTGCTGGTCTACTTTTTCATTTTAATTGAAAAACTTCTTGTGCCTTCATCGTGTATTGAACCATGACCAGCCGCTTAGTAGCCAACGCACTTCGCATCACTCCACCGAGCCCACATGATCAGATCCAACCTAATGCAGGTTTTTTCTGTTTATCAATTGCATTGAAACGACTATCGCTTTTATTAGCCACATAAGTTTGTTGTTGTTTATTCGGGTTCTTTCTTATTTTTTCCTTGCTCGTTTATAAGCCAACATTTTTTGTTGTTCATATAAGGAGGGAGATTTTTTATGTGAAAGATTTTGACACTGGTCATTTTTATTTGTATTATATTCAGTTTTTGTATAATTACATACTTGCTTTTTAAAGCAATTTTTCGTATCATTTGATGACTTTAAATGCCCAACAACAACTTGAGTGTGCTACCACCAAGTTTTTTATCAATTAAATTTGGCTGGAATTATAGCTTTTTTCACGACTTGCCAAGGTCGATCATCAGATTCTTTTGCTCTAGTGGTGCTGGTCTACTTTTTCATTTTAATTGAAAAACTTCTTGTGCCTTCATCGTGTATTGAACCATGACCAGCCGCTTAGTAACCAACGCACTTCGCATCACGCCACCGAGCCGACATGATCAGATCCAACCTAATGCTGTTTTTTTCTGTTTATCAATTGCATTGAAACGACCAGCGCTTTTATTAGCCACACAAGTTTGTTGTTGTTTATTCGGGTTCTTTCTTATTTGCTCCTTACTCGTTTATAAGCCAACATTTTTTGTTGTTCATATAAGGATGGAGATTTTTTATGTGAAAGATTTTGACACTGGTCATTTTTATTTGTATTATATTCAGTTTGTGTATGAATACATACTTTGTAACGTACGCTCTAGGTGTTTTAGAGAAGGGATGATCTTAAAAATTCTCAACCCATATAACCACCCACTCTTAACACTACCAGTAGGTTCCAAAGCTTACAGGAACTCTGAAACTCCTGGCAGCAGAAGCGGATGGGTGTCCAGGTCCCAACTGCGCGGCATGCTAGCATGGCCGATGGTTAGCTCGTCGGATGGGGGGGATTCTTGAAGTTGGAACTCTGGACGGCCGTTACGTATATTCATGCCGTATGAAATTCGTACAAAAAAAATTCGCGAAGCTGACTGTCCCAAAAAGAAGAATTCGTTGTTCCTGTGAAATGAGGAGAGCTTTGCTGGTATTGCTCTCTGAGGAATATCCCACCCTATTGTCACACAATCTCACTCTATGAGTAAGACCATGCGACCAACCTGGTTACCAAGACCTCAACTATTTTTGGTAACCCCCAAAAGAGTATGAAGACAAATAGTTTACCTATGCCTTCATCGTATCGCCTTCGTATTCATCGTTTCTGTCAGAGCCACATCCACCAAATAAAATAACCTAAACCATTAACATGGTTTGTAACTAAAACTTCAAAAATCAAAAATTAAAACTTTTTCAGATTGAACTCAAACATTCGAACTTCCGACGAAAAACCCATAAACGTATCTTCCCGAGTGAATTAAAAATGAACCCATTATTCAAAATCAATAGAAAGGATGTTCGTTGTTTTCAAAAGATATAGTTTTTTTTTTTTATACTAAAAATTTTATTCCAAAAAAAAATTAAGCCTATAATAAACCACTAATAATTCACCTAAACAGGTAGACATATCTTTAAATCGAAATATAAAAAAAATACTTTAAAGTTTATAGCTATAATAATTGTTTTCTTTTAGAAACAATAAATCAAGTATTATAAAAAAAACTTACGGTTTAAAAGAGCACACAAAAATTATTTAAATCTGAATTTTTATTTTTATGTATGTAAAAAGCAATTGAATAAAACATAAGATTTGCGTACAAAGATAATCAGGAACGAAAATGTCCTAACTCTTAGTTAAGTAGGTTTATCTTTTATTCTTTTCTAGGTTTAAGCTTTTTCTTTCTTGTTTTCTTCCCAATCAAAATTCTTTCATTTAGTTTAGGTAGTAATTAAATTAAATTAAACCAAATTCAAATTTCAAATTAAATAATATAATGTAATATTTAAAGAAAAATTACTCACCACCTGAATTGCATTATTTGCGTACTTGATTTTAAATTGGTGTATTTTAGTTGTTTGATGTTATAATTTATAGTTGCTTAATTCCTCCTGATGGTGTGCACAGCATCGCAGGATTGAATTTTTTTGTTGTTTTGTTGCTTTGTAAATTTTTTTTCTAGACAAAAACTTGATACAAACAAATAGAAATTTGAACGGATTGAATTTACAAGGTCAAATTGTAATAACGTTTAATAGTTTAATAATAAAAAAAAATAGTTTTGTTTTTGGAAAGAAAGAAAGATATGTATATACTTAGCTTTTTTTCATAAATTATATGATGATTGATATGATGTGTATGTATGAATGTATGTTCAGGACTTATGAATGTATGTATGTCGTAAATTTTTTTTCTCTGGATTGTAGGTTTTTTTTTTTTTTTTCTTAAATATTTTCCTGGATTCTTCTAGGATTTATTTTTGGTGTATGGATGATTTTGATTGTATGGATGTTTCTGGATGTTTTTTTGTTGTTTCTTCAAAAATCAAAAATTAAAACTTTTTCAGATTGAACTCAAACATTCGAACTTCCGACGAAAAACCCATAAACGTATCTTCCCGAGTGAATTAAAAATGAACCCATTATTCAAAATCAATAGAAAGGATGTTCGTTGTTTTCAAAAGATATAGTTTTTTTTTTTTTATACTAAAAATTTTATTCCAAAAAAAAATTAAGCCTATAATAAACCACTAATAATTCACCTAAACAGGTAGACATATCTTTAAATCGAAATATAAAAAAAATACTTTAAAGTTTATAGCTATAATAATTGTTTTCTTTTAGAAACAATAAATCAAGTATTATAAAAAAAACTTACGGTTTAAAAGAGCACACAAAAATTATTTAAATCTGAATTTTTATTTTTATGTATGTAAAAAGCAATTGAATAAAACATAAGATTTGCGTACAAAGATAATCAGGAACGAAAATGTCCTAACTCTTAGTTAAGTAGGTTTATCTTTTTTTCTTTTCTAGGTTTAAGCTTTTTCTTTCTTGTTTTCTTCCCAATCAAAATTCTTTCATTTAGTTTAGGTAGTAATTAAATTAAATTAAACCAAATTCAAATTTCAAATTAAATAATATAATGTAATATTTAAAGAAAAATTACTCACCACCTGAATTGCATTATTTGCGTACTTGATTTTAAATTGGTGTATTTTAGTTGTTTGATGTTATAATTTATAGTTGCTTAATTCCTCCTGATGGTGTGCACAGCATCGCAGGATTGAATTTTTTTGTTGTTTTGTTGCTTTGTAAATTTTTTTTCTAGACAAAAACTTGATACAAACAAATAGAAATTTGAACGGATTGAATTTACAAGGTCAAATTGTAATAACGTTTAATAGTTTAATAATAAAAAAAAATAGTTTTGTTTTTGGAAAGAAAGAAAGATATGTATATACTTAGCTTTTTTTCATAAATTATATGATGATTGATATGATGTGTATGTATGAATGTATGTTCAGGACTTATGAATGTATGTATGTCGTAAATTTTTTTTCTCTGGATTGTAGGTTTTTTTTTTTTTTTCTTAAATATTTTCCTGGATTCTTCTAGGATTTATTTTTGGTGTATGGATGATTTTGATTGTATGGATGTTTCTGGATGTTTTTTTGTTGTTTCTTTGTGTGATGTTTTTCTGTAGATCTTATTCTTTAATGTAGATCGCATGGGTTGTTAAAAAAATTAATATGTCCAGATGAAGATTTTGACGATCGTAGGTTTGGTTAATCGATGGTGTTTTTTTTTGTAGATCTTTGGATCTTTGGATTTTATAAAGATCGTGATGTGGCTGAGTCGTAGGAGCTCGATGCCGTGTAGGCCGGCAAACGAAGCACAAACACTTTTTTCTACAGTTCAGCGGCTTTTTTTTTTTTTTGACTTTAAGAAATGTGATATAATCGATTGGATTTGCTTCGAAGTCAATCGGCTTTGGGCTCCTGGAGCACCTTGAAATTTTTGTTCTATTGCTCAGAAAATACCAATTAATTGCTTCTGGGAACTAGATCACTTCTGGGATTTTTATAATTTCTTCTCCTTGAGCACCTGGTAGGTAGATAATAAGGTATAAGGACTGAGGTTCTTGCACGAATTCATTAAAAATCTCACCTTAATTATTTCAAAATGTGTATACGAGTAGGTATATTTTTATTCATTAAATAGATATTATATATATTTTTCACTTAAAAAAAAACTTGTAAAAAAAAACTTGAAAATAAATTTTTAATTTTAATAGTTTTGCTCGTCACTATCACGTCTTAGTAGATCGAAAAAAAAAACACCAAAAAGAAAGATTCTGCTTTCGTCTCAGGTATTTATACCCTTGGTCCCAAGCTCATAGATTCTCTCACCCATACATTCCGAGAACAATCATGGACGAAAATTCAACTTCCGATTTATGGTTTTTCTCCGTGGATTTTGACCACAAAAATCTGAAAATTACCTTAAAATTCAAATTCGAATTTTTCAAAAATACATGTGACAATTTCCAAATTTTCTAGTCAAAATCCACCGAATTTGCCAATAATTCTTCTATGTGATTGTGTGTTTTTACAATTTTTTGTAAACAACTCCGAAACAGCTCTCCGGCGATCAGTGTCCTTGAAAATATTAAAATTCTCGTTTTCATGTTTTCGTTCAAACATACAGATTTATTGTGATCTGGTCGGTTATCACTTATCACTTCTCGTGATTTGATTCATTAGCATGCCCGAATCTTATCTTAATGCCTTCTGGTTCGAGTCCCGATCATTACTATTCTTTTTTTTTCTTTTTTTTTTCCATAATCTATTATTTTTTTAATTTATTTCCATATCATCATAATACGTTTTTTTTTTTTTTTTTTTTTTTTTTTTTTTTTCTCCTTTATTTTTAATAAATTTCCGGTTTTTTGATAAGCCCAACGTGTGTTTATTTTTTTGAAACGTATTGTCAAAAGCCCATTCAATATTAGCTACCTATATGAATTCCTACCACCAATCCCATATTTCAAAACGCCTACGAGTATGCACCCTATTTATTATAATAAATTTTTAACATTACCTAACATTCTATTATATGGCTGTTAAGGTTGCTCTAACTATCAAGCTCAAAATAAGAACTCAAGTACATAAAACTAGAGTTTCTCAAACTATTTAACATTTTTAATATTTGAGTCGAGTAGTGATTACATTTGTAGCGAGAGCATCCAGCGATGTTATAAATGATAGTTTCTTTAAAGTATACTGTACTATCATCTGGTTTGATAAGCAAATGAACCAAAGAGACATATATTTAAAGAGAAAGTCTTGATATACGAAGCTAATCAATGATTTTATACATATACATGGGAGGTAGTTCACTGCGGAAAATAACTTGTTCTTGCAGGATGAGTATGAGTTAAAATTCAGAAAACAACTGGAGTGGAAGTGGGATACATGGTAAGGGTACAATAGCAACCATACTTACATACCGATCGTTGGAATTTGGAAAACCACTACGCCATATCAAGGTTTCTCACAAAACGTTTTCATTTCGTAAGCTGCAAAGCACATGAATGAAAATGAAAAGAAACCTGCTAATTCGAATCTGTAGTAATCTATCATTTGTAGCAATATACCCACACCTGAGAAATCTGAGTCTCATGTTCAGACTGATTAGCCACTGTTGAGCAACGTTACTATTTTTTTAAATCTTTTGAGTGAAACACACCTAAAGACTGACCCTTTTCATTCTCTAATTCATAGAGATGGTTACCTACGACTCTAACAACCTTAGCTTTCAAAAATTTAGGACACAACTTTGCATTCCTTTTTTTGGAAGCATCACTTAAAATAAAGTTCCTTTTAAATACAATATCGCCTACTTTGAAATTAGTTGTTTTGCTTCTTGTATTGTATCTGTGTTCGTATTGAACATGGGCTTTATCAAGTGCATTCTTAATGTGTGTATGCAGCATGTTGACTTTTGAACTTTTCGGAATTATGTTCACTTCTGAGCTATTAATACCTCCAAGCCTTCGCATGAGCTTGAAATCAGATCCATGTTCAATCATCTTCTGCCCAAACAATGCCTCATACGGGGACACTCCAATGGTCGAATGCACCGAGGTACGCAACGCACATCCTATCGCTGGAATATGGTTATCCCAGTCTCTCTGATCTTGTTTTAAATAGGATCTTATGGCTGTAAGAATAGAGCGGTTTGCTCTTTCGCTTGCATTAGCTTGCGGTGCATAAGATGCAGTTTTGACGTGTTGTATACCTAAGGATGTTAAAAAGTTTCTGAAAGTCGAGCTAGTAAATTGTTTTCCGTTGTCCGTCATTAAGGACTCAGGAACGCCAAATAAACAAAATATTTCTTCATGTAAGAATTGAATAGCTATCTCTGAAGTTGCTTTTCGCAGCGCTTTAATTTTTACAAATTTAGTTAATTGGTCTAGTGCTACAATAATGTGGATGTTTCCTTTTTTGGAACGTGGATACGGTCCAAGAAAGTCCACATATATGTGTTGAAAAGGATAGTCAACAACGAAAGGTTTTCCCATTTGTTCTCGTAGTATTTGATTCGATGGTTTTGAAGTCTTACAAGTTTCGCAACTGCCTATATATGTCTTAACTTGGGATGCCATATTTGGCCAAAAGAATTTTTGTTTGAGGCGGTAGAGAGTTTTCGCTATCCCCCCATGCGAAGCTTTAGCTGGATGATGGGCCAGAGAAATCAGCTGATTGGTTAGCACCGATGGAACCCATAACTTCCACACTAAATCATCCTCGAATGGATTACCTGTGCAATGATTGACCTTCTTGTACACGAAACCGTCCGAGACAAGAAGGTCAGGTAGCTGATGTTTTTGTTTTTCGATGATGTCTATGATCTTAAGATATTCATCCGCTTGAAAAGCGGGGTCTGTAAGATCCAAATGCAGTACATCGGAAGAATCTGTTAAAATGGATTCGAGGCTGACTGCATCTGACGAGTGTACTCTAGAGAGGGCATCAGGCACCACATGCAATGAACCTTTTCGATGCTCGATTTCAAAATCATATCCCTGTAGTTTAAGGCTCCATCGAGCCAACCTACCACTGAGATTCTGCTGACCCATTAGCCATTTCAAACTGGCATGATCTGTTATTATTTTAAATTTGTATCCTTCAACATATGGCCGGAATTTTTCAACGCCCATCACTGCAGCTAAACATTCTCTTTCTGTCACGCTATAATTCCTCTGTGCACCGTTTAATTTATGGGAGTAATAATAGATGGGACGTTCTACACCATTTTCATCCATTTGGCACAAGACACATCCGATTCCTGAATCAGAAGCGTCACAAAGAATTATAAAAGGCCTTTTGAAATCCGGGTAAACAAGAACTGGAGACATTGTTAGCTTATCTTTTATCAATTCAAACGCTTTTAGGGCCTCTCCACCAAACTCGAATTTCACCCCCTTTTTAAGTGTATCAGTTATCGGGGTAGCTAGTGTAGCATAATCGTGGACAAATCTCCTATACCACCCTGACATACCTAAAAATCTGCGAACTTGACGTGGTGAAGTCGGAACCGGGAAATCCCTAACTGCCGCAACTTTGTCTTTATCTGTCTTCAAACAACCGTTACTAACAACATATCCTAAAAATTTGAGTTCCTTGTAGCAAAACTTTGATTTCTCTACATTAATCGTTAGACCGGCTACATTTAACCTACTAGCAAGCTGCATTAAAATTTTAACATGTTCGTCAAAAGTGCGCGAAATTACCAAAAGATCATCGACATAAGGATATACATTTTTTTTTTTAGTTCAAATGTCACCACCTTGTCCATGAGACGGCACATGCGTTGCACACCACCGCTGAGACCAGGAGGCATTACCACGAACTCTAATAGGGTTTACCAGGCACCGTAAAGGCGGTTTTTTCCTTTGACGATTTTTCAAGTGGGATCTGCAAGAATGCGTCCTTGAGATCCACACTCGAAATAAAGACTGCATCTTCTACACGCGATAATAGACCCTCCACAGGATGAAGCGGATAGGCATCGTTTTTGGACACGGCGTTCACCTTTCTGTAGTCCAGGCACAGCCGATTTCTACCGGGTTTGCGTACCAGAACTACTGGCGAGCTCCACGCACTATTGCTTTCCTGAATGATGCCCATTTTCATCATACGATCCAGTTCATCATACATAAGATCCTGAATCGCAGGGGATACGGGATAATGCCGCTGCTTTATGGGCTTGGCATCTCCCGTGTCGATGATATGTTCCTCTAGCGTTGTTCGTCCCAAACCATAAACGGCAAACGACGGAAACATGCTTATGGCTGCATTAAGTCTCCTCGATTGATCTTCTGATAGTTCGTGCGGTTCAAAACAATTATGAGAAGAAGATTTGTCTACTCTGTCTACTGCAATTTCTGATATTTGTTGAGGTATTATCTGGGGTGCTAAGTTAAAAGCTATCCAAAAATTAATACCTAAGTATAAAGTTTGTTTTAACTATGGAACTAAATATATCTCAATATCCCTACTTAGGCCCTTATACGTGATAGAAGTAACAAATTTACCCTCGATGGCCTGATTTTTACCATCCGCGGTTTTTACGTTTGAAAATAATTTTTTGCATGAAATACCCCATCTTTGAAGAAGCTCCTGTCCGCTTTGTCCTAAACAGCTAATGCTGGCGCCACTATCAAGCAGTCCCAACATGTTTTCTCCGCAAATGGTCACCTCAGCATATGGTCGAGGATCTTCGTTTGTGCAGAGAATGGTTGCTTCTATAGCTTTTTGACCCAACTTTTTTGATTTTACTTTTTCTCGAATTCTTAAGATACTTTTGGAAAGTAGTCGAGTCTTTGGTCCTAAAATTCTCTCTCTAGCTGCATGATATGCTATGAGGCGTTCATGTAACGATTTTCTAGGGGCAAATTCTACCTTTTCAGAATGCTTGGAAGTCTCTAAGTTTTTATAATTTATTTTGTTGTTTCTTTTTAATATTTGTATAGCCTGGTCTTTATTTGGCTGCAACAAATTTTCATTTGTCGCTATATTTTGGATTTCGGTTACGTTTTTGATTTTGCTTTCATTTATTGTTTGGAATCCCGATTTTTGTTGAGAGAGCAATATGTTTCGGGTGTCACATTGCTCTTTCGGAGGTTTCCCGGACATTTTGGATTCGGGCATTGTGGAGAGGTGGTATCTTCTTTTCCACATCGGAAACAAAACAATGACCTTTGAGCAACAGGACATTCAAGGTAGCTGTGGCCAACAGCCTTGCAGTTCCAGCAGGTATAAGAACTGGTATCTCTTCTTAACTGCAGAGCATCTATATTTTCATCAGGTGCCGATGGAGAGTTTTCACTGCTGTCGACTTCATTTACATATCTGCGGAAATGAGGGGCATGAACCGTTTGCGATTTATTCTTCTGCGTATCTTGTTCGTAGAGGTACTTTTCGATTTTTCTACACACGTAGACCATTTCCTGAAGATTATGTGTTTGATATGTCAAGAGTAATTCACCCATTCTTCTACGAACATTTTGCTTTATTAGGCTTATGAGTTCAAAGTCAGGTTTTGGTACATGAAGCCTAGTGTTTAATTTCTGAAGATCCATAAAAAAATCGTCAAATTTTTCAGTTATGCCCTGACGCCTATCATACAGCCTTTTAGACAATTCTGCCTCTGTTTCTAATGATCGAAACTGATCAACGAGGGCTATACGTAATGCAAACCAATCAGCAGAAGGATGGGCTTTCATATACAACCAAAACCAGGTTTCGGCGTAACCTTCTACGAACTGGTGAAAATGAGAAAAAATCTCCTGCCAAGTTGCACCATAGCAATTTTTAAGTCGATCTAACCTGAACAAGAACTCATCGATGGTCATATTTGAGCTATCAAATTTGAGCCCCCACTTATGGCAACTATATATTTTTTTAACTGTAGCACTGGGCCTATTAGGAGAAGGAGCATTTACTTGAGAAGTAGGACTTGCTCCGGAAGCTATTATAGATGGATCACTAAGTCCTAAGTTCTGCAACCGTGATATGAAGTCCTCTGATGTGGTGTTAGCGCAATTAGGCGTTCGTTGGTTTGAACCTATATTAGAGGGAAAATGGCGTTGTTGAGATTGTTGCTGAATAGAGGAAGAAACTGAGACCGATTTAGGTTGAGATTCGTTACGTTTACGCAGCTCAAATTCGTTTGGAGACTCAGTAGCAGTAACAGGTCTTGAAGAGAATAGCTCTTGCCGAATAGCAGTTATAAGGTCCTGTCTCAATGCCGTTGTACTCCTTTCCATTTCTTTTTGCATAACTTTCATGTCTTCTGCCCTCCCTAAACCAACGGTAGCGGTCACTATTCCTTGAATGTATTTGGAAAACTCTACTTCATCAATATCTAGACTTTGTTCTTGGCTTCGTGTAGTTGTTGTTTGTTCTCGCCATGGTTGCTTCCCTGCTTTTGGAATAGCGCCAGTTGAATTTCGGACACCGTTTTCTGTGACCAATTTATTTGCGGCAGCTCCAGCATTGGATTCCATTGCACAACCCGATGCACTCGACACATTTGCAGCAACCTCTACATTTGAAGCATCATTTGCATTTCGATTCCTACTATAATAGCAACCTTTCCTGGGAGGTAGACCACGCCTTGACATCGTAGCGGTCAGAAAGAAAAATATCAAATGTAAATTCCGAGTACAAAATGCTCCACACACAATTTTCAAAAAAACAAAACGCGAAGCTCAAAATAATAAAAAAAATCAAAATAATCAAAAAAAAAAATAATATAAATCCCAAAAACTGAAAACTAAGCGTATTACCAACAGGAAGAAAACGCTTTGAAGCAAGCGAAATAAGAAAAGGTATTTATGATTAAGGTTTATAATCTATTAGTATTGTGTTATAACGAAGGAAAAATTCAAAACTTCCCAAATTAACTGCTATCTAAACCTAAAAAAAATTAATGCAGATCTTTCGAGAAAAAAAAATTGGAAATTCAAACAAAAACCGTCAATCAAATGTAAAAAAGATCGAACTAGAAGCATATATCAAAAGAAATGAAATACGAGAAAACTAATGGAAAAAAAATAATATGTAAACGAAAGGAAAAAAAAATAAGGAAATCTATTCAGATCGTGAATACTATAAAAAATATTAACAAAAAGAAAACAAAAATGTGTTCAATAATCATAGTAGGTGGATGCGACTCTGCATATACGAATACACCCAAGATAAACGATGAATGAAGACGACTGTCATACTCACTCCCACAAGGAAACGACATCTTCTTTACCAAAAATTTTACCAAAAGGTAGACGTGAATGCGTTAGAAATTGTCAGTGCTTACAAGGTTAAATATAGAACTAAAATCATTTAGGATTTAAAAAAAATTAAACTCGTTTCACTTTCGCAGCGAAATAGATAGACCATCAGCCACGCTATCGGCCGAAAGTTAATATGAGATAAAGTTTTTCTAAGTAAACTTTCTGGGGAATATGAGAAAAATAATATAATGTAAAAATATGTCTTTAGAAAGAGAAAGGTCCGAAGCATCAGACTAAATGAAGATCACATTCATTTACTGGACATCTTTTCCTTACTCAATCTGAGAAGAAATCTAAACGAAGTCTTGAAGATCTATATTCATAGAAAAAAAAATCAAAATGATATTAAGTAAACTTGCAGCAGCCTAATTGAGGGTATCACCCAATTACTCGTAATTCCTATCGACGACAGAAAAAAAAACTAAATTTGAAACGGAAGAAATGAACAAATTATACCAAATGTAAACTCTTAATAATCTCCTGTTCACTCACGCAACTGCCAAAAACATAAAATAGGATACCGGTACAATTTTTAAATTGTTAAAAAAAGGACAAATCGTGCCCCACGTTGGGCGCCACCTGTAACGTACGCTCTAGGTGTTTTAGAGAAGGGATGATCTTAAAAATTCTCAACCCATATAACCACCCACTCTTAACACTACCAGTAGGTTCCAAAGCTTACAGGAACTCTGAAACTCCTGGCAGCAGAAGCGGATGGGTGTCCAGGTCCCAACTGCGCGGCATGCTAGCATGGCCGATGGTTAGCTCGTCGGATGGGGGGGATTCTTGAAGTTGGAACTCTGGACGGCCGTTACGTATATTCATGCCGTATGAAATTCGTACAAAAAAAATTCGCGAAGCTGACTGTCCCAAAAAGAAGAATTCGTTGTTCCTGTGAAATGAGGAGAGCTTTGCTGGTATTGCTCTCTGAGGAATATCCCACCCTATTGTCACACAATCTCACTCTATGAGTAAGACCATGCGACCAACCTGGTTACCAAGACCTCAACTATTTTTGGTAACCCCCAAAAGAGTATGAAGACAAATAGTTTACCTATGCCTTCATCGTATCGCCTTCGTATTCATCGTTTGTGTCAGAGCCACATCCACCAAATAAAATAACCTAAACCATTAACATGGTTTGTAACTAAAACTTCAAAAATCAAAAATTAAAACTTTTTCAGATTGAACTCAAACATTCGAACTTCCGACGAAAAACCCATAAACGTATCTTCCCGAGTGAATTAAAAATGAACCCATTATTCAAAATCAATAGAAAGGATGTTCGTTGTTTTCAAAAGATATAGTTTTTTTTTTTATACTAAAAATTTTATTCCAAAAAAAAATTAAGCCTATAATAAACCACTAATAATTCACCTAAACTGGTAGACATATCTTTAAATCGAAATATAAAAAAAATACTTTAAAGTTTATAGCTATAATAATTGTTTTCTTTTAGAAACAATAAATCAAGTATTATAAAAAAAACTTACGGTTTAAAAGAGCACACAAAAATTATTTAAATCTGAATTTTTATTTTTATGTATGTAAAAAGCAATTGAATAAAACATAAGATTTGCGTACAAAGATAATCAGGAACGAAAATGTCCTAACTCTTAGTTAAGTAGGTTTATCTTTTTTTCTTTTCTAGGTTTAAGCTTTTTCTTTCTTGTTTTCTTCCCAATCAAAATTCTTTCATTTAGTTTAGGTAGTAATTAAATTAAATTAAACCAAATTCAAATTTCAAATTAAATAATATAATGTAATATTTAAAGAAAAATTACTCACCACCTGAATTGCATTATTTGCGTACTTGATTTTAAATTGGTGTATTTTAGTTGTTTGATGTTATAATTTATAGTTGCTTAATTCCTCCTGATGGTGTGCACAGCATCGCAGGATTGAATTTTTTTTGTTGTTTTGTTGCTTTGTAAATTTTTTTTCTAGACAAAAACTTGATACAAACAAATAGAAATTTGAACGGATTGAATTTACAAGGTCAAATTGTAATAACGTTTAATAGTTTAATAATAAAAAAAAATAGTTTTGTTTTTGGAAAGAAAGAAAGATATGTATATACTTAGCTTTTTTTCATAAATTATATGATGATTGATATGATGTGTATGTATGAATGTATGTTCAGGACTTATGAATGTATGTATGTCGTAAATTTTTTTTCTCTGGATTGTAGGTTTTTTTTTTTTTTTTTCTTAAATATTTTCCTGGATTCTTCTAGGATTTATTTTTGGTGTATGGATGATTTTGATTGTATGGATGTTTCTGGATGTTTTTTTGTTGTTTCTTTGTGTGATGTTTTTCTGTAGATCTTATTCTTTAATGTAGATCGCATGGGTTGTTAAAAAAATTAATATGTCCAGATGAAGATTTTGACGATCGTAGGTTTGGTTAATCGATGGTGTTTTTTTTTTGTAGATCTTTGGATCTTTGGATTTTATAAAGATCGTGATGTGGCTGAATCGTAGGAGCTCGATGCCGTGTAGGCCGGCAAACGAAGCACAAACACTTTTTTCTACAGTTCAGCGGCTTTTTTTTTTTTTGACTTTAAGAAATGTGATATAATCGATTGGATTTGCTTCGAAGTCAATCGGCTTTGGGCTCCTGGAGCACCTTGAAATTTTTGTTCTATTGCTCAGAAAATACCAATTAATTGCTTCTGGGAACTAGATCACTTCTGGGATTTTTATAATTTCTTCTCCTTGAGCACCTGGTAGGTAGATAATAAGGTATAAGGACTGAGGTTCTTGCACGAATTCATTAAAAATCTCACCTTAATTATTTCAAAATGTGTATACGAGTAGGTATATTTTTATTCATTAAATAGATATTATATATATTTTTCACTTAAAAAAAAACTTGTAAAAAAAAACTTGAAAATAAATTTTTAATTTTAATAGTTTTGCTCGTCACTATCACGTCTTAGTAGATCGAAAAAAAAAACACCAAAAAGAAAGATTCTGCTTTCGTCTCAGGTATTTATACCCTTGGTCCCAAGCTCATAGATTCTCTCACCCATACATTCCGAGAACAATCATGGACGAAAATTCAACTTCCGATTTATGGTTTTTCTCCGTGGATTTTGACCACAAAAATCTGAAAATTACCTTAAAATTCAAATTCGAATTTTTCAAAAATACATGTGACAATTTCCAAATTTTCTAGTCAAAATCCACCGAATTTGCCAATAATTCTTCTATGTGATTGTGTGTTTTTACAATTTTTTGTAAACAACTCCGAAACAGCTCTCCGGCGATCAGTGTCCTTGAAAATATTAAAATTCTCGTTTTCATGTTTTCGTTCAAACATACAGATTTATTGTGATCTGGTCGGTTATCACTTATCACTTCTCGTGGTTTGATTCATTAGCATGCCCGAATCTTATCTTAATGCCTTCTGGTTCGAGTCCCGATCATAACTATTCTTTTTTTTTCTTTTTTTTTTCCATAATCTATTATTTTTTTAATTTATTTCCATATCATCATAATACGTTTTTTTTTTTTTTTTTTTTTTTTTTTTTTCTCCTTTATTTTTAATAAATTTCCGGTTTTTTGATAAGCCCAACGTGTGTTTATTTTTTTGAAACGTATTGTCAAAAGCCCATTCAATATTAGCTACCTATATGAATTCCTACCACCAATCCCATATTTCAAAACGCCTACGAGTATGCACCCTATTTATTATAATAAATTTTTAACATTACCTAACATTCTATTATATGGCTGTTAAGGTTGCTCTAACTATCAAGCTCAAAATAAGAACTCAAGTACATAAAACTAGAGTTTCTCAAACTATTTAACATTTTTAATATTTGAGTCGAGTAGTGATTACATTTGTAGCGAGAGCATCCAGCGATGTTATAAATGATAGTTTCTTTAAAGTATACTGTACTATCATCTGGTTTGATAAGCAAATGAACCAAAGAGACATATATTTAAAGAGAAAGTCTTGATATACGAAGCTAATCAATGATTTTATACATATACATGGGAGGTAGTTCACTGCGGAAAATAACTTGTTCTTGCAGGATGAGTATGAGTTAAGATTCAGAAAACAACTGGAGTCGAAGTGGGATACATGGTAAGGGTACAATAGCAACCATACTTACATACCGATCGTTGGAATTTGGAAAACCACTACGCCATATCAAGGTTTCTCACAACTTGCTTTTTAAAGCCATTTTTCGTACCATTTGATGACTTTGAATGCCCAACAACAACTTGAGTGTGCTACCACCAAGTTTTTTTTTCAATTATGTTGGCTGGAATTATAGCTATTTCACGACGTGCCAAGGTCGATCATCAGATTCCTTTGCTCTAGTGGTGCTGGTCTACTTTTTCATTTTAGTTGAAAAACTTCTTGTGCCTTCATCGTGTATTGAACCATGACAAGCCGCTTAGTAGCCAACGCACTGCGCATCACGCCACCGAGCCCACATGATCAGATCCAACCTAATGCAGGTTTTTTCTGTTTATCAATTGCATTGAAACGACTAGCGCTTTTATTAGCCACACAAGTTTGTTGTTGTTTATTCGGGTTCTTTCTTATTTTCTCCCTACTCGTTTATAAGCCAATATTTTTTGTTGTTCATATAAGGAGGGAGATTTTTTATGTGAAAGATTTTGACACTGGTCATTTTTATTTGAATTATATTCAGTTTTTGTATGATTACATACTTGCTTTTTAAAGCCATTTTTCGTATCATTTGATGACTTTGAATGCCCAACATCATCTTGAGTGTGCTACCACCAAGTTTTTTCTCAATTATGTTTGGCTGGAATTATAGGTATTTCACGACTTGCCAAGGTCGATCATCAGATTCCTTTGCTCTAGTGGTGCTGGTCTACTTTTCATTTTAATTGAAATACTTCTTGTGCATTCATCGTGTATTGAACCATGACCAGCCGCTTAGTAGCCAACGCACTTCACATCACGCTACCGGGACCACATGATCAGATCCAACCTAATGCAGGTTTTTTCTGTTTATCAATTGCATTGAAACGACTAGCGCTTTTATTAGCCACGCAAGTTTGTTGTTGCCTGTCAACCCCCAAGTTTCTTACCCCCAAATGGCGTCAGGAAGGGGAAGCACGTTACAGCCTACACCAAAGGTCGCCAAACAGTTCCCCGTGCCTAAGGCGCCGGCGGCACAGGCGGATATTATGGGCATTCTGCTGGCCATCCCGGGCCAGTTGACTGGCCTCCAAAACCAGATCATGGAGCAGGCGACTAGGGTGGATTATCTCTACTCTGTTTTGCCGAGCTTAACGCAACTTAGAGGTTAAGGGTGCGCTGCCGGAGAGGCCCTTTAAGATCCTAGCATGAATTTAAATTCACTGCTTAGGACCGAACGTAGAGCGAATTTATTCCAATTGCCTAAACACATAAGTCCAGATGTGGTTATAGCTAGCGAAACTATCCTTAACCAGAAACATAAATTGACTAACAACAATTACAATATCGTAAGAAGAGACCGACCCAACTCCACTCAAGGTCGCACATACTTAATAGTGATGTGCGAAAATTCCGGTCGTTAGAGGCATGCATCATATGCATTCATCTCCAGCAGGGGAAGCGAATGTATGTGATCGCTGCCTATGCACCGGAAACACCTCAGCCCACCCAGTTTATAACAGAGCTTGGAAAGCTTTTTGAATGCTTAAGATTGAGCTCGGAAGAAAACTTTTACATATTAGCCGGTGATTTAAACGCCAAACACATAGGTTGGGGAAATCAAATACAAAATCTTCGAGGTAACCATTTGTATAATTGGATGGGTTAATACAACCTTGATTATCGCCTCGAACTTCTAGCCACAGAGAGGCCATCGATTCGAAGAAGCGGTGCCTATCTGGATCTATTCCTGAAAGACGCAAGACTAATAATTACTGACACTCTGGGTCAACGACCAAGAAATTGTTTAAGAACGATCGAGTACGACAATGACCACTGCGGACTCACCGCTGTAATACAACTTCCAAACGAGCTTATGGAGTTGGAGGAGTGTGTGCCTGTGCATACTTATAACTACAGTTAGGTGCGCTGGCCACGCTTCTCCAACGCCTTATTGAACGAATTACAGTCAAATGGTATAGCCCCACCAAACGACAGGAACCTGACAAATACCGAACTCGAAGATACTTAGAACAAATAGACGAAACGATTCTACGAACAAGGAACAGAACAATGCCGATATACAAAGAACGTAATGCAACGGACATGTACCGTAACACGACCATTGACGCACTACACAGACAAAAAAAGTTGTCTACTGACAAGACTAAAACGCTTGTCCAGAGGACGACAGAAAACAGAGACGTACTTCTGACAGCAGGCATATACCCAGATGATGCCTTATTGCACGATGACCTCTATGTAATCGAAGATCCGCAGAAGAGAGTGGAGGCTGTGGGGGCTGCTTTCCAGTAAGTGTACAAGGTAAATGCTAGCATTTGCCCGAATCATTACCTGGAGAATAGAGCTCTGCTTCATCACTTATGCCTCCGGAACGATATAACCGAATGGCGATCTGAGAACCTTGCATTTACCGGGTTTAATGAGGAAGATTTGGCAAACGCCATAATCGCTGACCGAAATGGGCCCAGTCCACTGTTAATTTCGAAGAATGAGGTCCAGCTAATATTCGATTCATTAAAGAAAAAGAAGTCAGCAGGAGCCGATGGTATATCCAACGTTGTACTACGATATTTGCATCAAGAAGCAGTTGACATTTATACAATACTATTTAACTACGCGCTGAATAATGCATATTATCTAGTGCGGTGGAAGACAGCTGTGGTGCACCCTCTCCCAAAAAAGGTAAAGGAAAACTCCAATCCGGCGAATCTCCGGTCGATAAGTCTTCTCCCAAGTATCAGCAAAGTATTTGAAAAGGTTATTAATAGGGCCCTGTTCAAGAGGGCGGAGGACAAATATATCATCCCGGATAATCAGTTCGGTCTTTAGGCGGGACATGACACAATTCATGCCGCGTCTTTTTTTTTAAACGTTTGCATGCACTAAAGGGGTTTTGACTACCCTTAATATGAACAAGCACAGTGCGAGCGTTAGTAGATTAGGGAAGGATGCAAGAGGAGATACTGACGCACATTGGTTTTGAATTTCTGAATATCAGAATGGGAGGGGAAAATAGAGCCGGGTAAAGTATTCCACATTCGCGTTGTACGGTTAAAGAAAGAATCTCTGTACTTGACAGTACGTCCGAAGTTGGGCTCTAGGGTAAACTGATGAGCATTCCTAGAAGCGCGAGTATTACGGTTGAAAAATTTAAGGGGAGGAATGCAACTGGCTATTTCGCTGGAACAGTGTTTATAAAAATAGCGATAAAGTAATGGCAGACATGTAACATTTCGACGGTGTTCTAGAGATTACAGCCAGATCGGACGGGGAGAAGAATTTCTTGCACCTTCAAAGAAAGCCCAGACACTTTGCAGCATTTTTGGCGACATCGAATATGTGGTCGTTCCACAAGAGGTGGTCTGTGATGCACATACCAAGAACTGAAAGCTGATCGGGTTCTTAAATGCAAGTGCCGCTCATGGATAGCGGCATGGGGGGTGGGTTCTGCTTTAACGACAGAAGACAGAACTGAGTTTTTGAAGCATTCAATTCTACGTGGTTTTTAATTCCCCATTGGGCAATGCTGTCAAGATCAGAATTTAATGAGCTTATCATACGCTCCCGTTCCAGTTGCACATCCCAAAAACAAGGAGGTGAGTCTAAAAACGGATGGTTGGGTGTTGTAGAACGAGGGTAGACTCTGATTGGCGTTAACCTGGCAATGCCCAGTATTGCAACTCTGACTACACATCAAATGTGCTTATTTTTACCTCCAAGTGGTAACCATCGGGTACTGGTCTCATCCAACCGGATTTGACTTGCTAAACGATAAGTGCGAGTGTTGATAACACGACGAAAAACAGCAACACTATAAACACCCTGGTGAGAACGGCACGGATGAATACCCGGCCTGCCGTCGCAGGCGAACCTAGATGAGCTGCTCTGACATATTCGGACAACAGGTTGTCTAGGAATTTCAAGGGTTAGTCAGGCCCCTTGAACAGAGATTGTGGCGGATGAACCGAAAGGCCAACGGCAGCGCTCAATCCCGTAGTGGATACTGATGGCCCCGTGTCCTAGGGGTATCTAATAAATTGGAACTGGCCCTCCAGGTTGGGGGTTGTGCTTTGGGTTAACTACCCACCCACAGAAAAAAAATATTGTTACGAAGCAACCAATAGCCTCGGAAAGGACTGATTTTATTGTTGACGACCCTGCTAAACGAAAAAAGGACAACGACGTTCGTATCTGCACCTGGAATGTGAGAACATTAAACAGGAGAGGTGCAGGCGAACAACTAGCGGAAGCCCTAAACTGCTACAAAGCAGACATTACTGCCATCCAGGAAATACGATGGGATGGGCCGGGCAAAAAGAGGATAAAAAACTGTGACATCTACTACGGACCGTGTTATAGTGAGCAGAAACAGCGACTATTCGGATGCGGATTTGTTATAAGTGCCAGACTTAGGCAAGAAGTCTTATATTTCCAAGACATTAGCGAACGCATAGTAACAATCCGCATCAAGGCCAAATTCGCCAACATAAGCCTTATATGCGCTCACGCTCCGACGGAAGAAAAAGATGATATAGCTAAGGATTGCTTCTACGAGCTCCTTGACAAAACCTATGAGCGACTACCGAAGTACGATGTTAAAATCGTGCTGGGAGATTTTAACGCAAAGGTAGGAAGAGAAGACATCTTTAGAAGTATTGTCGGAAAACATAGCCTACACGACAACACGTCTGGTAACGGACTTAGGCTAATTGATTTCGCTACGGAACGAAATGCCACTATAGCCAGCACACGGTTTCCTCACCTCGATATCCATAAGGGGACATGGCGGTCTCCAGATCAACGAACGGTCAACCAAATTGATCACATTGCGATAGATAAGAGGCACGCATCCAGTATTTTGGATGTCCGAACATTCCGAGGAGCTAACATCGACTCGGATCACTACCTTGTAGCAGCCAAGGTAAGAATGCGGATATCCACCACACCACAACAATCCAGAAATACTGTGAAAAAATTTAATGTCGGAAGACTGAAATCGCAAGAGACCGCCAAGACCTTCGCACAACGCGTATCCCTTAACCTCTCGATTAACACCATACCACCAGCATCGAATGTCGAAGAGCAATGGCAACGATGCCAACAGGCCATTAGATCAGCCGCAACTGATGTGCTAGGTTTCTCGCGCCCACCAGCAAGAAACCCCTGGTTTGATGAGGAATGCCGACAGATGCTCGCAGCCAAGAACGAGGCCTACAAGGCTAAGCTGCAGGTGAAGACGAGAGCTGCCATTGAGTTCTATAGGCAAAGAAGAAGGGAAGAACATCGGCTTTTCAACAAGAAGAAAAAAGAGAAAGAAAAGCGCACGATCGAGGATATAGAGAGGTGGCACTCCAGGAACGATGTTCGCAAGTTTTACCAGAGTGTAAAACGTCAAAGCCAAGGATACAAGGCTCGAACAGAATCCTGTCGAGATGAACAAGGAAATATTGTAGTTGAGACACAATCGATGCTGAGGATATGGAAAAACCACTTCTGCAGACTGTTAAACGGCGATGACGAACAACATTCCGCTGTCAGGCAGAACGAACCATTCAATATTGGCAACGACAGCGAAAACTGCCAACCACCCGACCTGAGTGAAGTGAGGATAGCAATATCTAAACTAAAGCTTAATAAGGCTGCCGGAAATGACGGCCTTCCCGCTGAGCTTTATAAGGCCGGCGGAGATGACTTGGTAAGTAACATCCACCAACTCATAAACCAAATCTGGTCAGATGAAAATATGCCTGAAGAATGGAACCTCAGCATCGTTTGCCCGATCCACAAAAAAGGAGACCCTCTGAACTGCGCCAACTACAGAGGCATAAGTCTCCTCAACATCGCCTACAAGATCCTATCTGCCGTAATATGTGAACGCCTGAAACCGTTTACCAACAACCTGATTGGCCCTTATCAGTGTGGTTTTAGGCCAGGAAAGTCCACAACCGATCAAATTTTCACACTCCGGCAGATCCTGGAAAAAACTCAAGAAGTCCAAATCAATACCCACCACCTATTCATCGATTTCAAAGCCGCATATGACAGCATTTATAGAGACGAACTGTACAGAGCCATGTCTAGTTTTGGTATACCGCCCAAACTCGTCCGTTTGTGTAGGATGACGATAGACGATTCTCGCTGCTCCATCAGGGTCGGAAACGACCTCACCGACACATTCGATACCAAAAAAGGATTTAGGCAAAGCGATGCGCTGTCATGTGACTTCTTTAATCTGATTCTTGAGAGGATTGTGCAAAACTCCAAAGCCAACACCAGAGGCACAATTTTCCAAAAGTCGGTGCAACTACTAGCATACGCTGACGATATTGACATCATTGGTAGGACTCAACGTGGTGTCATAGCCACGTTTGCTAGAATAGAGAAGGAAGCGGCGAAAATGGGTTTAGCAGTAAATGAGGGTAAGACTAAGTATATGCTGTCATCACGAAAGGACTCACAACATCGACGAATTGGACAGAACGTCACCATTGACAGATATAACTTTGAGGTAGTGCGGGACTTTGTCTACCTCGGCTCCGCTATTAACTCTGACAACAACATCTCGTCAGAAATTAAACGAAGAATTACTCTTGCCAACCGCTGTTTCTTCGGGCTAAGAAGGCAATTTAGTAGTAAAGCCCTCACTCGAACTACTAAGGAGATCCTATATAAGACCCTGATCATCCCAGTCCTGCTCTACGGCGCTGAAACCTGGACTGTATCAAAAGCGGATGAAGAAATCCTTGGTAGATTCGAGAGGAAAATTCTTCGAAAAATCTTCGGTCCCGTTTGCGTTGACGGGCTATGGAGACGAAGATTCAACCAAGAACTATACGAGCTGTACAGCGACATGCCCCTGGTCAAAAAACTCCGCATTGGACGTTTAAGATGGCTAGGACATGTAGAACGAATGGACACCAATACTCCGGCTCGCAGAGTCTTCGATCACCGGCCAGACGTCGGACGCAGTAGAGGAAGACCTCGCCTTAAGTGGCGCGCACAAGTAGAAACCGACCTCAACCAACTTGGAGTGCGCAACTGGAGGCAGTTAGCTAAGGACCGGGCTAATTGGAGAGGCATGTTGGTTGAGGCCCAGGTTCATTGCGGACTGTAGCGCCACTTAAGTAAGTAAGTAAGAGTCTAAAAACGAATACGAAATGCTGAGAGTACTATCGTCAGCAAAACAATTAAGTGGATTAGAAGTTCCAGATAAGAGATCATTAATAAAAACGAGAAAGAGGGTCGGAGTTAATAAGGATCCCTGGGGCACACCAGCATTTATTTTGTGGATATCAGACTTGAAACCGTCCAATAAAACTTGTATTGATCGGTCCGAAAGGTAATTTCTAATCCAACGAAGAAGAGAATCATCGATACCAAATGCACGCATTTTCGATAAGAGAGCTTGATGCCAAACTCTATCAAATGCTTTTGAAATATCAAGCGCAATAATCTTACTTTCTCCAAAACGATGTAAAGATTTGTGCCACTGCTCGGTGAGATATACCATCAGATCACCAGTGGACCTATTTCTACGAAAGCCATAATTATAATTATGATAATTAATCAGCGTTTCCATGACCTTGGAAAGAAGGGACGTAAGTGCAATTGGACGGTAATTAGCGGGTGAAGAAGATTCGCCTTTTTTAGGGACAGGCTGGATAAATGCTGTTTTCCATCCACTCGGAAAGAGACCAGTAGAGTAGGACAGATGGAAAAGCTTACGCAGTGGCTTAGCCAGCGTTGAACAACACCTCTTGAGAACGATGGGAGGGATACTATCCGGGCCAGCGGATTTGTGAACATCAATTTCTTTGAGGACTCTAGCAACTGCACGAGTGCGAAAGAAGATTCGTCCCATAAAATCATTTACGCTCTCAAGTACAGGAGGAGAGATTACACTTTCTGGCAGCGTCGAATTTACAGCGAACTGCGCTGCAAGCAAATTGGTTTTTTCACGAGAGCTGGCAAAAGGGGTGTCATTCAAGACGAGCGTTGGAGCCGAAGACGACCATGAATTCCGAATGTTTTTTTACAAAAGACCAAAAAAATTTACTACCTTTGGGACATTGTAGTATTTCTTGCCTTAATTTTTGGTCATACAAAAATTTGGTTCTGCGAATGTGAACGTTGCAAGTCTTTCTAGCTTGTTGAAACTTTTTCCGGTTATCCTCAGTGGGGTTGGCATTATATTTCCGGAAACTTACTTCTCTATCCCTAATAATCTTTTTACAGCTCAAATCAAACAATGCATTTTCTTTCGGTTTGATAGGTTTCACCCTATTCGGGATGAAAATTCTCATTCCGTGAAGAATTAAATTTGTTATCATATCTACGCTGGAGTCTACGTCACTACTGAGGAAGCATAGTGACCAGTTAAAGTTCCTGAAAAAGTTATTGAGACCGTCACAGTTGGCTTTCTCATATTGCCAAACGGTTCTCTTAGGTGGTTTTTTTTTAACTGAGAGGTGTTGGCATGAGAAATTTGCAGATATGACACAATGTTCTGATGTGCCTAGAGGCGATAATACATTTAACGTGTATTTATCTGGGTCAGAGGTAAGAAACAAGTCTAGAGTGTTGGCGGTTTGACCTACCACGTCAGGGATTCGAGTTGGCTCGTCAACAAGCTGATTCAGTTGATTTAAATTAGCAAAGACCTCAACATACCTTCCTTCGATTGTTGTCTGGCTCGAAAAGCGGAGCCAGGTAAAATTGTGTACATTGAAATCGCCCGCAAAGACGATTTCAGTGTGAGGGTAATGGAAAACAATTCTTTGAATGGAGTCGGACAGAGCATCAAATTCGTTAAAAGTTGAATTTCTGTCCAGATTTGAGCTCCGATAAATAAAACATGTGTGTATGATGCGCTTGTTAACGAGAATTTTAACCACATGAAATTAAAATTTGTGTTTGAGCACAAACCATATTGTGGTTGAAGTTGGTACGCAACATCATTTCTTATGTATACGGCGAGACCATGGTGGAAAAAGAATAATGGTACTAAGTTATACCCAAACAGATAAAATTCTGACTGATCAGAATTTTCACCTATTTGGGATTTGCTCAGTGCCAAGACAGCTGGCCTGTTTTTTGACTGTGTGGGCATATACGGCACACAAAATTTTTCTAAGCCCGCGAATATTGGTATAGTCGACCCTAAAAACACCAACCATTTTAACATTTAAAAAAACAATAAAACACAAGTCAGACGAATGTCTATGCTAAATGCTTAATCTGAATTCCAATTTGAACTTTTCAATAACAAATGGTCACTAGTGTTATGCCTTAGTGACAATTTGTACTGAGCCGCCCCTGGTTAAACAGAAAAAAACAGTCAATAATCCATCTGACTTTGTGCCAACCTAATCATTGCATGCACTGTGTGATAAGCTCCACACATTACCTACAATGATTAAGCTAACACAACTGCGAGAAGTGAAGGAAAAGGAAGGTTTACCGTTCTTGTGCTTGTTTCGTTAGTTAGTCTAAACTGGTTTCTGATATCCAATGGAACAAAACTAAAAAGCAGTGTACGGGTTGATTTAGAGAAGGCGTTTGATACCGTATGGATAGAAGGTCTCTATCTAAAGCTAACCAGACTAGGCATAAGTAAGCCTCTATTGTATAGTATATGCTTTATGACATGCTAAATGGTAGAAAGTTTGTTGTCAAGAGTGGCAATGTAACTTCTACCGCAATTTTTAATATTAATAATGGTCTTCAGCAAAGAGCGGTTAACTCGCCGATTCTGTTCAGCATTTACACCAGCGATCTGAAAGATAGGCTAACTCAGGCAATTGCGAAAGCCGACGATCGAATTGCGTACAGAACATCTCAAACAGTTGAGGTCATCAAAAATATCTTGCAGAGTGACTTCGACAAGATTCAGCGATATTGTGATGACTGGAAGTTGAAAATCAACTTCCAGAAATCAGAAACTATTTTCTTTAGGACTCCGTTGTCTAGTGCCTCAAGGGACACGAGAAAGAACTGGCGCAAGCTGGTGATCGTAGGGCCACATGGACATCCACTAGCGAGTAAAAGTGTAGTAAAGTACCTTGGCATCTGGTTGGATCAGTACCTGTATTTCGACAGACATATAGGTGCTGCCTTGGCCAGGGCTAGGGGAGCCTTTGCCTTGCAAAACGACTGTTTTATGGCAGCGGTCTTGACAGCAGGGTGAAGGTGATTTGCTACATGGCCCTCATCAGGCCGATGGTTGTCTACGGATGCCCGGTGTGGTTCAAAGTTGCCCCATCTCAAATGGAAAAGATTCGGGTGTTTGAGAGGCAATGTCTTAGACGTTGCCTTGGATTACACAGAACACCAGAGTCGGAGTACACAAGATATTATTCCATCCGGGTTCTATACAATGGAGCCAACATAAAAAGAATAGATAATTTTTTGTTTAAGCTGATTCGGGGTCACATTGCAAGAGCGATGTCCTCAACCAACAACTTAATTTTTGGGGCTTACTACCCCAATAATGAATATTTTGAGAGTGCGCGGTTAAGTGGCTACATCCCTCCCGAGATATTCCTCTATTTAGACAGTCGAGGGCTGATACAGGATGGAGGGGCGGTTCCGCTCATCTACAACGTCCGCCGGAAAACTGTGGATAGGCGACTCCTGTACGGTTGAGAAATAATCGCTCAAGGTGGAGAAGAGCGCCTTCGGTTCAGTAGGCCTGTGTCCGATCGGGACCGAAGGGATATGGCAAAACAGGAGAACCAGTTCTGGTGGCTCTCTGAACAGCATCATATTTAAAGTCGATGAAGATGGTATGTCTTGGCTGACTTACATAGATTTAGGGCATTTATTTATAGGGAACAGTCGGGGTGGCACCAAAAAAAAATTAAAAATATGTATTATGCGGGGGCATATGTGCATGTATCTGCGTGTCTGTGCATGTATGTATGCGTACGTATTGTATGTGCATATGTACATGTATGTGTGCGTTGCATATTGTTGTGTGTCTGCATGCATATAAAAAATAAACAAACAAAAAAATTTAAAAAACGAAAAAAAAATGCTGCTGTGGCTGGTCTAGTTTTTAAGTAGTTTTAAGTGGTTTTGGGTATTATTAGGTTTTTTAAGTGGTTTAAGTTATTTTTAGTTAGTATAAGCTAGTTGTATCTAGTTTTAATTATTTTTAGTCTATCTTTAGGTTTAGTTTATAAGTAAAAAAGAACAATATGTAAAGATACCGAGTTTTTTGGCAACAAGTTTTCTTGGCTAAAAAAATAAAATAATTAGATTTAATTAAAATAGTTTTTCGGGCGAAATACATTAGTTCTAAGAGTTATTGTTTAGTTTAGAGCGCCGGTAGAGGGCCAGTAAATTAGTTATGAGTTATTGATAATTAGACTAGTTTTAAACATTTTTGTCTAGCTTTAAGATAGTTATAAGTTAATATTAAATAAAAATGAATTCAAAAAAAGAAAGAAACAAGTATGTTGTTGTTTATTCGGGTTCTTTCTTATTTTCTTCTTACTCGTTTATAAGCCAACATTTTTTGTTGTTCATATAAGGAGGGAGATTTTTTTATGTGAAAGATTTTGACACTGGTCATTTTTATTTGAATTATATTCAGTTTTTGTATGATTACATACTTGCTTTTTAAAGCGATTTTTCGTATCATTTGATGACTTTGAATGCCCAACAACAACTTGAGTGTGCACAAGGTCACAAGAATTTTTTCAATTAAAATGAAAAAGTAGACAGCACCACTAGAGCAAAGGAATCTGATGATCGACCTTGGCAAGTCGTGAAATAGCTATAATTCCAGCCACACATAATTGAACAAAAACTTGGTGGTAGCACACTCAAGTTGTTGTTGGGCATTCAAAGTCGCCAAATGATACGAAAACTGACTTTAAAAAGCAAGTATGTAAAAACTGAATATAATACAAATAAAAATGACCAGTGTCAAAATCTTTCACATAAAATATCTCCCTCCTTATATGAACAACAAAAAATATTGGCTTATAAACGAGTAAGGAGAAAATAAGAAAGAACCCGAATAATCAACAACAAACTTGTGTGTCCAATAAAAGCGCTAGTCGTTTCAATGCAATTGATAAACAGAAAAAACCTGCATTAGGTTAGATCTGATTATGTGGGCTTGGTGGTGTGATGCGAAGTGCGTTGGCTACTAAGCGGCTGGTCATGGTTCAATACTCGAAGAAGGCACAAGAAGTTTTTCAATTAAAATGAAAACATTGACCAGCACCACTAGAGCAAACGAAACTGAAGATCGACATTGGCAAGTCGTGAAATAGCTATTATTCCAGCCAAACATAATTGAGAAAAAACTTGGTGGTAGCACACTCAAGCTGTTGTATGACATTCAAAGTCATCATATGATACGAAAAACTTGCTTTAAAAAGCAAGTATGTAATCATAAAAAAACTGAATATATTCCATTTTATTTGTATCTTTTAATTAAAGTCTTAGTATTCTTAAGTGCTTTTAATCTGAAGAAATAAAAACAAATCTATTGTTGAGTTTTTGCATTAAGTTATTAGGAACAAGTTCGGTTTATTATTATTATTAAAAGCTTTATTTACCATTTCAAATTACAATAAAAAAATATAGAAAAGAGTTTTTAAAATTATTTATACTTTTAATTTTTTTTTTCAAATTTCAAAATTTAAATTAATTTTCGGCATAAGCCTCCCCCAATGCTGCCCATGTATCTCTGCACTTGGCGTCGTTATACCAATTATGATTAAATTGACTAAGGTCATCTGCCCATCGTTTTTTTGGTCGTCCACTCGGTTTTCTTTGTTGATTGGTAACCATTTGGTCACTCGCTTTGTCCGTCTTTGGTCATCTATTCTCGATATATGTCCAGCCCAGCTCCGTTTTAGTAATTTTGTTCTTTGTATCACATCTACTATTCTTGTCCTTTTTCTTATGTCTTTACCAGGTTTTAATATTGGTATGAACTTCGCCATTTTCCAGATCTCTGGAAAGTATTGGTTTTTCAAACAGGCGGTGATTATAAAGGTCAGATACTTTCTTCCTGATTTGGGTAAATGATTAAGATATAAATTCTTTATCTTATCAAGTCAATCGGTTTTTCTTACTAGCAACTCTTTAATTATAACGGAAATAACATCAACAGAAACTTATCCATCTTGAGATGTTTCTGTTATAGAAGATGAAATTCAATGAGAGGCAGCGTTTACCAAACTAATGGTACCTAAATCACTTAGCTGATGGGATACTTCATGGTTTTCCTGAATTCTGTAGCAAAAGCATTAGTTTTTTCACTAGCATAATAAAGGACATTATTAGAATTTTTAAGTCGGGAATCAATCTGGTTTTGTTTTTTTATAATTTTAGCAACGTCCAAAAAGGCTTCTCATTTTTCTCCAGCCAGCTAAGTGTTTGATTCCATCTGGTATTTCGATTTCCATGGCAATGGCGCGATAGTTGTGTGCTCGCCTGTCAAACTCGTGGTTGCGGGTTCGATTCCTGCCGTTGTCTATGTCTTCTTATATTCCATTAAAAACCAATTCTAAAAATTGTCATAAAATAAGTAGCTGCTTTGCTCATTACACGCTGTTTAGGCATAACACTAACAGCATGTGATTGAGTAAACTAGCATACCCATAAAATATGACAACGAAATAAATAAAATAATGCGAATTATAGGGGACATAAATAAATAAGACACGGTAATTCTCTGCGCATTAGTTCAGCCGCCATCCCTGGAGATAAATCTGAGACATCAACCAGCTATAGTCTCCGAACATCGTGCCACACATCCTTCCTATCCTTCTTTCTCTTCTTCCACCGGATGACCGCGCTGTGTTAAGAAAAACATATAAAGGGTATTCATAATCCCTTGAGCGCGTGCCAAGTTATAAAAAAAAAAAAAAAATAAGTTTATTGTAATATTTCAACTGTAGTCGATGTACTGGCAAACGATATCGTTGCCATTTTCGTTTAGTAAGATTACTGATACGAATATATTGAAGAATATAACCAGCAACTTTACTAATGTGATGGTTTTTGAGTATCTTCGGTACAGAAGAATCTACTGAGCTTAGAACATGATTAGAGAAACTTGAAACAAGCAAATCAACACATTCTTTCGTTATAACATTTTCTATTTCCGTCGGCATATTTCTAAGTTTCGATTTTAAATCCGATAATTGACCAGTTAGTATTTTTAAAATCAAGATAATATTCTTCTATTATTTGCGAAGTATGAAGAACTTCTAACAAGAAATGGTTATGATCAGAAGGAAGTTCGTCAAAAACAACTGAAAAACAGTGTTAGCAGTGTTATTAACAAAAAAAAGTCTAACACTGAAGGACTTCCTCTTACCAGCGGGTATATAAGTAGGACCTGATGAAAACCATATGGAATAGTGAAATATATTTGTTAGATCCGACAGTATGTTGCCCCAAGGATTAGCTCTGCTAAAACCCCAATCTCTATGTTTGCAGTTCAAATCACCCCTAACAATATAATTTTGTTTCTTATTAAAAGCTTTCTTCAGCATTTAAATATTGTCTCTTTAATTGGGATGAAGGGGTTTCCAGAAACGTGAATTTGACTTGCAATAAGTTTAATTTGATTTGCAAAAAGTTTAACTTGATTTGAAAAAGTTTAATTTGATTTGCATAAGGCTTAATTTGATTTGCAAAAAGTTGAATTTGATTTCAAAAGACTGTAATATTAATTTATTTTTTCTGTGCACTGCCACAAAATAAAAATTAATTGAGAACACAACAATTGAGAAACTTCAAATATTGTAGTGTATGTAAGAATCTATGTACAAATCCGTTTTGAATCCGTCTCTAAAAGAGATTTAATACGGATCTGTTTTTTCAGAAAAAAATTGGTTTTAATTTGAAACGAATCTAATTTTCAGAAAAAAATAGATGTCGGATCGACGACAAATCGATGTTTTTCTTGAAAAGAAATCAACATTAGCTCTTGATTCTATTTTTATTTCTAGCCTTGTGTGTTAAGCTTTGGTTTTTTCTCTTGATAATTTCAAAAAATCCCTTTATTTTGGTTCGTTTATGGCAGTATTGTAAATACAAAAATTCTATCCCTGTCAATAAATGTTGGCAAAATAATGCCAAGGAAGCAGATCCACCGAACCGTTTAGGTTGAAGACTCAAGGACAGACTGTTAGGAGCCAGGGTTCCACGGAAGATTGCTTCGATGCATGGGAAATGGCATTGGCACGCTTGTCGTTGCACCATTTACTAGATAAAAAAAAACGACACAAATTCAAGAACTCTGACGACATATAAGAAAATGAAAGCTTGGTGCTTCGAACTGAATAAAAAAAATTAAAGTTAAATCAAAAATAATTGTATCTAAAGAAACTTACCTAACTAAACTATTACCTTTACCAAAAAAAATATTTAAAAAAAGGACTAAAAAAAACTTAATGAATGTAATGAAAAAAAATAGTAATTAATAGAAATAGAATAAAGGAAAAACAAAATTGAGTAAAAAAAAAGAAAAGAAAAATAATAAAAAATGTAAATGTATAAAAAAAAAACATAAATAAATCCTAAACTAAACCCTACACCAAAGGAAAACTGTCTAAAGCACCTCACTTTTTCTTTTCCAGATACCGTCACACCGAACTACCAACGCTCGTCTGGTGTTAGTGACGAAGGTCTGGCCAAGTACCTTAAAGATACAACCTTCGCTATTTCCTTGGCCTTATATTGCGGAAATAGGCCCTAAGTTGACCAACCAGTCACATCCTAGTCCGTATTGTGAATTGTCAGTCATGTCCTCTTACCCATTAGAAAATATCAGGACGGCTTTACCAAGCCTCCACACACCATTAACTATGAAACTAGAATACCATTCTTGTTTCTTTATAAAATAATTCAAATTATAATTTTTTTTGACTATGATTTAATAAAAATCAAATTAAGAAAATTGGGCTCTCCAATTGCCAATCAATTTTTTCGTAAGAAAAAATATATAAAAATCCGATTTTACCAATTGAATGTATCAAAAAAAAGGTAAATATTGATATTAAAAATTTCCTTGGAAGAGATCTTTTGCTATATAAAAAAAAAAACAATTCAAAGTGGGTACTCACGGTTTTTCTGGTCCCTCGACGTACCGCCGGCAGCACGATGAAGAACTGGTGCTGGATATTTTTATTTTTAGTACCCTTGTTTTTGTTGATGTCTTTCTTGTTGTTCGTCTTAGTTTTGTTTGAATTCGGGAAGAGTTTTTTTATATGAGCAAAATATAAAAAAACTCTTCCCGAATTCAAACAAAACTAAGACTGAATAAAAAAAAATTTTGAACTACTTGGAGGATCTAATTTTACACTGTTAAAATTTACTTTAATTTTAAATATGAATAAAAAAAATTCTAATTTTTCCATAACTTCACATTTCCGCTGTTTTTTCTTCTTTGCTCTGCCTCTCTGTTAAGCAAAGCACCCTTTTTATGCACAGATACTTTGTTTGTCCTTATATGATATATATGTATATATATATATGTACTATATATATAGTATTCAGTAGGACTTCGGTATTTGTGCCTACAAAAACTATTTCCTTTGTTTCTTTACTGAAAGGAATGTTTTCATCTCTAGAGGATGCCTTGGTAAAGATGAAAGTATGTACACCGAAATAATGTCAATAATTAGGCAGAGGCTTTGGCTCCTACAGCTACAAATCTAGCCTAAACCTAGTAAACGAAGAAATCACACATCAGACATATCGGATTTGGTTTTCAATGTTAGTTACATACCTCTGCTACTAGGTTGAATATCTTCACGAAGGTTCTTTGAATTCTTCTTTCAAAATGGTTCCTACTCGGAAGAACTATCTCCAAATCTATATTCTATATAATATATATATATATATATTGTCATCTGTCAAAGTGGACGCGAAATTTTGGTCTCCGAATAAAAAATAAAATAAGAGTGTAAATAAGTGCAATTATAAGAAAAGAACCTTCCTGAGCAAAAATTAAAACAAATTCAATCAAAAGAATATAAATACTGAGTAAGTTTTAGCTATTAAGTCTCTGTATAGCAAAGAAAAAGTGCATCACAAAAAGCTAACCTCTAAATGTTAAAAAGAGGACTATCCGATACTTCTCCAGACCAGCCAGGAAGCCAAAAACGCCACCCGAGCTCGAGTAAAGCAAAAACAAAACTCGCTATGGGAACTTCTGGTTTAAGTGTTGAAAAAATGCAAGAGATCTTGATTGAAAACAACAAGAAGCTCGTCGAACAACTTGCTTCAAAGTCAGACTTGCAACTTCTTTATAACCAGATATCGGATCTTAATCTGCGCCACGAAGAAATTTCTCAAAAAGTAAACTACCTTGAACAACGAAACAAACAACTTGAGGAGCAGCTCGATAAAGTTCTGCAAAAAGGTATGGAGGCAAACCTAGTAATACACCTACCTGTTGATAGTCAATCCGACATGGGTGAAAAGGCTAAATCCACCTGCGCAGGATTACTAGATGTCTCGCCAGAAGAAGTTATTGAGACAGCTTACGGAGTGCGTAGCCGAAATCCAAAAAGTGCGACATTCATTGTTAAAATGAAATCCAAGGAAGCTGCCTGGGACGTACTGAGAAATGCCAATAAGATCAAGGGGTCAAAGATTAGCATTCATAAAGATTTGCCCCTCAATATTCGTCGGCGGCGTGCAAAAATGATTCCGATCATGAAGGAGCTTCGTCTTAATGACCCAAAAATAAGAATATCTCTAAGAGATGATAAGCTTATTATTGACGGCAAGGTCTTTTTCTGGGACTCGGTGTAGGGGTTAAGTTGTGGTGAAAAAAATGGGGTTGAAATAATTAAATCTCTCTTTGGAGACATTCCAATTAACAATAAATTATTTGTGAATGAATCCACATTTACAAATAATGGAAGCAAAACTTCAAATTTGACACCAAATGTCACTTCTGTTAGTGGTGCCAATCCTCAAGAAGTGCTGCCATCAAATGAAAATTCTTTGGGTGTGGCCACATGCTCTAAGGCGCTTTTACACGATGCATGATGTGTTCCAGTCTACCAGAGTGAAATTGATAATCTTTTAGTAAATAAGAAAATAAAAATATTAAGCTATAACGTATCAGGTTTAAAAAATAAATTAAATTTTGTGGACTTTTTTAATTATATTAAGAGCTTTGATATATTCGTATTATTTGAAACTCATCTATTAGAACATGATAAAATTAGATTTAAAAATATATTTTTGAATTTCGAACTTAATTGGGTACCAGCAGTAAAAACATCTATTTTTGGAAGAGGTAGTGGAGGTACATTATATGGATATCGTGACAATCTGGACGGTATTTATGTTAGCTTTAAAAGAACGGGTGAATTGCTGACCTTGGATATTAAAACGGGCAATGGCGACGTAGTTTTGGTACCAATTTATTTAAACTGCAGCCACTGGCAACAGGATTATGACAGATTATGTGACTCGCTTCAATACTTGGATACATCTGATGTAATGCTTGTCGGTGATTTCAATGGCCGGATAGGAGTTTCCCAAAATAATTTCGTAACTGGATATGATGGTGTGTTTTTGAATAAAGTGCGCAAATCTAAGGACTCAGTTTGTGACGGTAAAGGCTCAAAAATACTGGAAATTGCCGATACTTATGACTGCCGTGTTCTGAATGGAAGCTGTGTTGGAGACTCTGAAGGCCAATATACGTTAATTAGAGGTTCATCGTGTTCAGTAATTGATTACTGTTTTATAGCAGGAAATTGGAATTACCTCTTGGATGGCTTCCGAGTTAGAGCAGAGATTTTTTCTGACCACATGCCATTGGAAGTTTCACTTTCTGTAACCGCAAGTATGAATGAGTTGGGCCTAAAACACTTAGGACTTTTGCCGAAACTTGTTTGGAAGGATCACATGCGTGAAACTTATCAGCATAACCTGAGTGTGATTCTTAATGGTCTGAAATTGGAAAATCGTCCAACTGATATTGCAAACTTAACAGAAGTCATAAAGAAAGCTGTACCACCGAGCATACAATCAAGAGGTAAAACCATATTTAAACAAAAGTGGTTTGATTCAGAGTGCTTGAAAGCTGGAACTAGATCTTTTAAACTCTTGAATCTTCTGCGAACAAACAGTGCCAGTATCTTCAGAGTGCTCTACAACGAAGCCAATAAGGATTATAAACGGCTCTGCTACGAAAAGAAAGCAAAATTTGAGCAAGAAAACATAGCTGTGATAAATAACACCAGATCGTCAGCTGAGTTTTGGAAAGCCGTAAAATACATAAATGGACGCTCGAACAACATCGCTGTATCATTGAAAGCCCCCCTCTTGAGAACCCACTTTAATAGCCTTCTTAACGCACCAGGAAATGATCGAATTCCATTTGAATGCTATAAAAATGCTACAAATGAGTTTATACAATTACTTACAGTAGAATTCAACCGAATATTCGACTCAGCTCAGGTTCCGGATAGTTTCAAAACATCTATAATTTTCCCCCTACATAAAAAAGGCGACTACAAAGATCCAGCAAACTACAGGGGTATTTCGTTTTTAAACACTTCAGCCAAGTTCTTTTGCGGCTTTAATATATAAAAGGCTCAGTGATTGGGTGAAAGAAAAGAACATTCTTACAGAATTCCAAGCTGGGTTTAGAAAGGGTTATTCCACAATTGACCAAATATTTCCACTTACTAGCATCGCTGCCACGTATAAAGATAAGCACAAGAAATTGTATGCCTTTTTCGTTGATTTTCGTGCAGCATTTGCCACGATATCGCGTGAAGCACTCTTTTATAAACTGTTCAAAATTGGTATATCAAACAAAATTATTCGTATTTTGAGAGCTCTGTATGAGAGTAATGTTGCACTTGTGTGGGATGGAAATCTAATCTCTGAGGAATTCGAGACCTCGATGGGAGATAAGCAGGGATGTATACTCAGCGCTTTGCTCTTTATACTATTTATTAATGATATAACTGATGCTGTAAAAGGTGGAATAAACTTCTATGGAGTAACAATTCCAGCTTTGATGTATGCGGATGACATCGTTTTTTTTAGTGATTCTGTGGACGGTCTTCAGAGAATGATCAACAGACTCGAGGTGTACTGTAGAAGCTGGAATCTAACAGCCAATCTGCAGAAATCTTAAATTATGATACTTAGAGATGGAGGTGGCCGTTATTGTAATCTGGAGAAGTGGAAGTCAAATGGTGAAGAAGTGGAGATCATGCGAAATTACAAATATCTTGGAATATTAGTATCAGCAAACTTAAATGTAAATGTACATCTTGAAGAAAAGTTATCAGATGCTAAACGAGCTATTTCATCGATATGGGAACGTTGCATTAAAAACAACTATATATCACATAGTGCGAAACAAATGGTATTCCGTTCTACTGCTACATCAATCCTACTTTATGGAGCTCAAGTATGGGGTTATAGACCTTATGAAGATGTCGAAAAGTTCCTACGATATTTTTTAAAGAGGATGTTCCGGTTACCAAGAAATACTCCAAACTATATGTTATATATTGAAACTGGAACTCCACCTATGTTCTTGCGTACCTTAGAAGTGCACCTGAATTATATTATAAAAGTATTAGAGATGGAAGAAACGATAATACCAAACA
The DNA here is from genome assembly GCA_910595825.1 of Philhelius pedissequus. Taxonomy (NCBI): domain Eukaryota; kingdom Metazoa; phylum Arthropoda; class Insecta; order Diptera; family Syrphidae; genus Philhelius; species Philhelius pedissequus. Next base: position 196,523,579 of record OU343160.1, on the reverse strand, counting down.
TAATACTGAGAAACATAATAAGAATGAATGGGAGTATTTGCAATATTTGGAAGCAAATTGCGTTGGACTGTGGAATAGAGCTAGTCATTCAGACAAACGAGCAACCATCTTCTTTAATAGAGAAATTCAATTTGATGTTGGACAAAGTGGGGAAAATATCTTACAAAAGATATACTGAGGATGCTGGAGCCTCACTGTTTAGGAATTACTATAACAAACTAAACTATCATCTAAATGAAAATACATACTTCCTCAACTGCTACTCTGTGGATAAAATCAGTACGATCTTTAAAATGAGAGGCGAGATAATTAATGTAAATTTTATTCCCCACCGCTCCGATCTACCAACTCTCTTCGAACTTTGCAACATGAGAACGAGGGAAGATGTGTTCCATTTCCTTGCAGTTTGCCCAATTTTGAAGGAATTTCGAATAATGATGTTTTCAAAAGATGTTCTAGAAGAAGGTGAAACATTAAGGATTTTAAACGGTGAAAATGGATGGGATGTTTTGTACAACTATACAGTAGCTGCACTTCAATACAGAAAACGAATTTTAGAAGGAGATTTTTAATAATAAATATAATTTTAGTTAACTTTTGTGTTTATAAATAAATTCAGGATATAATAACATTGTCAACCTGGTAGACGGCCCTAGGCCAAACCATATAGGCTAAGATAATTTAAATTTTGTTAATTTATTTATTTGAATAAAAGTCATTTAACTAACTAACTAACTATATATATATATATGTTAGAAAACTATATTTTTTTTTCTTTACAGTGTAATTTTACCGTATGTATTTTTTCTATTTATTTTTCTTCACTTTCTTATTTTAAAGAAAAGGAATTTCTTACTAAAGTAAGACAAAGTTAAAATTTAAACAAATTAAGTTTAAAAAATTCAATAAGAATGAAAGAAAAATGGCCGTTGAAACTTCTTGCTTATACGATTTCAAATCAAACAATCAAATATAATCCTTGAAGCTAATTCCTAGTCATTTTCCTATTAACTTAGTAAATAGTTACCACTATACCTAAGCGAGACAACTATTTTTAAAGTTAATCACCCCTTCATCAACGTCCATGAAATTGCACACACACATATACACTAATAATCTATCTATCTCAGTCTTAATTCTTTTCAACTATTCTAATTTAACTAATTCTAATTTAATGCTATTATTTATTCTAGCAAATCAATAAAATCCTAAGTAGTATAAATAGACGGGGACTGGATCACCGGCGCACCGGGGCAGCCTATATACTGGTCGTATGGGCTTGCTCATAAAGTAGTATCGCATGATGTTGCTTGAGAAGTGATTTCAAGGTAATCGTCATGTTGTTTAAAGATCTAAGAGATAATAATGTTTTTATGTAGTATGAATCATATATACTATGGGGCTTAAGAATTATTTTTTTTTGTTTTAAATTGAAGAAATGTATACTCCATATCTTGGATGACGCACATATCATTGTCGGGGCTACGCCACGGTTGGTACGCCAGTGGTTGGGACAATGAACTGATTAGGTCGCGATGTGGGTGGGTGTGATGCGAGGCGACGGCGCGGGCCGCGGTTGTGGTTGAAGGTGTATTCAGTTTGGGAAGTAAATTAAGAAAAAAAAATTGGATGATAAGGTATGGCGCTAGCGTTTGGGGTAATATAAAAAGTTGAATAAATTGTGTGTGTGGTTAGGAGGTCGTGTGTGATTGAATATTATATAAATGGGGGGTAATGAACTGATTTGGTCGTGATGCGGGCGGGTGCGATGCGTGGCAGCGGCGCGGGTCGCGGTTGTGGTTGAAGATGTATTTAGTTTGGGAAGTAAATTAAGAAAAAATTGTATGATAACGTATGGCGCTAACGTATTAGTTGGTTGAATTTAGGGTTTTTTATTTCAATCGTGAGAATGATAAAGACTAATAAGTGTGTCAGTGCTAAGTAATATTTATGTTTAGGAATGTGATACTTTAAGAAATCCATATCATATCAGTTTGTTGAATTTAGGTTTCTTTTATTTCGATCGTTATTATTCCATTGTTTTTTTTATCGTAAGTAAGAATGATAAAGATTAAAAAATGTGTTACGGAAAATAGTATTTATGACTAGCAATGTATTACTTTATCAGTTGGTTGATTTTAGGCTTTTTTTATTAAAAATGTTTGGAAGTACGTAAATTGTTTTTCATGGGGTTTTTTATTCTTTCAGACAGTGGGTAGATAAAGAAAATTCAATTCAATTTTTTTATTATAGGACTAGAATGATTAGATAAAATAACTGTGTCATCTATAATTAGAATTTATGGTTAGACATGTGAAACTTTAAGAAATCCATTTCATTTTAATTGTGACTAGAATGATAAGATATAAAATTAATATTTATGGATAGGTATGTGATAATAAAAAGCTTACAAAAAAATCATTTGTATATCTACTCTTTTTTTTTCGGTTTTTTTCTTTTGTTTAGTGTTAATATACTTAGATAAGAAATAAAACGAGAAGCGCTATAATAAAAGTTTAAGAAAGTTAGACCTCAGAATGTGTATAAATAGATTGTATTTTTCTTTTAATTTTCATTATAGTCTTGCTAGTCAAACTTTCATTATCTAATTATTAAAAAAAAAAAAGAAAATGGAATGTTTGATACAAAAATTAAACAAATGTAGTTGCGAAAAGCGCAACTTCCTGTGAAAGATCTGGGGGCAACACCTGAAACCATTATCGGCCAAAATGTGTAATACAAAGTTCGGTCCTAAGGTCCTAATAGAGATTGAGGACTTTAAAATCTTTCTAAGTCCAAGGTTTAAGAACCTAACGATAGAAGAAATTCAAAATTTGGCGGGAATGAGGATAATGAGAGGGGATGACGGAGTGAAGTTCCTACCACCTGCTGGAATGATGATTATCAAAGGAACGGATGGAGTTGAGTTCCTCCCACCACAACATATCGATTCTTCTAGTAAGATAAAATCAACTACAATTGTACCACGGGATGAAGAAGACGATGATGATATTTTTGTATTCTCGCAAAAGCGACACTGCTTTTAAAACTTGTTAATAAAATAGCTTTCATTTATTTTATGGTTTTTCTTTATCTTTTCTTCTATGAGCTTTCGTTTAATTTTTGGTTTTTCTTTATCTTCTCTTCTTTGGGAAAAATTATATGGTTTTTGTTTGTCTTCTCTTCTATGAAAAAAAAATTGATTTTATATGAAAGGTTTCAAGTCGAGTTATATTTTTTAAGTTGTTCAGTGCAATCATAACAATTGTTGAGCATAGAACAAATCATAAGCTTTATAAGAAAAAATTGTTTAGCCTAATACATAGCTTGTATTCAAAAAGTGTGTGTTTTTTTTATTTTGCGATCGTTAAAACTAAAAAAATTAAAAAGAATAAAATGAATAATTTCGTGTGCGACGTATGTAGTGTTATTTTCACATGAAGGAGCAGTCTGAATAGACATATAAGAGCTGCACATGGTGATAAAATTAAATGTCCTCAGTGTGACAAAACATATACATGAGAAGATTTAATGTTGGAACACTTCCGCAAGGAACATATTAACGTCTCCTGTCAAGAGCGAGTAATTGATCAACCAACTAGCAGCAAGAGAAAACTTCCAAAAGACATGAATGATTCCTTGTCCCAACCGCATTCATCATCGAAAAAACGTAGATGTGAACACTGTGAAATAGATGTGCTAGTATCTGGATGGGGTCATCACACTAGAACTAATGAACATAAGAGAAAGGTCAAAGTTCCAGTCAACAATACTCGTTTTAACAAAATAAGGCATTGTTTTGAACGTAAAGTGGAAACCTATTCCTTAGAAAATACTGATGAAGGGGTTATAGTCACTAACAAATTTTTAAATAGCTGTACACTTGATATAATTAAATTACTTGAATACTCGTTTGAAACCAAAGAGGGTATAAAGTTCAGAATTGAACTATTTGCAGAGTTCATAAAATTTATATCAACACAAGGAGAATCAGAAAAAAGTGAAATAAGTATAAAATCGTTGAAATGTCCAATGCAAATAGCTTTACAAAATGATGATTTGCAATATATAATTGAAAATATGTTTAAAACAATTGGAGTTAAAAGTGAAAGGTTTCAAGAGAGAGATTCAGGATGGGCACTATTGTGTATAAAACATATTGAAGTAAATATTAACGAGTATAAGCCCTTAAGAGGTTCGAGCTATTTAAGTCTTCCAAAAAGCATTGAACTAAAACATGCCTGTGTTAATGTCCAAAATAATGATGAATTTTGTTTTAAATGGGCAGTTATATCAGCTCTTTACCCCGTAGATACAAATACAAATAGACCAAGCAGTTATTACATTGAAAACAATCAAGGTGATGTGATAAGTTTAATGAGTCGAATTCAAATTAACTTTACAAATTTAGAGTTCCCTTTGAAACTTAAAGACATATCGATCTTTGAGACACTCAATCCTATAATTAGTATAAATGTTTTTGGAGTAGAAAAAAATGGATCTGGAGAAAGTTATAGAGTTGTCGGTCCATATTTCAACTCTCAACACAAAAGACAACAACATATTAATTTATTACTAATACAAGAAGGGGATTGTAGTCATTATGTTTGGATAAAAAATATGTCTAGATTAATAGGAGCACAACTGAATCATACCAAACGATTAGTAAGAATATTTAATTCATGTCTGCAAACGTACAACACAGATGAAGCATTTGAGAAGCATGAAAATGAATGTAATAAAACTGTGACAACACTACCAGATGCTCCAAATAATATACTACAGTTTGAACATCAACATAGATCACTAGAAGTGCCATTTGCCATCTATGCAGATTTTGAGTGTATGCTGGTGAATATCGATAACTGTCAACCTGACCCATCAAGCTCATCAACTACACCATTTAAAAAACATGTTCCAATTGCTGTGTCCTATTTTATCAAATGTTCATTTAATACATCTTTGAATAAACTTTTCAAATACACCGGTAAGTAAAAATTATTCTTAATACCTCATTTCATATGTAATATATAAATTGTCTGGTAATATAATATAATTATTTTTTGTTTTTATTCTAGGTGAAGACTGTACACAAGTTTTTATATCGAACTTGCTCGAAGATTATCAAAATATTTATAAAAATCATTTGGGGAAGAAAATCCTGAAGACTATGACACCTCAGGATGAAATTAAATTTCAACAAGCAACAACATGTCATATCTGTAAGAAACCAGTGTGGGGCAGTCTAAAGGTTCGGGATCATGAGCATCTAACTGGAAAATTCAGAGCGGCCGCACATTCCAAATGTAATTTAAATTATAAGATACCTAAATTTATTCCTATTTTTTTCCATAACTTAACCCGATATGACTCACATTTATTCATAAAAGAGCTGGGTAATATCAAAGGGTCTATAAATATTATTCCTCTCAACAAAGAGAAATATATATCAATTTCATTAAAAATCTTAATAAATAGTAAGCAAGGAGAGTTTTTAGAATTACGATTCTTAGACTCATTTAGATTTCTACCTTCGAGTATTGATAGTATAGCAAAAACATTAGAAAAAAAAAACAGATTTTAAAATTTTAACATCATTTTTCAAAAATGATGAATCTTTTCAACTAATGACTCGTAAGGGTGTTTTCTGCTATGACTATTTAGACTCTATAGACAAATTAAGTGAGACAGAGACACAGTGTAGCTTACGACATTCTAAAGCAAATAATAAATATATGTCTAATTATGATTCAAGTAAACCATCTGATTATTTAATATATTTGGATGCTAATAATCTTTTCGGTTGGGTAATGTCTGACTATCTACCACATTCAGACTTTAAATGGGTTGAACCTCCAGATAATTTAGATGGGATTAAAGAATGGTTAATTTCAAATATAAACATTGGTTATGTTTTAGAAGTTGATCTTAAATATCCTAAAGAAATAAATGATGATCATAACGATCTTCCTTTCTGCCCCTCAAATATTTCATTGTCTAACAAATCAAATAAAAAATTAATTGCTGATTTAAATAATAAGGTAAATTATATAATATATTACAAAAGTTTAATCCAGTGCCTTGAAAATGGTTTAGTGCTGAAGAAAATTCACAGAGTGATGCAATTCAAACAATCTAAATGGTTGAAAAATTATATTGATTTAAACAATGAACTTAGAAAAAAAGCAACTACAAAGTTTGAAAAGGATCAGCGTAAGCTCCGTATTAATGCTGTATTTGGAAAAACTATGGAGAATGTAGACAAACGAAAAGATATTCGAATTGTTGATTCAGTAGAAAGCAGAGGTAGACATCTTGGTAGTCGTGCTCTTATCGCTAAACCTAATTTTCATAGCATTTTAGAATTTTCCGAAACTATGGCTGCTATTCAGTTAAAACGAAATTACTGTGTCTATAATAAGCCTATATACTTGGGTTTTTGTGTATTAGAGATTTCAAAGTATAAAATGTATGACTTTCATTATGCTTATATGAAACCAAAATTTACTAAGAACCTACAACTTGCTTATATGGATACTGACTCATTTATTTATCAAATACGAACTGATGACTTTTACAGCGATATTAAGAGTGATATAATTAAAATGTTAGATACTTCAGATTACCCCCTATATAACCCTTCTCATATTGATCAGCTCAATGTGAAAAAATTAGGTTATATGAAGGATGAGAATAATGGAAGAATAATGAAGGAATTTATTGGGTTAAGATCTAAAATATAGTATTGACATTGAAGATGCATCCGTGATAAAAAAAAAGCAAAAGGTGTTAAATCAGCAGCTGTAAAAAAATTATCTTTGCAAAATTATAGAGATTGTTTGCTACATAAGCGTAACTTTTATAGAAAAATGTTAAACTTTAGATCTAGACAACATACTATATATACTGAATGTATCAACAAATAAAGTTTAAGCTGTGCGGACGACAAAAGATTTATATGTAGTAATAATATCAATACACTAGCTTGGGGTCATTATAGAATAGATTTTGAAAATGATATGTAAAAATAAAAAATTATAATAAAAAGAAAAAGTATCAAGTATTATACAAAATTGTTTTATTGAGCTATTAATTATAATTCTTAGCTTCACTTATAAATTTACTTAAGAGATAAACATTTTGAAGTGAACATATTTGTCCATGATATCCACATTTGGAATTTATATTTGGATACATTTTTGTAAGTTCTTTTAAATTTGGACATCTGCAATAGGTATCTTCTTCGGGATTAACGACTTCTACGTTTTCATTATTGAGTAAGGATTGTAGCCATTGTTTCTTTTTAGTACCCTTAACGTAAACAACACCACTCTGAAGTTTTTCTCGAAGAAATATCTTTACTTGAGAAAGGTGTGTAAATCCTCCATTCCAGCTTAATCCGTGATAATTTTGATACAACCAATTAACTTGTCTTCTAAGTGAATCTGATGTAAGGCTTAAATTAAATGGTGGACTAACACTAAAGTGATGATGATGATGCTCATTATGTAATACAGCTACTCCCTTCAGAATGAAACGATTGCTGTTTAAATCACCAAATCCTTGAATGTCTACAAAGTGTATATCCATTTTTTTAGATGTCTGTTCCCAACAAATTGACTCTTTCTACTAATAAATTATCATATAAGTACATTCAATTTAAGTAAGTTTGTTATCTTCTCCTGTTAATAGATTGTACTCAATTATACGATCATGAAGTATCATACAATACATGGTCGTTAAAGCAGGAATCGGAGTTAATGTTTTAAGCTCAATTCTTACATCCACAGGACCTGTTTTAATTGTTTCATTTTGACGTGAACAGTCGATAACCATAATTGGGGCAATATCCTTAAAATCCGTCCTTGATAAAAGAGGACTCGCTTGTTTCTGATAGTATGAATGTTGAAATTTGCTATATATATCATAGAGAACGGCATATCGATCTAGTTTATATTTAATGTTTAAATCCTCTCGAGGATAAGATTCAGAATTTAAATGAACTTTTACATTGCTAACATCGCAATTATCAAATTTGCTAGCATCTTTATTTCGTTGATTTTTTCTCTCAGTTTGTAGAGCAATGATAATATATCTAGGCTTCTCAAGTTGACTTGAAGTTTTCACCGTCCATATATGATCAGCGGTGGTTGATAGTGTTGGATATTCATACATTTCCCAATTAGGAAAATGAATTTGAAAGGGTTTTAATTGAATTTGCTTCAATAAGTTAAGTTTATTTGAATCAGATAGAGTGATGTGTGGAACTCTCCATTGCAATTTCGGACTGACAGACTGACAAACTGACAGACTGACAGACTGACAGACTGACAGACTGACAGACTGACAGACTGACAGACTGACAGACTGACAGACTGACAGACTGACAGACTGACAGACTGACAGACTGACAGACTGACAGACTGACAGACTGACAGACTGACAGACTGACAGACTGACAGACTGACAGACTGACAGACTGACAGACTGACAGACTGACAGACTGACAGACTGACAGACTGACAGACTGACAGACTGACAGACTGACAGACTGACAGACTGACAGACTGACAGACTGACAGACTGACAGACTGACAGACTGACAGACTGACAGACTGACAGACTGACAGACTGACAGACTGACAGACTGACAGACTGACAGACTGACAGACTGACAGACTGACAGACTGACAGACTGACAGACTGACAGACTGACAGACTGACAGACTGACAGACTGACAGACTGACAGACTGACAGACTGACAGACTGACAGACTGACAAACTGACAGACTGACAGACTGACAGACTGACAGACTGACAGACTGACAGACTGACAGACTGACAGACTGACAGACTGACAGACTGACAGACTGACAGACTGACAGACTGACAGACTGACAGACTGACAGACTGACAGACTGACAGACTGACAGACTGACAGACTGACAGACTGACAGACTGACAGACTGACAGACTGACAGACTGACAGACTGACAGACTGACAGACTGACAGACTGACAGACTGACAGACTGACAGACTGACAGACTGACAGACTGACAGACTGACAGACTGACAGACTGACAGACTGACAGACTGACAGACTGACAGACTGACAGACTGACAGACTGACAGACTGACAGACTGACAGACTGACAGACTGACAGACTGACAGACTGACAGACTGACAGACTGACAGACTGATTTGCAATGGAGAGTGCCACACATCACTCTATCTGATTCAAATAAACTTAACTTATTGAAGCAAATTCAATTAAAACCCATTCAAATTCATTTTCGTAATTGGGAAATGTATGAATATCCAACACTATCAACCACCACTGATCATATATGGACGGTGAAAACTTCAAGTCAACTTGAGAAGCCTAGATATATCATCATTGCTCTACAAACTGATAGAAAAAATCAACGAAATAAAGATGCTAGCAAATTTGATATTTGCGATGGTAGCAATGTAAAAGTTCATTTAAATTCTGAATCTTATCCTCGAGAGGACTTAAACATTAAATATAAACTAAATCGATATGCCGTTCTCTATGATATATATAGCAAATCTCAACATTCATACTATCAGAAACAAGCGAGTCCTCTTTTATCAAGGACTGATTTCAAGGATATTTCCCCAATTATGGTTATCGACTGTTCACGTCAAAGTGAAACAATTAAAACAGGTCCTGTGGATGTAAGAATTTAGCTTAAAACATTAACTCCGATCCCTGCTTTAACGACCATGTATTGTATGATACTTCATGATCGTATAATTGAGTACAATCTATTACCAGGAGAAGTTAACAAACTTACTTAAATTGAATGTACTTATATGATAATTTATTAGTAGAAAGAGTCAATTTGTTGGGAACAGACATCTAAAAAAATGGATATACACTTTGTAGACATTCAAGGATTTAGTGATTTAAACAGCAATCGTTTCATTCTGAAGGAAGTAGCTGTATTACATAATGAGCATCATCATCATCACTTTATTGTTAGTCCACCATTTAATTTAAGCCTTACATCAGATTCACTTAGAAGACAAGTTAATTGGTTGTATCAAAATTATCACGGATTAACCTGGAATGGGGGATTTGCACACCTTTCTCAAGTAAAGATATTTCTTCGAGATAAACTTCAAAGTGGTGTTGTTAACGTTAAGGATACTGAAAAGAAACAATGGCTACAATCCTTACTCAATAAAGAAAACGTAGAAGTCGTTAACCCCGAAGAAGATACCTATTAGAGATGCCCAAATTTAAAAAAACTTAAAAAAATGTATCCAAATATAACTTCCAAATGTGGACATCATGTAAAAATATGTGCACTTCAAAATGTTTATCTCTTAAGTAAATTTATTAGGGAAGCTAAGAATTATAATTAATAGTTCAATAAAACAATTTTGTAAAATACTTGATACTTTTTCTTTTTATTATAATTTTTTTATATTTACATATCATTTTCAAAATCTATTCTATAATGACCCCAAGCTAGTGTATTGATATTATTATTACATATAAATCTTTTGTCGTCCGCACAGCTTAAACTTAATTTGTTGATACATTCAGTTTATATATTATTTTGTCTAGATCTAAAGTTTAACATTTTACTATAAAAGTTACGCTTATGTAGCAAACAATCTCTATAATTTTGCAAAGATAATTTTTTTACAGCTGCTGATTTAACACCTTTTGCTTTTTTTATCACGGATGCATCTTCAATGTCAATACTATACATTTTAGCTCTTAACCCAATAACTTCCTTCATTATTCTTCCATTATTCTCATCCTTCATATAACCTAATTTTTTCACATTGAGCTGAGCAATTTCATAGGGGTTATGTAGGGGCTAATCTGAAGTATCAAACATTTTACTTATATCACTCTTAATATCGCTGTAAAAGTCATCAGTTCGTATTTGATAAATAAATGAGTCAGTATCCATATAAGCCAGTTGTAGGTTCTTAGTAAATTTTGGTTTCATATAAGCATAATAAAAGTCATACATTTTATACTTTGAAATCTCTAATACACAAAAACCCAAGTATATAGTCTCATTATAGACACAGTAAATTCGTTTTAACTGAATAGCAGCCATAGTTTCGGAAAATTCTTAAATGCTATGAAAATTAGGTTTAGCGATAAGAGCACGACTACCAAGATGTCTACATCTGCTTTCTACTGAATCAACAATTCGAACAGCTTTTCGTTTGTCTACATTCTCCATAGTTTTTCCAAATACAGCATTATTACAGAGTTTACGCTGATCCTTTTCAAACTTTGTAGTTGCTTTTTTTCTAAGTTCATTGTTTAAATCAATATATTTTTTCAACCATTTAGATTGTTTGAATTGCATCACTCTGTGAATTTTCTTCAGCACTAAACCATTTTCAAGGCACTGGATTAAACTTTTGTAATGTATTATATAATTTACCTTATTATTTAAATCAGCAATCAATTTTTTATTTGATTTGTTAGACAATGAAATATTTGAGGGAAAGAAGGGAAAATCGTTATGATCATCATGTATTTCTTTAGGATATTCAAGATCAACTTCTAAAACATAACCAATGTTTATATTTGAAATTAACCATTCTTTAATCCCATCTAAATTATCTGGAGGTTCAACCCATCTAAAGTCTGAATGTGGTAGATAGTCAGACATTACCCAACCGAAAAGATTATTAGCATCCAAATACATTAAATAATCAGATGGTTTACTTGAATCATAATCAGACATATATTTATTATTTGATTTAGAATGTCGTAAGCTACACTGTGTCAAACCTCCTCTTATACCTTTAGCGAAAAAGTTATACATGTTTATATAGTTCAAGTTTTACACTTGTTTCTTTCAACACGGCATCCCACGAAAAACCTGGTAATGTATAATAGTGACGGGGGCTAGGCCGTAAATTGTTCTAGAATCAATTCTGAATTTTTCGAAAATGTCTGCTAAAATTAAAACATCTGTTTTCAAATAGTGTTCTAAATATTCTCTTCAACTGTTACATTTAAAATGTGACCAAACTTTTACAGCGTGATTATAGTCATCTTGGTTGCAATCTACTTCAATCAAAGAATTTCTAAAAGATTCTATTAGAGGGAGCTCTGTCTCACTTAATTTGTCTATAGAGTCTAAATATAGTCATAGCAGAAAACACCCTTACGGGTCATTAGTTGAAAAGATTCATCATCTTTGAAAAATTATGTTAAAATCTGTTTTTTTATCTAATGTTTTTGCTATACTATCAATACTCGAAGGTAGAAATCTAAATGAGTCTAAGAATCGTAATTCTAAGAACTCTCCTTGCTTACTATTTATTAAGATTTTTGATGAAATTGATATATATATATATTTCTCTTTGTTGAGAGGAATAATATTTATAGACCCCTTGATATTACCCAGCTCTTTTATGAATAAATTTGAGTCATATCCGGTTAAGTTATAAAAAAAAATAGGAATAAATTTAGGTATCTTATAATTTAAATTACATTTGGAATGTGCGGTCACTCTGAATTTTCCAGTTAGATGGTCATGATCCCGAACCTTTAGACTCCCCCAAACTGGTTTCTTACAGATATGACATGTTGTTGCTTGTTGAAATTTAATTTCATCCTGAGGTGTCATAGTCATCGGGATTTTCTTCCCCAAATGATTTTTATAAATATTTTGACAGTCTTCGAGCAAGTTCGAGAATAAAAACAAAAATAATTTTATTATATTACCAGACAATTTATATATTACATATGAAATGAGGTTTTAAGAATAATTTTTACTTACCGGTGTATTTGAAAAGTTTATTCAAAGATGTATTAAATGAACATTTGATAAAATAGGACACATCAATTGGAACATGTTTTTTAATAGGTGTAGTTGATGAGTTTGATGTGTCAGGTTGACAGTTATCGATATTCACCAGCATACACTCAAAATCTGCATAGATGGCAAATGGCACTTCTAGTGATCTATGTTGATGTTCAACCTGTAGTATATTATTTGGAGCATCTGGTAGTGTTGTCACAGTTTTATTACATTCATTTTCATGCTTCTCAAATGCTTCATCTGTGTTGAACGTTTGCAGACATGAATTACATATTCTTAATAATCGTTTGCTATGATTCAGTTGTGCTCCTATTAATCTAGACATATTTTTTATCCAAACATAATGACTACAATCCCCTTCTTGTATTAGTAATAAATTAATATGTTATTGTCTTTTGTGTTGAGAGTTGAAATATGGACCGACAACTCTATAACTTTCTCCAGATCCATTTTTTTCTACTCCAAAAACATTTATACTAATTGATTGAATGTCTCAAAGATCGATATGTCTTTAAGTTTCAAAGGGAACTCTAAATTTGTAAAGTTAATTTGAATTCGACTCATTAAACTTATCACATCACCTTGAATGTTTTCAATGTGGTAACTGCTTGGTCTATTTGTATTTGTATCTACGGGGTAAAGAGCTGATATAACTACCCATTTAAAACACAATTCATCATTATTTTGGACATTAACACAGGCATGTTTTAGTTCAATGCTTTTTGGAAGACTTAAATAGCTCGAACCTCTTAAGGGCTTATACTCGTTAATATTTACTTCAATATGTTTTATACACAATAGAGCCCATCCTGAATCTCTCTCCTGAAACTCTTCACTTTTAACTCCAATTGTTTTAAACATATTTTCAATTATATATTTCAAATCATCATTTTGTAAAGCTATTTGCATTGGACATTTAAACGATTTTATGCCTAATTCAATTTTTTCTGATTCTCCTTGTGTTAATATAAATTTTATGAACTCTGCAAATAGTTCAATGCTAAACTTTATACCTTGATTATTCAAGTAATTTAATTATATCAAGTGTACAGCTATTTAAAAATTTGTTAATGACTATAACCCCTTCTTCAGTATTTTCTAAGGAACAGGTTTACACTTTACATTCAAAACAATGCCTTATTTTATTAAAACAAGTATTGTTGACTGGAACTTTGCTCTTTCTCTTATGTTCATTAGTTCTCTTGTGATGACCCCATCCAGATACTAGCACATCTATTTCACAGTTTTCACATCTACGTTTTTTCGATGATGAATGCGGTTGGGACAAGGAATCATTCATGTCTTTTGGAAGATTTCTCTTGCTGCTAGTTGGTTGAACAATTACTCGCTCTTGACAGGAGACGTTAATGTATTCCTTGTGGAAGTGTTCCAACATTCCTTTCGTGTGTATGTTTTGTCACACTGAGGACATTTAATTAAATCACCATGTGCAGCTCTTATATGTCTATTCAGACTGCTCCTTCGTGTAAAAATAACACTACATACGTCGCAAACGAAATTATGCATTTTATTCTTTTTAAGTTTTTTAGTTTTAACGATCACAAAATAAAAAAAAACACAGCCTTTTTGAATACAAGCTATGTACTAGGCTAAACAATTTTTTTTTATAAAGCTTATGATTTGTTCTATGCTCAACAATTGTTATGATTGCACTGAACAACTTATAAAATATAACTCGACTTGAAACCTTTCATATAAAATCAATTTATTTTTCATAGAAGAGAAGACAAACAAAAACCATATAAAGTTTTTCCCAAAGAAGAGAAAAGCCAAAACAATAAACGAAAGCTCATAGAAGAAAAGATAAAGAAAAACCATACAATAAATGAAATCTATTTTATTAACAAGTTTTAAAAGCAGTGTCGCTTTTGTGAAAATACAAAAATATCATCATCGGCTTCTTCATCCCGTGGTACAATTGTAGTTGATTTTCTCTTACTAGTAGAATCGATATGTTGTGGTGGGGGGAACTCAACTCCATCAGTTCCATTTATAATCATCATTCCAGCTGGTGGTAAGAACTTCACTCCGTCATCCCCTCTCATTATCCTCATTCCCACCAAATTTTGAATTTCTTCTATCGTTAGGTTCTTAAACCTTGGACTGAGAAAGATTTTAAAGTCCTCAATCTCTATTAGGACCCTAGGACCGAACTTTGTATTACACATTTGAGCCGATAATAGTTTCAGGTGTTGCCCCCAGATCTTTCAAGGGAAGTAGCGCTTTTTCGCAACTACATTTGTTTATTTTTGTAGCAAAGATTCCACTTTCTTCTTTTTTTTTAAAATAATTAGATAATGAAAGTTTGACTAGCAAGACTATAATGAAAATTAAAAGAAAAATACAATCTATTTATACACATTCTGAGGTCTAACTTTCTTAAACTTTTATTATAGCTCTTCTCATTTTATTTCTTATCTAAGTATATTAACACTAAACAAAAAAAAAAAAAAAAAAGAATAGATATACAAATGATTTTTTTGTAAGCTTTTTATTATCACATACCTATCCATAAATATTAATTTTATATCTTATCATTCTCGTAACAAGGGAAATGAAATACATTTCTTAAGGTTTCACATGTCTAACCATAAATTCTAATTATAGATGACACAGTTATGTTATCTTATCATTCTAGTCCTATAATAAAAAAACTGAATTGAATTTTCTGTATCTACCCATTGTCCGAAAGAAAAACCCCATGAAAAACAATTTACGTACTTCCAAACATTTTTAATAAAAAAAGCTTAAAATCAACCAACTGATAAAGTAATACATTCCTAGTCATAAATACTATTTTCCGTAACACATTTTTTAATCTTTATCATTCTTACTTACGATTAAAAAAATGGAATAATAACGATCGAAATAAAAGAAACCTAAATTCAAACAACTGATATGATATGGATTTCTTAAAGTATCACATTCCTAACCATAAATATTACTTAGCCCTGACGCAATTATAAGTCTTTATCATTCTCGCGATTGAAATAAGAAACCCTAAATTCAACCAACTAATACGTTAGAGCCATACGTTACCATACAATTTTTTTCTTAATTTACTTCCCAAACTAAATACATCTTCAACCACAAACGCGGCCCGCGCCGCCGCCACGCATCGCACCCGCACGCATCACGACCTAATCGGTTCATTGCCCCCATTTATATAATATTCAATGACACACGAACTCCTAACCACACACACAATTTATTCAACTTTTTATATTACGCCAAACGCTAGCGCCGTACCTTATCATCCAATTTTTTTTTCTTAATTTACGTCCCAAACTAAATACACCTTCAACCACAACCGCGGCCCGCGCCGTCGCCTCGCATCACACCCGGCCACATCGCGACCTAATGAGTTCATTGTCCCAACCACTGCAATAGTCGCGTGCAGCGCGGCCGTTGCCGTGGCTTAGCCCCGACAATGATGTGTGCGTCATCCAAGATATGGAGTATACATTACTCCAATTTAAAACAAACAAGAAAATAATTCTTAAGCCCCATAGTATATGATTCATACTACATAAAAACATTATTATCTCTTAGATCTTTAAACAACATGACGATTACCATGAAATCACTTCTCAAGCAACATCATGCGATACTACTTTATGAGCAAGACCATACGACCAGTATATAGGCTGCACCGGTGCGCCGGTGATTCAGTCCCCGTCTATTTATACTACTATCCTATTATCTAACTATGAACTAAAAATACTATCTTTGCCTACTATAATTTCCCTTTTAACAAAATTCCTTTACACTCATTAGTACTGTCTTGGACTCAAACCATACATAAGTTCACCAAAGTTCATTAAACCTCATCCACTGGATGAACTAAACTGCCATAAAGTTTTCTGCGCATGCGCTAGTAGAAAATTGTCTGCCCCCTTTTCCCTTAGGTGAAAAGAGACAAAGCTACCTTCGCATCCGCAGAAGAAACCAGGCAGCTATGAAAACAAAAAATTTAACAAACATGTAATGTCAGAATGTAAACAAGACGATCATGGATGGTACAAAAATCTATTTGTGAGTATTACTTGTAAAATTTACATAAATTGTAAAGCATTTAATTAATATTTTTTTCCTATTATTTTATTTCCAGATTATCCCGAACATACATATTTGTATTTGAGGTAAGTGTAGCGTGTGTGAGGTATCGAATTTGTATTGCAAAAATCGGGTGTGAAAGCATACGAGTTTTGCAAAATAAATTACATATGTACATACATACGTGTGGTGTTTATGTAATTTATTCTGTCCTATACAATATTGATTAACTAATGAAATCTTTCTTTTCAAATTATTTGGAATAAAGAAGACCAAATAAACACCACATCAACAAAAACAAAAAAAAAATCAACAGAAGGAAAACCTTCGTCGAGGGATGACGATGTAGTCGGTCGGTGTCGCGCCGCTGCGCGGCTGCGCTTACTGGATCGGCACTATTGGTATGTTGGCCCACGTAACAGGCTCGATGGAAATGCTGAGTGAAGTTGAGGCTACTTAAATCGTAAAAGAAAATCAAAGGTGGGCATATTGGTTATTTGTTTCTTCTTTTCAAATATGACATGAATGGTCTCGTAGTGTGGTTGAGCCCATTACCTGAGATCTCATGCTAATTACATTCATATTTATCTTTTTATGTACTAATGACAATTTTCTTTTCAGAATAATTCAAATTATGTTGACTAAATTTGTGTTGCCGTTGGATTATTTGGAAATTATTGTCAATATTATCAGGTATTCGATTACACTGTAAAAAATCTCACTTTGTTATATACTAAAAAAAATTAAAGAATATTTTTATGCTATCTATCACTACATCAGGTACTTTTACTAACTTTATGTAAATCTCATAGGTAAAAATCTGGTACTATTCTTAAAACTAACTATCATCGATACTTTCCGGTACAATATCTTACTAACTAAAAAAATCAGGTACTTCAGCTTAATAACTAATATCACAGTCATTATAATAGCCGAAAAAAAATCAGGTACATAATTCGACTAAACTAAAACTAATATTGAACGTAAAGCTTAATAATTAATATCACAGCTAGACTTTAAAATAAACTATATTTCAAAGGTGAGGTATTTCGACACAAACAAAAATTCACAGAATAGCTCAGGTACTGGAAGTTAAAAGCTAATATCACAGGTGAAAATTAAACTATGTTCTAATAAAATCTTTGGCTATAAAAAGGACTAAAACTAGAAAAAAATATCACAGATCAAAAATGTAAATATAAATGCTCTAAAATAAACTACTCGTATATAATATAAAAATCTATAAATAAATAAATAACTCTGTAAATACATAAACTATGTAAATAAAACTATAAAAAAAAAACTGACTATAATAGATTACTAATGGAAAATGAACTACAAATATAACTAACTGGAGTACCTTAACCTAATATCACAGTCAAAGCATCATGATCTGAGTGCGTCATTAAGATATCGTTTGCCTTTAACATGCAGGTCTTTTGCATGGTAAATGCCAACTTTTTTGCCTTGTCAATTTTTTATTTCATATAGCGAATTACCTACTGTTTTAAATATAATCGATTTTATGAATTTCGGTCCAAGTTTCGCGTTATAATTTTCAACTTTATTAATTTGTTTAAAGTTTCTTCGGTAAACTATTTGACCTTGTTTATATTTAATGTCTTTGCTTCGTGTATTATATACTTTTTCACCTTTTTGATGAGCAAGTCTTAAATTATCTAAGATTTTGGCTCTTATTAGGTCCAGCCTGTCGTCTTTACTTAAAATTTCGATTTTTGACTCTTACCACGCCGAGCTTACGGAGCAACTCATATGTTTTTCCGTGCTGTATCATTGGAGTGCCGAAAATCGTATAATATGGTTCAACTGCTATCGAATCATGAACAACACTTCGCAATGCAAATGCAACATTGCTAACATGTTGATCCCAATGTTTTTGATCATTTCCCAAATAGGATCGGATCTTTGAAAGTATAGATTGGTTTACTCTTTCGGACGCATTTGCTTGGGGAGAATAGATCGCTGTCCGAATATGTTGAACCCCATATCGTTTCAACAAACTAGTAAAAAATTCCGAAATTAATTGTTTGCCATTATCAGTATGAAGATATTCCGGAACACCAAAAACATGAAATACATTTTCCTCTAAGTACTTCACTACCTCAGATGATGTTGCTTTTCTAATTGCTTTAAGAAACACATACTTGTTAAAATGATCAAGAACAATAAATATGTGTGTGTTACCATTTCTTGTGCGTGGATAGGGTCCAAGGAAATATACAAATAGTCTTTGTAATGGTCGTTCAGTCAGTCTTTGTTGTCCTTTCGGCGGTCGAGTGGTGATATTTACAGACTTACTACACTTACATGTTTCACATGAACTCACCCAACGCTGGACATCGGTTACCATACCAGGACAGAAATATGTTTGCCTTAACTTTGACAGTGTTTTGTTAATACCACCGTGTCCAGATGCTGGTGAGTCATGTGCAGCTTTCAAAAGACCCTCGCACAGCTCCTCAGGAACCCAAAGTTTCCAGGCTCAGTCGTCAAGTATTGCGTCACCTGTTCGTATGTCTGTTCGTTTATAGACAAATCCGTCCGATATGCAAATTTTAGGTAATTTGTCCTTGTCTTTCTCTATTATTTTCTTTAGCTTAACATATTCATCTGAAGAGAAATATGGTGAACTAAAGTCAACTTCTGGTGCTAAGTCATCGGTTGTGATCTCTTCCATATGGATTCTCGACAGGGTATCAGGCACTACGTTTTGGACACCCTTCATATGTTCGATCACGAAGTCAAAAGCCTGCAGTTTGAAACTTCGTCTGGCTAAACGTCCAGATATGTCTATTTGGGTCATTAACCACTTCAAACTTGCGTGATCGGTGATTATAGTGAAGGGTAAGCCCTCCACATAAGCCCTAAATTTTTTTACAGATAAAACATAGCATAGCATTCAAGTTCCGTAACACTATAATTCCTTTGAGTGGAATTAAGCTTCTGGGACATGAATGCTATGGGTCGTTCATTTTTTTCATCGTCCATCTGAAAGATTACACTCCCTACACCTGAAGTTGAAGCGTCGCACTGTATATAAAATGTTTTGAAAAGTCGGGATTTGTTAGTATGGGTGCTTTAACTAGACTCATTTTAAGTTGTTGAAATGCAGTTGTTGCTTCTTCAGTCATTGTAAAAGTCTGTCCTTTCTTTAGGCAGTCAGTCATTGGAGCTGCTATTGAAACATAATTTGGAATGAAGCGCCTATACCAGCCTGTCTTGCCTAGGAACCTGCGAAGTTGCTTGGGGGTTTAAGGTATCGGAACGTCCTCGGCCGCCGATACTTTGTCCTTGTCAGTTCGTATGCCACCATCCCCAACTACATATCCTAGATACTTTATTTCCTTAAAACAAAATTTACTCTTTTCTACATTTTTAGTTAGGCCTGCCGTTCTTAATGCTACCGCTACTTCCTCCAGTACTTTAATGTGCGTCACGAAATCTGGAGAACAAACCAAAAGGTCATCGGGATAGACAAAGACGTCCTGCCGTAAACGACCAGGAATGACTTTTTCCATTAACTTAGACATTCTCTGAGCGGCGTTACACAACCCAAACGGCATAACCGTGAATTGATATAACGGTCGCCCAGGGACTGTGAAAGCACTCTTCCCCCTTGACATGCTCTCCAGAGGAATTTGCCGAAAGGCATCTTTCAAATCGATACTGGAGATATATTTCGTATCTTGAAGTCTGCTTATTATGCCCTCAATGTGTGGAAGTGGATACGCAAACTTTTTGGTCCTAGCATTAACCTTCCTTGAATCCAGACACAGCCTATTTTTCCCACTTTTTCTTAACAAAACAACTGGAGAACTCCAAGCACTGTTACTCTCCTCAATCACTCCCATTTCCAGCATTCTGTATAGCTCAGCGTACATGAGCTTTTGAACTACTGGAGAAATGGGGTAGTGCCTTGGTTTAATGGGAATTTGTTCGTCTTCCACTTCAATTACGTGCTCTTTCATGTTGGTTTTACCCAATCCGAGTATGGCAAAAGAGGGAAACCGTAACTTGATTCTCTCCAGCTGCTTGGCTTGATCGGGTGAGAGCTCTCTATAGCTAGGCTGCTCTTTCGTCACAACAGGAGCGTTCAGGTCACTTATTATATTTTCAGCTACTTTAAAAGTACTCCAAAAATCAACACCCAGGACTAGTGGTTGAGAAAGACCAGGAACGACCAGGATCTCCAGCTCATGTACTTTACCACCCTAAGAAACATTCGCCCTAAAACATCCTTCTATTATCTGATGGTTTCCATCAGCGGTTCTAATATCGTTGTTCATTTTCTTAACTTTTATATTTTGCCTGCTTAAAAACTCTATTGCACCTTTCCCTAAACATGTAACAGAAGCTCCACTATCTAGAAGTCCTTCAAAATTTTCTCCTCCTAATTGCACTTTAGCGTATGGCCTATTGTCATTTGTCATAGTTATTATTGTTGCTTCTATTTTATTGTTTCTTAACCTAAATATTGCGCATTTTTCCCTAAGCCTACGAATCTTTAAATAATTTCTACTATTTGATTTCTTAAATCTACCTCTTCATTAAAAATCTTTCTTCTAGCTACTTCATAATCTATCATCCTCTGGTGAAGACTTTTCACTTGGTAACTATCTTTTATATTTTTTTGCATATCTATTTCCCTTTCTAAAATCTTTATTCTTTTAGGTTCTTCTGCTGCTCTGGGTGTGGTTTTGATATCGGCTGCTGACTCCCGGTTGAACTGCCGACCTTCGGGTTTCCCTGGCACGCAGCACATCTAAAGGACACACTACCCTGTCCACAACAAAAGCATGTCAAGGTATGTAACGAAGACGGGCAATCGCCCAAAGACTTTTGTCCGTCTTTCGCCTCATCTCTCTTCATTTCTTGACCTATTAACCTATTCAAATTCTCCTTTTCCACAAAATTTCTCCTTTCAGATCTTTAAGCCTGTAAAGCCGCTATCTCAAGTTTATCATCTTCTTCAGAAATACTAACGCTTGCTCTATCTCTTTGGTAATTGTTAACAACTATCTCATGGGTAAATCTTTTAATTTTTAAATCTCTGAGCACTAGATGCTCTTCTGCTCTCTTACACTCTTCCCTCAATTCTCGAATATTTCTTATTGCACAACCAAAAATTAAAGTACTAATCCTTTTCTTTAAATTCTTTCTACGAATCTTTAAATCATTTCTACTATTTGTTTTGTATTTATATTGTTTTCTTAAATCTACCACCTCTTCATTAAAAATCCTTCTTCTAGCTACTTCATAATCTATCATCCTCTGGTGAAGACTTTTCACTTGGTAACTATCTTATATATTTTTTTGCATATCTATTTCCCTTTCTTAAATCTTTATTCTTTTAGGTTCTTCTGCTGCTCCGGGAGTGGTTTTGATGTCGGCGGCTGACTCCCGGTTGAACTGCCGACCAGGGTTTCCCTGGCACGGAGCTAAGGTAATTGTTAACATCTATCTCATGGGTAAATATTTTAATTTTTAAATCTCTGAGCGCTAGATGCTCTTCTGCTCTTTTACGCTCCTCCCTCAATTCTCGAATATTTCTTATTGCACAACCAAAAATTAAAGTACTAATCCTTTTCTTTAAATTCTTTCTTACCATCGAGACTAAATCACTTTCTGTAGGCCTGACTTGCATTTGTAACGTCAGACCTCTAATATCAGCATAAAATTCGTCGAATGTTTCTTGGGATTGCTGTTTTCGATCCATGATCGCCCTCAGGATTTCATGGTCACGCTTATTGTGTTTGAACTGTTGAAGTAATTCAGCCTCCAAATCATGATAATTGAAAAGATCATCATTTTGGTTCTCTTCACAGACATCCTAATACCAACGTTCAGCAGAGCCCGTAACCAGATGGTGGAAATTCGCGAAGAGCTGATCGTCCGTCAGTCCACTCTTTTTTTGCAATGTCTCTACCCGAAAAATGAATCTTTCAACTGACATGCCTTTGACGACCCGTCGAGTAAGTTGTTCTTGTTCTCTACGTAGTCGTTTTTGTTCTTGTTCTATTCGTAATTGTTCTTGTTTAAATTCCAAGGGTCGTTGAGTTATTCGTTCTTGTGCGTTTCGTCGTTGTTCATTTTCTAAATTGGGTTGAGTTAATTGTTCTTCTTCTGTTTGTAAAAGTTCTTGCTCGTTATCAGGTTCTCTTGCGTCTTGTACATTCGTAATCTGTACGTTGTTGTCAGTCGTTCCGGTTATCTCGAAACTACGAATTATATTCGTAATTTCTTGATATGTCTTGTCTAAGTTATCGTTCTCCGTCACTGTCGGTGGTATCGTAGGAAGTAGTGTTTCAGACTCTTCGATTTCCTCATCTACTGTCCCTGCCTGGCGTGTGACCTTTCTTTTCTGGGTTCCCTTGTTGCCTTTTTATTTGATTGAGACATATTTCCAAAATATTATTTAATACTAATATTGTTTATTTTTTTTTAATATTTCAGCTAAGGCAGCGAAAACAAACCCAAAACAAAACAAAATTAATTAACTGATGTTTATAAACTTAGCTCTTTAAGAGATTGTAAAGAAGAGAATGTAAAAAAGCAAATAAAAAAATTAAAAAAAAAATAAAAAAAAAATTATGAATAATAAAAATAAAAAAAAAATCGAACTGTTATCAAAAAAAAAATATGTAAGGCAACGAAAATTACTTAAAAATTGTTAAAAAAAATTCAACAAAAAAACTAGTTTTTAAGTTAGTAAAAAAAATGTAAAAAAAGCAAAAATGTTAAAAATAAGAATGCAAAAGAAAAATGAAAATTAAACTTTGTTTTATAAAAAGGAATATATTAAAAATGATCAAATGATAAAAAAATTTTAGAAAACGCAAAATTTTTAAATAAATGTAAATATTCAGTAACGAGAATGAAACAAATGTGTAAATAGAAGGCAAATTCTAATGAAAAAAAATTAAGCGATGAAAAGTAACAAAGAAGTCAATAAAAAAAGGTTAAGAAATTTGTAAAAAAATGTATGTTTTTGTATAAATTATAAGTAACGCTTAGGTGTGTGAAGATTTGGCAAAGTTTCCTTTCCATCTATTATCTTAGGTATTGTCTTTAGTTGCGTTCTATCGTACTTATGTCTTGTGACTGGTGCGTTTGAAATTCAGTGGTTGCTTCCGGTCATCTCTCTTCCACAACCACAACATATTTCCTGGCGTGTAGCCTAGTCAATGGATGGCTGTGGGTTCAAGATGAACTTCCATACGAACAAGGACTGCGAATCTCTACCTCACAAGGAATCTGACTGTGCTTGATTTCCTGGTCAGCGGAGATCCGGAATCGTACGACCCTGCTCAAACCCTGATGTTGTCACAGATTTCTAACTACCTCACTAAAATCTCTGACTCGTGGCCTGTAGATTTGGAAAGCTGTTTTCCATCTGTAACAAAATCAAAGGTTACCAGTTCCCAGATTTGTGCTAAAGCAAAACAAAATTTTAATTCAAAGACAAAACAAGTCCAAGTTGATGACTTTAAAAAAAATCATCTCCTTGGACATGTCTTTGGCCTTAAAAAAAGAACTGTTAGGTCTCGTTGGGCCCCATTGTTAAGAGCCAGAGTTCCACGGAGGATTGCTTCGATGCATGGGAAATGGCATTGGCACGCTTGTCGTTGCACGGCTCAGCTCGTCGCGTGGGGTGGTTCTTGCCATTCCACCATGCACCTACCTGCTCGATTAAACATTATTTTTTATCGTGCCTAAGGTTTACTAGATAAAAAAAACGGCACAAATTCAAGAACTCTGACGATATCTAAGAAAATGAAAGCTTGGTTCTTCGAACTTAATAAAAAAAATTTAAGGTTAAATCAAAAATAATTGTATCTAAAGAAACTAACGTAACTAAACTACTCGTATTACCTTCTCCAAAAAAAATAAAAAAAAGGACTAAAAAAAACTTAATGAATGTAATTAAAAAAAAAAAATAGTAAAAAGAAATAGAATAAAGGAAAAACAAAATTTAGTAAAAAAAAAGAAAATTAAAAAAAAGGTAAATGTAGAAAAAAAAAACATAAATAAATCCTAAACTAAACCCTACACCAAAGGAAAACTGTCTAAGGCACCTCACTTTTTCTTTTCCAGATATCGTCACACCGAACTACCAACGCTCGTCTGGTGTTAGTGACGAAGGTCTGGCCAACCCACCCAAGTGCCTTAAAGATACAACCTTCTCTATTTACTTGGCCTTATATTGCGGAAATAGCCCTTAAATTGACCAACCAGTCACATCCTAGTCCGTATCGTGAATTGTGAGTCACGTCTTCTTACCCATTAAAATACACACACCCTTAACTATGAAATTAGAATACCATTCTTGTTTCTTTATAAAATAATTCAAATTATAATTTTATTGACTATGAAATTCATTTAGATTTAATAAAAATCAAATTAAGAAAATTGGGCTCTCCAATTGCCAATCAATTTTGTCGTAAAAAAATATATAAAAATCCGATTATACCAATTGAATGTATAAAAAAAAGGTAAATATTGATATTAAAAATTTCCTTGGAAGAGATCTTGTGCTATATAAAAAAACAATTAAGAGTGGGTACTCACGGTTGTTCTGGTCCCTCGACGTACCGCCGGCAGCACGGTGAAGAACTGGTGCTGGATATTTTATTTTTAGTACCCTTGTTTTTGTTGATGTCTTTCTTGTTGTTAGTTTTGTTCATATAAAAAAAAACTTGCCGAATTCAAACAAAACTAAGACTGAATAAAAAAAAATTTTGCACTACTTGGAGGACCGAATTTTACACTGTTAAAATTTACTTTAATTTTAAATATGAATAAAAAAAAATTCTAATTTTTCCTTAACTTCACTTTTCAGCTGTTTTTTTTTTCTTTGCTCTGCCTCTCTGTTAAGCAAAGCACCATTTTTATGCACAGATACTTTGTTTGTCCTTATATGATATATATATATATGTATATGTACTATAGGTATAGTATTCAGTATTCAGTATTCACGGAAGTACCGTTAAAACTTCTTGCTTATACGATTTCAAATCAAACAATGACCATATAATCCTTGAAGCTAATTCCTAGTCATTCTCCTATTAACTAAGTAAATAGTTACCACTATATCTAAGCGAGACAACTATTTTTAAAGTTAATCACCGCTTCATTGACGTCCATGAAATTGCACACACACATATACACTAATAATCTATCTATCTCAGTCTTAATTCTCTTGAACTATTCTAATTTAACTAATTCTAATTTAATTCTATTATTTATTCTAGCTAATCAATAAAATCCTATTATCTTTCTATAAACTAACAAAACTATCTTTGCCTACTATAATTTCCCTTTTAACAAAATTCCTTTACACTCATTAGTACTGTCTTGGACTCAAACCATACATAAGTTCACCAAAGTTCATTAAAGTTCATCCACTTGTTGAACTAAACTATCATAAAATTTTCTGCGCATGCGCTAGTAGAAAATTGTCTGCCCCTTTTCCCTTAGGTGAAAAGAGACAAAGCTACCTTCGCATGCGCATAAGAATCCAGGCAGCTATGACAACAAAAAATTTAACAAACATGTAATGTCAGAATGTAAACAAGACGATCATGGATGGAACAAAAATCTATTGGTGAGTATTACTTGTAAAATTTACATAAATTTTAAAGCATTTAATTAATATTTTTTTCCTATTATTTTATTTCCAGATTATCCGGAACATACATATTTGTATTTGAGGTAAGATTATCGTATGTGAAGTATCGAATTTGCATTGCAAAAATCGGGTGTGAAAGCATACGAGTTTTGCAAAATAAATTACACATGTACATACATACGTGTGGTGTTTATGTAATTTATTCTGTCCTATACAATATTGATTTACTAATGAAATATTTCTTTTCAGATTATTTGGAATAAAGAAGACCATATAAACACCACATCAACAAAAACAAACAAAAAATCAAGAGAAGGAAAACCTTCGTCGAGGGATGACGATGTAGTCGGTCGGTGGCGCGTAGCTGCGCGGCCGCGCTTACTGGGTAGGCACTATTAGTATGTTGGCCCACGTAACAAGACAGACAGATAGACAGACAGAAAGACAGGCGGAATTTGGGGACCCACTTTTTTGGTGTTCTCTATGATCGTAATGTCATGTTTGGTTGATAGTAGTACCTATAATCGCAAGTAAAAATGGATTGAAACCTTAACCTGATGACTTTGAATGCCCAACAACCTTAACCTTGAAACCTTAACGTATAAACTGTTTTTGTATAGAAATTTTTATTTCTTATAATAACTTTATAAAATATTTTAACTTTGTCTTGGTGACTCCCTCATTCAAATGGTAATGTCAAGATATTTGTAACGTTCGATCTCAACAAAGGTAAATACCCTTGTGGATTAATATTTGGAAAAGAGGTGTAATTTTGCATTAAATAACACAGGGATAATCAATGAATGTATGAATAAAGCATTAATCTATGAATTACAAATACTGCACAAGAGATTAATTTCGTGGCTGCTGAACACATAAATTTGTCCCTAGTGAAAAATTTAAATGCACCAGAAAAAGTAATCAGGGAGGCAAAAATTGGTTCTGCCCCGGGCAGCTAAGATCCACGCTACGCTACTGGATCTAGAGGCTCACATTCAAAAGTTATATGCAACAGGTCGTGATGTGAGAAACACGATGCAGACAGTTGATCAAAGTATACAACTTTATTTAGGTGGTTTACGAAAAATACATCAAGCAGGGTACTTGAATCTCAATTAAAGTGTGTCGAAGCCGATATATTCACCGGGTGCAAACTGAGAGCTTTCAAGTCATCAGCGAGTGTCGATTCTAAAAGCAAATTATTGTTGAAATCGCCTCCTAATATGATGCATGTCAATACATTAGTCAATTCATCTTCAACTTAGCTAAAAGTAATGCGGTATTAACATTTTTATTAGATCTGTATGCACATCACAATATAATTTTGTTGTCCTTGCAAGTAATTTTAGTAGATACAAAATTAACATCATCACCAGGTAAAGATTCACCAATAAGTTCAAATAAATACTCCGCCCCCAATTCTACTAACTCCGTCTCGTCTAAGTAGCTTAAGGCATTTAGAAATTACATTTTAGGAACTGAAACCAAGCTCAAACTTGATTCCAAAGCTTTTTGGTCAAAAATCTGTAGGAATACCGAAAACTATGTTTTATAATGGCATTGAGTCTAATGACGTTGATCAAACATTTCATCTATTTGCTTCATTTTTTGAACCGGTGCAAACTCAACTCAAACTCAATCACGCATACAAATATTAATATTGATATAACTTCAAGAATTGATATCGGATCAATGCAACTTGATATCCTCGGTGTTGAAAAGGCCCTTTTTAAACTAAAGCCAAATTCTAAGCCAAGAGTGGATGAAATACCGGCAATAATTCTTAAAGAATGCTTTAAAACAGTTTCAAAGCCATTATTAATTATTTTTAATGAATCTCTTAGTTCAGAAGTCTTGCGTGATGAATAGAAATCGTCATTTTTAATCCCTATCTTTAAGTTTAAATGAAAAAACGTGTGGGCATATTACCGAAAAAACAATATCTACCAAGTGTGAAGCAAATCTATCCAACTGTTTAGGCTGTAGACTCGAGGACAGACAGACCGAATTTGGGGACCCACGTTTTTGGTGTTCTCTATTATCGTAATGTCATGTTTGATTATTAGAATTTTTTTTACGAATCCATAACTTGCCTTAGAGTACCTATAATCGCAAGTAAAAACCTCAAAAACATAAAATAATTTTAAAATGAATATTTTGGAACGCACATATATGGAAAATTCAACTTTTTTTTATTTGTTACTGCTCCATATATATTCCATTTTATTTGCATCTTTTAATTAAAGTTTTAGTATTCTTAAATGCCTTTAATCTGAAGAAATAAAAACAAATCTATTGTTGATTTTTTGCATTTAGTTATTAGGATACAAGGTCGGTAGTACCAACTTAAAAATACAAAAAAATCAGTCTGCTGCGAATCGTTGTTTAGGAAAATCCTGAGCACTGGTGTTATGCCAAAAAGAGTCGAAAGCTTATTCGATATATAATAGGACCATACCAGTAGATCTACCTTCAATACGATTAGTTTTGATTATATTACAAATCCTAAGAACTTGATGGGAAGTACTGTGGTGACTCGTAAATCAAAACTCTTGGTCAGGGAAAATGTGTTTTTCTACAATTAATAAGTTAAGTTTTGTTTTTTTTCGTACACCTTACTCCAATTACTAAGAAGGCTAATCGACCTATAGCTACGGGGGTTTCCCCTATCTTTACCTGCTTTTAATATTGGTATGACCTACGGCATTCTTCAGATCTCTGGAAAGTATTGGTTTTTGAAACAGGCGGTGATTATAAAGGTCAGATACTTTCTTCCTGATTTGGGTAAATGTTTGAGATACAAATGCCTTATCTTATCAAGTCCATCGCTTTTTCTCGCCACTCCTTAATTATAGCGGAAATATCATCAACAGAAACGTATCCATTTTGAGATGTGAGAAGATAAAATTTTATGAGAGGCAGCGTTTCCAAACTGATGGTATCTAACTCATTTAGCTGATGGTTTTCCTGAATTCTGTACATCATTAGAATGTTTAAGTCGGGAATCAATCTGGTTTTGTTTTTTTATAATTTTACCAATGTTCCAAAAAGGCTTATCATTTTTCATCAGCTGGCTAAGTGTTTGATTACATCGGGTATTTCGATTTTTTTGGATTTCCATGGAAATTAGTTTATTGAAATATTCCAACTGTTGGCGATGTACTGTCAAGCGATATCGTTGCCATTGTCGCTTAATAACTTTTCTCGTACGCATATATTTAAGAATATAACCAGAAACCTTACTAATGTGATGTTTTTTGAGAAGCTTCGATACAGAAGAATCTACTGAGCTCAGAACATGATTAGAGAAACTTGAAACAAGCAAATCAACACATTCTTTCGTTATAACATTTTCTATTTCCATCTGCATATTTCTAAGTTTCGATTATAAATCCGATTCGAAAATTGACCAGTTAGTATTTTTAAAATCAAGATAATATTCCTCTATTATTTGCAAAGGATGAAGAACTTCTAACAAGACAGTGTTATGATCAGACGAAAGTTCGTCAAAAACTATAGGCTAATATACAGTGTTAGCATTGTTACTAACAAAAAGGTCTAGCACTGAAGGACTTCCTCTTTTACCAGCGGGTATATAAGTAGGACCTGATGGAATAGTGAAGTATATTTGTTAGTTCCGACAGTTTGTTGTCTCAAGAATTAGCTCTGCTACAACCCCAATCTCTGTGTTTGCAGTTCAAATAACCTACAACAATATAATTTTTGGTTCTTGTTTAAAGCTTACTTAAATCAGCATTTAAATATTGTCTCTTTAATTGGGAGGAAGGGGTTTCCAAAAATGTGAAATTGACTTGCAAAACGTTTAATTTGATTTGCAAAAAGTTTAATTTGATTTGCAAGAAGTTTAATTTGATTTGTATAAAGTTTAATTTGATTTGCAAAAAGTTGAATTTGATTTGAAAAGACTGTAATATTAACTTATTTTTTCTGTATACTGCCACCAAATAAAAATTAATTGACAAGACAACAATTGAGAAACTTCAAATATTGTAGTGTATGTTAGAATCTGTGTACAAATCCGTTTTGAATCCGTCTCTAAAAAGAGATTTAATACGGATCTGTTTTTTAAGAAAAAAATTGGTTTTAGTTTAAACGAATCTGATTTTCAGAAAAAATTAGACGGCGGTTCGACGACAGATCGATGTTTTTACTAAAATGAAATCAACATTAGTTCTTGATTCCATTATTATTTCTAGCCTTGTGTGTTAAGCTTTGGTTTTTTTTCTTGATAATTTCAAAAAAATCCGGTTATTTTGGTTCGTTTATGGCAGTATTGTAACTACAAAAATTCTATCCCTGTCAATAAATGTTGGCAAAATAATGCCAAAATTGAAATCTGCCTTTTATTGAACAAATGAATGTCATTAAAAAATTATTTCTGCTATTATTTTGCCATTCTTTTACCAGAAATGTTGGAAACTTTGCCATTCGTACAAATCCCGTATAAGGAAGAGAAATCGGTTATAGAGAGATGTGATGGTATATTTACATTTTTATTTGTAGGCTTGGGTTGGAGAGAACGCCTTATTTTACTCGCAACCTTATTTCTTATTTACAAATATTTATTTGTTCTTTGACAGATCGAATAGGGACTCTTATTGCAGTTTGCGCATTTGATCTTGTCTTTATTGGCACATTCTTCAGTTTTGTGTGAGCCGGCACAGAATGAACAGTATGTTTTAACATGGCAATTGTTTTCACCGTGTCCAAACATTTGACAGTTTCGGCACTGTGTTATTTTATTTGTATGGCTTCGTAGATAATTCCAATTTATTTGCGGATGGAACACAGATCGAAAGTTCTTTTTAAGATCAATCATTTTAATGGAGTCAATTTCAAGAAAGTAGAAATAAAAAGGATCGGAATAATGTTCGTAGTTTCTTGTTACACTTTTAATGTTTACACATTTCAGACCGATTCTAATCAATTCTGATTTTAATACATTGGTATCAAATGAGCTCATATAATATAACCTTGGAAACTTTATCACTTTTAAGGTCATGTGAGAGATACTAACAGTTCTCAAAAAGAATTGAGGAAAAACTTGGTGGTAGCACACTCAAGTTGTTGTTGGTCATTCAAAGTCATCAAAAGTTCTCTGATTTTAGTTTTTCAATCATTATTATTAAGAATCAATAGTCTAACACATAATTGCACTACCGATGGAAATAATTTGTATACAATAGTCAGTGATTTTAATAGTTTTTATCACTTGATGCACATAGTCACATGACTTTTGCAATAATTTAATTGGGTGCACTTTTATTTTTTGAGCGGATTGTTTTGATGTGGATTGATTATCATCCATATCTTCACCTTCATTGCCAGCATCTGCCACACTGCAATGGGCTCCAGTATCCAAGGGCTTTGAAATTATTATTGCTCATATTATTGTTCAATATTGGAAACATTGAGGATTTGAGCTTCTTTCCCGCCGCGAGGTAGTCTCCTCGGCAAAAGCAGATCGCACACGCTTATCTATCTTGGAAAAAAAAAATTGAAATAGGTAGGCTGTTATACGTCAATCGCTATAGAAACTCGGACCCACCTGAATGAACTGATTTTTTTTTTATAAAAATCCTTTGAGCCATTTTTGAGAAACTTATAAAGAGAGTATGCCTCGTTCCGAATAGACATACTTTTTGCTGCTCTCAAAAGTTTCCAAATTTTAAGCCGATTAAAATCATAATTTAAAGAAAAGTATATTAAAGTAGCTATTCGAAGTATTTTTTTTCTTCTTCTTGAACATTTGTTGAAAAACTGTTTATCGAACAAATAATTAACAATTTAACTAAAATAGAAAAAATTGGGAGTGCAAGGTTATCTGTGTTCTTGGTTGCGGTTGTGTTTCTCTTTATTTCTTTCTTTGTTCTTCTCATTTGTATTACCTTGCCATGCCTCCAAAAAAAAATAATATTCCCCCGGCTCAAAATAACACCAGAAGCAGAGGGGTGCAAAACAATGTAAGTGGACTTAGAAACTACAATGCACCAAATACCCCGCGACTAAGTTCTCAACTACTTGCCGTATCAACACCACTGGAGACGAACATATATGAAAAAATAAAAGCACTTCTAAGAGAAACTGAGGAAAGATTAACTCTGAAAATGCACGATTTGTTCAAAAGTCTTTCAAATAGATTGGAATTGGTTGAAAATGAAATAGCTGCACTTAAAACGAGTAATGACAACATAAGAGAACAACTTAATGACCAACAACGTACACAGAGGCTAAGTTATATTGTGATAAGAGGAGTACCAATCACGCAAAATGAGGATACAAATACAATTGTTAAAAACATTGCAGCTGTAATTGATCACCAACTTACACCTCACATTGAATCATTCAGACCAAAGCCAAAACCAGGGTCACACTCATCACAGTCTAAAACTACACAAATCATTGTGCGATTGTCTTGCCAAGCAGAACAGCGAGCCTTCTTGTCTGCCTTTCGACAACAACAAAGGGTAAAGCTTTCTCAAATTAATGGATTCAGTGCTGAAAATGAAAATGCCATATATGTCAACGAGAGCCTATCAGCTAAAAACAATGCAATTCTGCGTGAAGCATTGAAGTTACGTAGAGGTGGTCAGCTCTATGCAGTGAAGACGAGGAATGGTTTTATTCATGTGAAAAGATCGGAAAATGATAAAGAGCAACGAATTAAACAAATATTTGAGCTCTCTGGCAGTGTATGAGTGTTCCCACTTTGAATGGATTGCGCAGATAATTTTAATTTGAAGCAGTATTCCCAGTTTATAATAATATATATTTGCTTTTAATTTTTTTTGTTTGTTTTACAATTTCTTATTCTTTTTTAATTTTTTTTTAATAACTAGTATATAATTGTTGTTTTATTTGGAATTTTTGATGAGCATGCAATATCCAGTACGATTTACTGTTTAATTGATAAGTTTTTCTTTAAAAATATTTCAAGTTAATACTTTATTTTTTTCTTTTGAATCTTAAAGTTTTTATTTATTTTCTTGAAATTTATTCTTTTAATAACGGGTTTTCCAATAAGAGGTGTTATTTTGAATAGCCCGCTATTTCGGTAGCTGTCACTTTTGAAGCTGTCATTTTTTGACATTTGACAAGTAGAAGCTACGCTATTAATAAAAATGGAACGATACACGCTTCCACAACGCATTGAAATTATTAAAATTCACTATAAAAATGGTGAAAATTTGGCAGAGACGGTTCGTAAAACTAAAACATTTTTGGGTCGTCGTGAAGCACCTTGTCGGACCGCAATACAGAAATTGGTGGACAAATTCGAGCTGTTGGGACAAGTTAGTGATGTTAAGAATAAAACCCGTGCACGTCGCTCAAGAACAACTGAGAATATTGTTGTTGTAGCCCAAAGTGTTGAAGAAAACCCAGGTTTGTCCATTCCTTATCGTTCTTTGGAATTAGGCATTCCACAAACGTCATTACACCGTATTTTGCATAAAGACTAGGGTCTTAAGGCTTATAAAGTTCAGTTAACACAAGAACTCAAGCCGGCTGATCATCAACAACGTCGTGTCTTTGCTCATTGGGTCCTTGAAATGCATGAAAATGAACCGGAATTTCATCGAAAAATCATCTTGACTGATGAGGCCCATTTCCACCTCGGAGGCTACGTCAACAGCAAAACTGTCGCATCTGGGGCTCGGAAAACCCAAGAGTTATTGTTGGAAAGCCTCTCCATCCTCAACGCGTGACTGTTTGGTGCGGTTTATGGTCCCGCGGGGTCATTGTACCTTACTTTTTCGAAAATGAGGCTGGAGCAACAGTTACGGTCAATGGATTGCGCTATCGAGAGATGATTAATGATTTTTTATGGCCTGAATTGGATGGTATTGATCTGGACAACGTTTACTTTCAACAAGACGGCGCTACGTGCCACACAAGCAATGAAACCATCGATCTTTTACGGGAAAAGTTTCCGGACCGTGTTATCTCTCGAAGAGGTGATCACAATTGGCCACCGAGATCTTGTGATTTAACACCTTGCGACTTCTTCCTTTGGGGCCACGTGAAAGATAAGGTCTACGCCAACAGCCCAGCGTCGATTCAAGACCTCAAAGATGAAATTCGTGAGGCTATCGAGGACATAGGGCAGCCACTTTGCGATTTGGTTATGGAAAATTTCATGAAAAGGATATGGTACTGTAAACGTGGTCTTGGCGGCCATTCGGCTGATGTTGTGTTCCATTATTAACGGCATACCTTCCTCTTTATAATGAAATAAACATCCGATCATTTATCTCCAAAAATGCCATTTTTCTTTGAATATCAAAATAACACCTCTTATTGGAAAACCCTTTATATATTCTTTTATATGAATCATTCTGGTGTGAACAATGTAAGCGCTTGTAGCGTTATGCTTGATATTTTTTCAAAGAAAGTCAATGGTTTTAAAGTTTATCATCTAAATGCGCAGAGTATATCAGCTCACATAGATGAATTCGAATTATTTTTTTAAATGGTTTAGTGGATATAATTTGTGTATCGCAAAGTTGATTGAAGGCAGAAATTTCGGATTTTTCTGTTGAATTGCCAGGTTATTATATTTTGCGTAATGATAGAGTTTCCAAACGTGCTGGAGGAGTTGCTGTTTATTGCAAATCATATTTGAAAAGCAAAGTAATTGACCGGTCAAATGACTCCGAAGTAGAACATATATTAATAGAAGTGTTTGATGTTGGAATAAGCTATTTAATTGGTTGCATATACAATCCACATAAAGAAAACTCTTTGCAGTACTTTTTTGAATCCCTTGATTTTTACTCTCCTAACTATACTAATATAATTATTTGCGGTGACTTTAATGCCA
Source organism: Philhelius pedissequus (assembly GCA_910595825.1). Lineage (NCBI taxonomy): Eukaryota > Metazoa > Arthropoda > Insecta > Diptera > Syrphidae > Philhelius > Philhelius pedissequus. The sequence continues at coordinate 196,488,175 of OU343160.1, read as the reverse complement.
ACCTTCGAATTGATAATTGCATTTCTCAATCTTTCAGAAGCTATTGTTCTATGGTTGGGCTTGATATTGTAAATGTTAACGTTCCTACCCACTTTTGTCCTGGCTGCGCGCCAAGTCTTCTTGATCTTGTGCTTATATCAGACTTGAACCTGGTTAAATTTTTCAATCAATTTGGTATGCCTCCATGCTACCATGATTTGTTATTTTTGATATTTCTTTTGATTCGCGACCTTACCCGTCTGAATTTAACTATCGAGATTTTAAATGAACTATCTCGAGATCCTGCAAGTAGGCATCTTTGCTGGAACGTGGCCGCAGTCAATGATAAAGTTGAAATTTTCCAACTCATGATTCAGTTCTTATTTCAAAGGCATATTCCTTTAATAAACAAAAGAATTAAAGATCACAGGGTACCTTGGTTCTCCAAACAAATAGAAGATCTCATCAAAATTAAAGATAAACTGTATATCAGATGGCGCCGAAGTCGTAGCAGAGTCAACTGGCAAATATACACCCACTTGAGAAATAAAGTAACTGCTGAGGTAAGAAGAGCGAAAGCTGCCTATTTCTTAACAAAACTAAAGCCTAATCAAAGTAGTTCGGTTATTTGGAAGAATCTGAAATCATTAAGAGTTTTTGAAAAAACTTCATTCAAATGTGATCTAGACTCAAATCACCTTAAGAATTTTTTCTAAATAATAATGTTTATAACACCAACAACATTAATGACCTAAGCTGGAATCTGCTTAATTCTTCGGATGATGAAGAATTTCACCCAAACTCTTTTGAATTTCATTGCATCTCTGAGTTTGAAGCATTATTCGCAATTAAACAAGTAAAGTCCAATGCAATAGTTTGTGATGGGGTATCTTTAAAATTTATTAAAATGATTTTGCCTCACATTTATTATACATTTACCCACATTATAAACTGCTGCATAATTAGATCCGAATTCCCAGAAATTTGGAAATATGCTAAAGTGATTCCGATACCGAAAAACTCTAATAGAAGTATACCTGATGACTATAGACCTATAAGTATTCTGCCATGTCTGTCAAAAGTTTTTGAAATATTAATGCGGGATCAAATAAACGAGCATATTAACAACAACAATTTACTCACCACTTGCCAGTCGGGTTTCCGTAAAAACCATAGCTGTACAACAGCTATTGTGAATATTGTGGAAGAATTAAGATATGAACTCGATAATAATAATATTTCAATGTTATGCCTGCTTGATTTTTCAAAGGCTTTTGATAGTGTTGATCATAAAATGCTTGTTAGCAAGTTCAAACACAACTTTTTCTTTAGTAAAAATTCCCTACTTCTAATTGTTAGCTACATAGATGAAAGGTTTCAACAGGTGTGTACAGACTCTGGTGTATCTTCATTTTTGAAAGTTAAGTGTGGAGTTCCCCAAGGGTCCATTTTAGGTCCACTACTTTTTTCCTCTTCATTAATGATCTACCTGATGTTTGCCAAGATGTAGCAATGCACCTTTATGCTGATGATGCACAAATTAAATTTTCAAGACCCATTGGTCTAATTAAAGACTGCGTGGAAAGAACAAACGAAGACTTAGAGCGAATATATCATTGGGCTTGTATTAATAAAATAAAATTGAATCCGCTCAAATCCAAGGGCATACAAATTTCTAAGAATCTAATTGATACATCTAGTATTCCAGCCCTTTTTTAAACAATAATACCGTACCATATGTAGAAGAGGTAAGCAACCTTGGAATTATTATTAATCGTAAACTCTCTTGCGAAAGTCATATTAACATGGTTGTCAAACGAATCTTTGGTGGACTGCGTCAGCTTTATATTTCTTCTAACGTTGTTCCGGTCTTTATTAAATTACAACTGGTGAGAGCTCTTTTTATTCTATTTATTAATTACTTTTCAGTTGTTTATTGTAATCCTGATATATCTTCTTTCTGAAAGTTAAAACTAGCATTTAATTCTACAATACGTTTTATATATGGACTTCGTAAATTTGACCACATTTCGAGATTCTCTTCTAATATACATAACTGGATGTACTCTTAGACAACACATTAACATACGAAATTGCATTTTCCTTCACAAGATTATTCAAAGTCACCAACCATCATACCTGTTTGAGAAAATAATCTTCGCAAACTCTATTCGAACGCAAAATACAATTCTTCATCGCTTTAAATATTTAAATAGCCAACGACTTTTCTTTGTTCACGCTATAAGATTGTGGAATTCTCTACCATTGTCAATTCACTTAGTAATTTCAAGCATAAAGTTAAAAAAATTACTGTTATCATATGTTAAAAGTAATCAAAGGAATAACTTATTTAATTGAAATAATATTCTCTCATAATAATTATAGCTGTATATACGTACATTGTGTAAATTTCTTTTAAATATATCTAATCAAAATTATTTAATATAATGTTTAAGTACAAATTAAAAGAATTTAATTCTTAATGTACTACCGAATTCTAATTTAAATAAAAAAAATAAAAATAAAAATAAAATAAAATAAATATTTATATTTTTGGCAAAAAAAAATGTATGGGAGCTACTGTTATTTGACGTCTTAAAAAAAATTAAAAAAAAAACGTGTGGGCATATCACCCAGAAAACAATATGTACTAAGTTTGAAGCAAATCCACCGAACCGTTTAGGCTGCAGACTCGAGGACAGACAGACAGACGGAATTGGGGGACCCACTTTTTTGGTGTTATCTATGATCGTAATGTCATGTTTGATTGATAGAAAACAATTTTTTTTAAGAATACATAACCTGACTTACAGTAGTAACTATAATCGCAAGTAAAAATGGATTGAAACCTTAACCTTGAACCTTAACGAATAAACTGTTTTTGTATAGAAACTATTATTTCTTATAAGAACTATATACAAAATTTTTAACTTTGGCTTGGTGACTCCCTCATTCAAATGGTTATGGCAAGATATTTGTAACGTTCAATCTTAAATAAGCTGTAGTTAATACCCTTGCGGATTAATATTTGGAAAAGAGGTGTAATTTTGCTTTAATTAGCACATGGTAATTCAATTAATATATGAATAAAGCATTAATCTATGAATTACAAATATTTCATAAGAGATTAATTTCGTGGCTGCTGAACACATAAATTTGTCGCTGGTGAACAATTTAAATGCACCAGAAAAAGTAAACAGGGCAGCAAAAATCTAGAGATCCAGCAAAAGTGTGAGATCTAGAGGCTCACACTCAAAAGTTATGTGCAACAGGTCGTGATGTGAGAAACACGATGGAGGCAGTTATTCAAAGTATAGAACTTAATTAAGGTGCCTTACGAAAAATACATCAAGCAGTGCACTTGAATCTCTATTAAAGTGTGTCGGAGCCGATATATTCACCGGGTGCAAACTGGGAGCTTTCAGGTCATCAGCGAGTGTCGATTATAAAAGCAAATTATTGTTGAAATCGCCTCCTAATATAATATTTGGCAATACATTAGTCAATTCATCTTCAACTTAGCTAAAAGTAATGCGGTATTAACATTTTTATTAGATCTGTATGCACACCACAATATAATTTTGTTGTCCTTGCAAGTTATTTTTAGTAGATACAAAATTAACATCATCACTAGGTAAAGATTCACCAACAAATTCAAATAAATAATCCGCCCCGAATTCTACTAACTCTGTTTCGTCTAAGTAGCTTAAGGCCTTTAGAAATTACAATTTAGAAAGTGAAACCAAACTCAAACTTGATTCCAAAGCATTTTGGTCAAAAATCTGTAGGAATACCGAAAACTATGTTTTATAATGGCATTGAGTCTAATGACGTTGATCAAACGCTTCATCTATTTGCTTCATTTTTTGAACCGTTGCACTCAAATTCAATCACGCATACAAATATTAATATTGATATAACTTCAGGGATTGATATCGGATCAATGCAACTTGATATCCTCGATGCTGAAAATTCCCTTTTTAAACTTAAGCCAAATTCTAAGGCAGGATGGATGGAATACCTGCAATAATACTTTAAGAATTTTTTCAAACAGTTTCAAAACCATTACTAATTATTTTTAATGAATCTCTTATTTCAGAAGTTTTCCTTGATGAATGGATATAGTCATTTTTAATCCCTATCTTTAAGTCAGGATCCAAAAACAACATCGACAGCTATAGAGGTATATGCAAACTCTCTTCAATACCAAAAGCTTTCGAGTCAATTGTGAAATCCAAATTACAATTTCAAATTACGGTACATTTGTCGGATAATCAGCACGGGTTTAATGCAGGTCGATCGACAATCTCGAATCTTGCGCTTTTCACTTCTTATGTTGCTAATGCAGTTGAAAATTAATCACAGGTAGATTCAATATATACTGATTTCAGCAGTGCATTTGATACAGTCAGCCGCGCTATTCTTCTTAAGAAACTTGAACGTTTTGGATTCCACTTAGAAATGCTAAACTGGATCGCTTCGTTCTTAATTGGCCGAACCCAGCGAGTAGCTATAGAAAAAAATGTATCTCGATCTATAATTTGTACATCTGGCGTACCCCAAAGAAGTCATTTAGGGCCGCTGTTGTTATTAATCTTTTTTAATGACATAGTGTCGAGAATAAAAATTTGTAAATGCTTGCTAGATGCCGATGATCTAAAGCTATTCCTCAAAATAAATCAACCTTATATGTTCAGCAAGATTTAAACTATCTATCGGATTGGTGTCATGAAAACTGCCTTAAGCTTAATATAAAAAATGTAACGTTTTAACTTTTTCCAGGCGACCGGCTATGTATATTTTTGATTATAACCTAAATCAATGTCAGTTAAAAAGAGTGGACCAAATTATTTATCTGGGTGTTATAATTGATACGACATTGACATTTAATTCACATATTGACTACATGGTAGCAAAACTAATTCAGTTGTGGGTTTTATTAAAAGAAACAGTAAAGAATTCACTGATCCCCACACTCTCATATATCTCTTTGTTGCATTGGTTAGATCTATTCTCGAATATGCTGATATAATAGGGAATTCTACTTATAAAGTATACTCAGATCGGATTGAAAACATACAAAGACGTTTTACTTAATATGTTTTCAGAAAGATGTGTCATTCTGCTAGATGCCTATTACTCGGTATATTACCTCTTATTAACAGAAGGATCGTGCATGAAGTAATATTTATTAGAGATGTCTTGTGCAGCTCCCTGCTGAAGACCATTATTAATATTAAAAATTGCGGTAGAAGTTACATTGCCACTCTTGACAACAAACTTTCTACCATTTAGCATGTCATAAAGCATAAACAATAGAGGTCTACTTATACCTAGTCTGGTTAGCTTTAGATAGAGACCATCTAACCATACGGTGTCGAAGGCCTTCTCCAAATCAACCAGACAGGCACCCGTACACTGCTTTTTAGATTTGTTCCATTGAATATCAAAAACTAGTTTAGACGCAGCATGAATTGTGTCATGTCCCGCCTTAAAACCGAACTGATTATCCGGGATAATATTTTTGTCCTCCGCCCATTTGAACAGGGCTCTATTAATAACCTTTTCAAATAATTTGCTGATACTTGGAAGAAGACTTATCGACCGGAGATTCGCTGGATAGGAGTTGTCCTTTCCCCTTTTTGGCAGAGGGTGCACCACAGCTATCTTCCACCGCACTGGATAATATGCATTATTCAGCGCGTTGTTAAACAGTGTGGTATAAATATCAAATGCTTCTTGAGGCAAATGTCGTAGTACAACGTTGGATATACCATCCTGCTGACTTCTTTTTCTTTAATGAATCGAAGATGTGCTGGAGCTCATTCTTCGAAATTAACAGGGGACTGGGCCCATTTCGGTCGGCGATTATGGCGTTTGCCAAATCTTCATCATTAAACCCGGTAAAACCAAGGTTCTCAGATCGCCATTCGGTTATATCGTTCCGGAGCCATAAGTGATGAAGCAGAGCTCTGTTCTCCAGGTCATATTTCGGGTGAATGCTAGCATTCACCTTGTACACTTGCTGGAAAGCAGCCCCCACAGCATCCACTCTCTCCTGCGGGTCTTCGAATATATAGAGGTCATCGTCCAATACGGCATTCTCTGGGTCTATGCCTGCTGTCAGAAGTACGTTTCTGTTCTCTGTCGTCCTCTGGAGCTTAAGACAAGGAAGATCGTTTTGATCCTCTCTTCTAAAAATCTTATTAATTTTTGGGAACATACTTGGGTCGCTAGAGTTAACGGCACGAATTTTATTGTCCCAGAACAAATTAATAGCCAACCTATAATTTTCTTTGATCAATTGGTTGATGTTTTTGATGGACGCCTTCAGAGTCCTAATCTCCAGATCTCGTGTATCAGTAAACCGTCTGTACAAGCATTTTAGTCTTGTTAGACGTCCACTTTTTTGTCTGTGAAGTGCGTCAATTGTCGCGTTATGGTACATGTCAGTTGCGTTACGTTCTTTGTATTTCTGTATTGTTCTGTTTATTGTTCGTAGAATCGTTTCGTCAATTTGTTCTAAGTATCTGTCGATTTCAGTATTTGTTAGGTTCCTGTCATTTGGTGGGGTTATACCATTTGAACGTAATTCACTCAATAAGGCATTGGAGAGGCATGGCCAGCGCACCTTACTGTAATTGTAAGTATGCACAGGCACATACTCATCCAACTCCACAAGCTCGTTCGGAAGTTGTATAACAGTGGCGAATCCGCAGTGGTCACTGTCGTACTCGATCGTTCGTAAACAATATCATGGTAGTTGACCCACAGTGTCAGTAATTGTTAGTCTTGCGTCTTTCAGCAATAGATCTAAATAGGCACCGCTTCTTGGAAATGATGGCCTCTCTGTTGCTAGAAGATCGAGGCGATACTCAAAGCTGTATCGACCCATCCAATTATACAAATAGTTACCTCGAGGATTTTTTATTTGATTTCCCCAATCCGAGCTCAATCTTAAGCATTCAAAAAGATTTTCAAGCTCTGTTATAAACTGTGTGGGCTGAGGTGTTTCCGGTGCATAGGCAGCGATCACATACATTTGCTTCCCCTGTTGGAGATGAATGCATATGATGCATGCCTCTAACGTCCGAAATTTTCGCACATCACTACTATATATTACCTTATGACTAATGCCTTTACGTATAAAAATTGCGACGCCTCCTCCTTGAGTGGAGTTGGGTCGGTCTCTTCTTACGATATTGTAATTGTTGTTAGTCAATTTATGTTTCTGGTTAAGCTTAGTTTCGCTAGCCATAAACATATCTGGACTTATGTCTTTAAGCAATTGGAATAAATTCGCTCTACGTTCGGTCCTAATTAGTGAATTTACATTCACAGCTAGGAGCTTAAGGGGCCTCTCCGGCAGCGCGCCCTTAACCTCTTAGTGGCGTTAAGCTCGGCAGAACAGAGTAGAGATAATCCACCATAGTCTCCTGCTCCCTGATCTGGTTTTGGAGGCCAGTCAACTGGCCCTGGATGGCCAGCAGAATGCCCATTATATCCGCCTGTGCCGCCAGCGCCTTAGGCACGGGGGCCTGTTGGGCGACCTTTGCCATTTGGGCGTAAGAAATTTGGGGTTTGACGGGCGTTGTTGTAGGAGGGCGCACTGTTGGACGTTTTTCTACCACTGTTTGCTTTGCTGCTTTATTGTTCTTTATAAGCTGAAACGTAGGGCATCCCCGATAATTAGCGGGGTGTCCGCCGCCTCGGCAGAGTACACATTTAAGCTGAGTCCTATCTTAGACCCGTTCCCTTCCTAACTTGCATTCATCTGGATTGTGGTTCTCTCCACACTTAATGCAGCGTGACTGCATTTCGCAGTTTGCTGCGGCGTGGCCGAACGTTTGGCAGCGCATGCATTGAAGTATATCGCTGTGCCTTTTTAATTTGTGCCAAGTTACAGCCTAGTAGTTGAGGACGCAGATACTCCTCAAACTATCCAGTTTGCTGCTGGGTGAGAGTTGAACAAGGAAGAAGGGAAGACTCCGCTTCTCCCGCCTAACTCTAACTGTAGCGAACGACTTGACACCGATAAAGTCGAGATCATCATTCGCTTTTTAGCGGAGTTCACTAAAGAGCACCTGTGGTTCCGTGCAGGAATCTATGCCCTTTAAAAGGACCGTTTGAAAATTTTCGGTCTTAAGGATGAAACTAAAAATTCAGTAGTGGTTTCTTTTAGCAACGCTTTAATTTTTTTGTGCTGTTCTAGTGTGAAGCAATAGATAGCATGCATATCATTATTTAAACTTTTTATAGTAAAGTTTTGACCTATGGCCAACTTACACAGATTTATGGTATCCTGTAACTCCATTTTATAAGTATTTATGGGTGGCACCTTTTCTTTTTTCGTAATCGGCTACTGTGGCTGCTGCTGCTGAGACTGACTTTTCTGCTGCTGTTGATTCTGCTGCTTTTGATTATGCTGCTGCTGTTTTCGTTGCGGTTGTTTCTGGGCTTGTGTCTGCTTCTGTTGCTGTTGTTTTTGCCTTTGTTGTATTGGCTGCTGCTGTGGCTGTTGTTTTTGTAATTGTTCTTTTAGTTGTTTCGCTCGGCGCGCTTCTTAGTTGGCCTTAACTTTGCTTTTCAAACTTTGGATTTCTGCCTCCAATGCTTCAATTTGAGCGAGCATTCTTTATTCCTCGTCCGCCTCAGATGACGCCTCTGATGTGGAGAGGTTCACGAAGGCAGTACTATCACCCGTCGTGAAGTGCCCTTCTCCTTCCTCAGACATATATTCAATATCCTCTTCGGCTGAAGTGTCTAGCTGGGTTTGTCTTCCTTCCTCTGACGTCTCGTCTATATTCGACGTATTCACCCCAGCTGGCAGCTTTGCTGAGGTAGCCGTGGATCTCCTCTTTACCAAATTTGGTGCGCACTTGATCCTCTTTCTGCGCTTCTGGTTAGCATCGGATAATGTTGCCGTTGTTGTTATTGCTGTTGAAGTTGTTGCTGCAGAATCACTGCTTATAAGTGGAACATCTTTCGATGTCCCCTCAGCTGATGCCATCGCTGGCCTCATTGGCCCTAGGACACCTTTCGATGCCCCGGTGCTTAAACTCCTCCTCCTTTGATCGTTTTCCCAACCAATAAAGTCTTCCACTTCACGGTTGTGAAAAAAAGCTTGCAAAGTTCTGATGCCCGGCTGGGAATCGAACTGGCGACGCTCGGATTATCGGTCGGCCACTCTACCACTGTGCTACTGCACCACTTAAGAAATGTTGATTTAATGTTACGCTTAAGCTCACATACGAAAAACTGGGAAGCCGGAAACGTGTTAACACCTCCACAGTACAAGATCGACTGACTAGCTTGATCGTTGTGAGTACTGTGTGGTACTTACACACAGTGCATGCACTGATCGGGTTAGTACAACGTCGGATGAAAACTGACTGTTTTTTTTCTAGTTAACCAGAGGCTGCCTCGGCAAATATGTTATATGAGCTCTATGCAAAATTAAAATAAATTTATGCCACGGGAACCATACATTTTATAGGGATAAAAATCCTATATGCTATTATAGACTATAATATATCTCTGGGTCAAGTTTCAACTAGATCCATTCAGCCTTTCTGGCGTTATTGATCAACAAATACTCATCCAACCATACTATCGCATTTATAATTTTAGTAGGATTAGTAGGATGATGCTGAGGAGTTGGCTGCTTTTGCTACTGACCTGACGACAACAAATGCAGCTGATGTGATAACGCAGACTATAGAAAGAGAACGGCGATCATCATTTGCCTTTTTTTAAATACCCTTTTCAAATCTTTTAAACTCTGTTTTAAATATTATTTTTATTCATTAATTTTTTTTTTATTTTATTAATAATTTAATTTATTTAATTGAATAATAATTTATTTTTATCTTCTTAAAAAATAATTTTAATGCATTTAATAATGAAACTGCCCATTGCATTTTTAATATGTTAGTTATATATTGTATGATTTGCCTTTTATATTTGTTTTCCTCGAGTTTGAGCCATATTTTTTTTTGTTCAGTTGACTCGATCTGTCGACGATACATTCTTCATTGTTGCATCCTACCTTAATTTAACAATAGTGTAAACATACCTTAGTAAATTTCTATGTTTATTCAAAGCTAGCTGCTAAGACAATTTTGTACTTTGATCTAAAAGCTTATGTTTCCTGTTTTGCATTTGGGGGACTCTTCAACTGACTCTCTGCTTAATCACTTAACCACATGGATTGCTCATATCAGTTTTCTATCATATATTTTTTTGTATTAGTTAGTAAGTTAACAATAAAGTTATATTGAATTAACTTCACTTTCTTTTAATCCATCATCAACAATCACATCAATTGGCGACGAGGATGGCTGAAATGGTAGAATTATTAAATCAGCAAAAGAAGTGGATGGATGCGATGATGGAGCAAAATAAGCTATTTTTCGAGAGTTTGACGAAATTCAATCCGAGCTCATCGAAGAATATTCCACAATTTCGGGCCTTCGACGCCACTAAAGAATCGTGGGAAAGGTATCTATTTCAACTAGAGCAACATTTTGCAGCCAACGAACTGGTAGAGGAAAACACTAAAAAAGCTCATTTTTTAGCATCATGTGGCAACTTTATTATTGAGCTCCTTAAAAAACTAATGGAAACTGAAGACGTAAGTATACACACTTTCAAAGAGCTAACCTCGAAGTTAACACGACATTTTCAATCAAAATTGCATGTAATGGCCTCGCGTTGTAAGTTCTTGCAGCAGAAGATGAAGCCCGGGCAATCTTATAGTGATTGGATTGCAGACTTAAAGGGTTTGGCCAAGAGTTGTAACTTTGTTTGTCAAAAAGACAGATGCTCACAATCATACGCTGATTTCATGTTCCGGGACATGATTGTCTTTTACACGCCACACGAGCAGGTAAGAATGGCAGCAACCCAGAAAAAAAATCCCACGTTGGCAGAGGTAGAAGAGATCGTAGCAGCATTTGAGTCAACACAAATGGCATCTGAAATACTGAAGGGAGGTGAGAAGATAGGACGAACCAAAAGTGAGGGGAGCTCGGTTATTGAGGTTAAGGCTATTAACACAGGTAAGCCTTCAAATTATTTCAATCGAAAATCGTGTCCAGATTGTAACATTCATCATGATCGGAGTCAATATAGACACCTCAAATCAGTGTGCGATAACTGTCGAAAACAGGGACACATCAAAAGTGTGTGCTTAGCAAATAGTAAAGCTTCAGCAAGCTCACAGTCGGCTTCAAATTTTAGACGTAGGGAGCAGCGGGGAAATTTTCGCAATCATTCGAGTAGTAGTCACAATTTCAGATCAAGCTCTCGCTTGCGGCAGTCAAACTTGCCGAGAACAAATAGAACTGAAACAACACATTCCATTTATCAGCTTGATGATGCTGAAATCTGCACTCTCCGAGAAATCTTGGACCATGATGTTGATAACGAATGCAGGGGGAGAAAGATCTTCTTAACTTTGCAAGTAAACAATTGTCCAATGTCTTTCCAAGTGGATACTGGTGCAACTTGCTCACTCATTGGATTGAGTGGATATCGTAAGTTAGGTCAACCAACTCTCCAAACAGCAAACAAGGAACTTAAAGCTTATGGAGATGTCCGACTGCCAGTAAAAGGTGTAGCAAATGTTAAAGTTGAGTGGAAAGACATGTGTCGAGATGCGCAGTTACTAATTGTTGATAACGAAAGCGGCTGAAATATAATGGGTCTTGACTGGTTTAATGAATTTAATTTTACAATAAACAACATACGACAAGAATGTTCATTGCAAGTAGTGGATGAGTCAAGAGAGCAATTAGCCTCGGAGGCCAAGTCCCTCTGCCAACAATATACATCTGTCTTTAGTAACATACCTGGATGTAGTAAACGTTTCACTGCTAATCTTGTTCTCAAGCCAAATTCTCATCCAAAATATTTCAAGTGTCGTCAGGTTCCATTTGCACAGAGAAATGCAGTACGAGAAGAAATCGAGAGGTTGAAGAGTCTTGGAAAATTGAAACCAGTAGAAGTGAGTCAATGGGCTACTCCTGTCGTGGTAGTCCCAAAACCAAATGGATCGGTTAGATTATGTGGAGATTTCAAGGTAACTCTTAATCCACAGCTGGAAATAAATCGACATATTCTACCTCGTTTTCAAGATCTGTTTCATCGGATGCAAGGTGGGCATTTATTTACCAAAATTGATTTATCGGATGCCTATTTGCAGATCCCTTTAGATGACGATTCTAAAAAACTCTGCGTTGTCTCGACTGAGTGTGGCTTGATGGAATACCAATGCCTGCCACCAGGAGTTGCCAGTGCTCCAGGCATTTTTCAGGGGTACATCGAGCAAATTACAGCTGGATTGGATTTTGTTGCACCGTATATAGGTGACATAATTATATCGGGATGCAACGCAGCCGAACATTTAAAAAATTTGCAAATATTTTTAGACCGACTTGAGCAACATGGTCTCACTGTGCGAATAGATAAATGTGAGTTTGCTATGAAAGAAATCGTGTATTTGGGGCACATAATTGATGCGTCAGGCATTCGTCCGTCTGAATCTCGCTTACATGCAATCAAAGAGCTGCCAGAGCCTAAAAACCTTAAAGAGCTGGAAGCGTTCATTGGGAAATTGAACTATTATAATCAGTTCATTGGAAATTTTGCACAAAAAGCAGCCCCACTGAATAAGTTGAGGTCCAAAAATGTTAAGTTTACATAGGGTGCGGAGCAGCAGAATGCATTTAAAGACCTCAAAGACCAGTTGCTGCACATGTCAAGACTAGAGCATTTTAATGAAAATCTGCCACTCACGTTGGCAACGGATGCTTCATCGCACGGAATAGGAGCCGTGATTTCGCACATCTATCCCGATGGAACTGAAAAGCCTATAGCTTTTGCATCCAAAACGTTGAATGACGCACAAAAAAGCTACAGCCAGATAGAGAAGGAAGCCCTCTCCATAATTTTCGGCGTTACAAAATTTCATCAATATCTTTTTGGTCGGAAATTTGAATTGGTGACAGACCATCAGCCACTCGTTACCATATTCAACCCAAGTAAAAAGCTGCCACAGATGACAATTCAACGACTGCAACGTTGGGCCATAATGTTGATGAACTATAACTACACTATTCGCTACCGTTCGACTACAAAACACGCAAACGCCGACTGCCTGTCTCGGTTACCAGTTGGCCCAGATGAGGATTTTGACAAATCCGCCGGTTTTTGTCACAATATAGAATATATATCTTTAATTGACAATTTTCCATTTAATGCTAATGTTATAGCTGAGTTTTCTGAGGTTGATCCAGTTATAAGCCAGGTTTTTAAATATATTCAATTGGGTTGGCCAACCCGATTGCCAAAGTCTCAAGAATTTTTGTTGCCATATTTTCGTCGGAGGTTTAGCTTAAGTGTGTGTACTAACGTTCTTTTATTGCAGACGGAGAATCCACGAGTAGTTGTACCACCGAAACTTCAACAGAAGGTTCTGGCTATGCTCCATCAAGGCCATTGGGGATCAACACGTATGAAACAAATGGCCAGGCGATATTGTTGGTGGCCTAAAATTGATTCTATGATAGAGCAAACAGTTTCCCAATGCAATGCATGTCAAGTTAATGCTCGACAGTTAAAAAAAGAATACAGCACTTGGCCATTAGCTGCAACGGCCTGGGAACGCATACATATAGACTTTGCTGGTCCTTTTCTAAACTGTATGTGGTTAGTGGTAGTCGACTCATACACGAAATTTCCATTCGTGGTTCGAATGTCAACAACAACTTCAAAAGCAACTATAAACGTATTAACAGCCATTTTCGCGCTAGAGGGATTGCCTAAAACAATTGTTTCCGATAATGGAACTCAATTTTGTTCCCATGAATTTCGAGATTTTTGTCTACACAACGGAATCGATCACATCCAGTCAGCTCCATTCAATCCCGAATCAAATGGTGCTGCTGAGCGTATGGTACGCACTTTTAAAACGTCCTTAGCAAAAAATTTAACTGATCAGCTTGAGAAGGAGGACTCTTTGCACATATTTTTGGCAACATACAGAACAACGCCTGATACAGATGGAAACTCACCAGCTGAAAAACTCCATGGTCGGAGTCACCGAACTATTCTTTCAGCTTTGTGTCCTGAACCTAAAAATTCCCAGAAGGATTCTAAATCTCATAAATTTCATGTTGGACAGCCTGTTTTTGTAAGACAGTATCTCCATAAACCAAAATGGATGGAAGCGGTTATTGAAGAAGTGATTGAAAATAAGATGTATCTCGTCAAAGTTCCAGCTGGGAAATGGCGTCGACATCAAAACCAGATGAGGAGCAGAGCACTGGAGAACCAAGAACAAGATTCAGATAGAACTGTGGCAAGTAACATGAATTTCTTTAATAATGCATTTTCTATGTATAGGCCAGATCCCACAACCAGCTTAAGCAAAAATAATGAGGAAGCACCAGCGGAACATCAAGAAGAACCTAGTACAAGTATGGCAGTTCCAGATCGAGAGAAGGAAGCACCGAATGATCCAGTTGTTCAGATACCACGGAGGTCGGAGAGGCCCTAGAACAAACCTGTCAGATTTGCTTTTCAATAAGAGTGGGGAAAGCTGTTGCATCCTACCTTAATTTAACAATAGTTTAAACATACCTTAGTAAATTTCTATGTTTATTCAAAGCTAGCTGTTAAGACAATTTTGTACCTTGATCTAAAAGCTTATGTTTCCTGTTTTGCATTTGGGGGACTCTTCAACTTACTCTCTGCTTAATCACTTAACCACATGGATTGCTCATATCAGTTTTCTATCATATATTTTTTTGTATTAGTTAGTAAGTTAACAATAAAGTTATATTGAATTAACTTCACTTTCTTTTAATCCATCATCAACAATCACATCATTCATGAAGTGGGCTTAACTAGCCGCCAATTATCCTTAGGTTCTTTGGTTTCTATTGATGGTTGGCCCTAATTTAGTGAATAATGGGAATTCCACAACTGATAGTAATAATGACATCTCTCGTAGTATGATTTAAAGTAAGCTTTTTCAATACATCATTGTAATTATATTGTGTATTTATATTATAGGTAATACTAAGTGTATTAAAATTGTAATAAAATAGTTATAAGTTCTAACGTTAGTAAATTAACGGATTAAATAAATAAATAAATAAACGTTTTGTATAATCAGCGTACAGGATTTCAGGTTTAATATAGAAATGTTCAGAGCTTACTTCCGAAGATAGATGAATTTAGGTATTTGTTTGAAGAATCTAAAGTGGGTGTTATGTGTGTGACTCAAACATGGTTTCGACACGAATTAAATGACTTTGTATGATTTATTTTTTATTTATTTATTTTATTTATTTATTTATTCATCTATAAGCTTAGCTTAACAGATTTAATCCTATAAAGTAAAATAAAAACAAGTTCAGGAAAAACAAAATTTGAATTTTGTGACAACTATCGCGTTGTGTGTTCGCCTGTCCACCTCATGGTCACAGGTTCGATCCCTGCCATAATATCTATCCTCTTATTTTTCCATTAAAAAACATTTTTAAAAATAAATGTCATACAATGAGTTGCTGGTTTACTCATTACATGCTGTTAGGGCATAAAACTAACAACATGTGGTTGAGTAAAACAAGTATACCGATAAAATATGACAAAGAATAAAAAAATGAATGCCAATAATAAGGGACATAGATAAATAAGACACTGAAGTTTCTCCCCGTTAGTTCAACCGCCATCCCTAGAGATAAAATCAGAGAAAACAACCACCAACAGTCTCAGAACATCGCGCCACACATCTTCCTCAACGGTAGTATAATCCCTTGAGCGCGTGTAGATTATTAAAAAAAATTAATTAAATTTATAAAATAAGATAATTGTTTATGAGATTTTAGGTTATTATTTTCGCGGATGATATTCATATTACATAAAGTTTAAACTTCGTTTGAAAGTTCTTCAAAACGTCGGGAAAAAGAAAAAGAAATTGAAAATATTTCTTAAATTTAACGCGGTAAGTTCCGAAAAATTTAAACTTTATGTAATAAGATAATTGTTTGTTTAGATTCAAAGAACGTATAAATGGGAATGAGACAAAGTAGTGAAGGGCAGTTAATGTGGCTTAACAACGCATCTCTAATAAATATTACTTCATGCACGATCCTTCTGTTAATAAGAGGTAATATACCGAGTAATAGGCATCTAGCAGAATAAGATGGGGAAAATCCCAACACATTTTTCTGAAAACATATTTAGTAAAACGTCTCTGTATGTTTTCAATCAGATCTAAGTGTACTTTATACATAGAATTCCATATTATATCAGCATATTCGAGAATAGATCTAACCAATGCAACAAAGAGAGATATGAGATTGTGGGGATCAGTGAATTCTTTACTGTTTATTTTAATAAAACCCACAACTGAATTAGCTTTTGCTACCATGTAGTCGATATGTGAATTAAATGTCAATTTCGTATCAATTATAACACCCAGATAAATAATTTGGTCCACTCTTTTTAACTGACATTGATTTAGGTTATAATCAAAAATATACATAGCCGGTCGCCTGGAAAAAGTTAAAACGTTACATTTTTTATATTAAGCTTAAGGCAGTTTTCATGACACCAATCCGATAGATAGTTTAAATCTTGCTGAACATATAAGGTTGATTTATTTTGAGGAATAGCTTTAGATCATCGGCATCAAGCAAGCATTTACAAATTTTTATTCTCGACACTATGTCATTAAAAAAGATTAATAACAACAGCGGCCCTAAATGACTTCTTTGGGGTACGCCAGATGTACAAATTATAGATCGAGATACATTTTTTTCTATAGCTACCCGCTGGGTTCGGCCAATTAAGAACGAAGTGATCCAGCTTAGCATTGCTAAGTAGAATCCAAAACGTTCAAGTTTCTTAAGAAGAATAGCGCGGCTGACTAAATCAAATGCACTGCTGAAATCAGTATATATTGAATCTACCTGTGATCCATTTTCAACGGCATTAGCAACATAAGAAGTGAAAAGCGCAAGATTCGAGATTGTAGATCGACTTGTATTAAACCCATGCTTATTATCCGATAAATGTACCGTAATTTAAAATTGTAATTTGGATTTCACAATTGACTCGAAAACTTTTGGTTTTGAAACTGTTTGAAAGAATTCTTTAAGAATTATTGCTGGTATTCCATCCACTCCTGGCTTAGAATTTGGCTTTAGTTTAAAAAGGGCCTTTTCAGCATCGAGGATATCAAGTTGCATTAATCCGATATCAATCCTTGAAGTTATATCAATATTAATATTTGTATGCGTGATTGAGTTTGAGTTGAGTTTGCACCGGTTCAAAAAATGAAGCAAATAGATGAAATGTTTGATCAACGTCATTAGACTCAATGCCATTATAAAACATAGTTTTCGGTATTCCTACCGATTTTTTCTTATCACTTATGTATAACCAAAAAGCTTTGGAATCTAGATTGAGTTTGGTTTCAGTTTCTAAATTGTAATTTCTAAAGGCCTTAAGCTACTTAGACGAGACAGAGTTAGTAGAATAGGGACGGAGTATTTATTTGAATTTGTTGGTGAATCTTTACCTAGTTATGCAAGGACAACAAAATTTTATTGTGGTGTGCATACAGATCTAATAAAAATGTTAATACCGCATTACTATTAGCTAAGTTGAAGATGAATTGACTAATGTATTGCCATACATTATATTAGGAGGCGGTTTCAACAATAATTTGCTTTTAGAATCGACACTCGCTGATGACCTGAAAGTTCTCAGTTTGCACCCGGTGAATATATCGGCTCCGACACACTTTAAGAGAGATTCAAGTGCCCTGCTTGATGTATTTTTCGTAATCCACCTAAATAAAGTTCTATACTTTGATCAATTGTCTGCATCGTGTTTCTCACATCACGACCTGTTGCACATAACTTTAGAGTGTGAGGCTCTAGATCCAGTGGCGTAGCGTGGATCTTAGCCGCCCGAGGCTGTACTAATTTTTGCTGCCCTGATTACTTTTTCTGGTGCATTTAAATTTTTCACCAGCGACAAATTTATATGTTCAGCAGCCACCAAATTAATCTCTTATGAAATATTTATAATTCATAGATTAATGCTTTATTCATACGTTCATTGATTAACCCTGTGCTAATTAATGCACCTCTTTTCCAAATATTAATCCGCAAGGGCATTTACCACAGCTTATTTCAGATCGAACGTTACAAATATCTTGACATAGGCATTTGAATGAGGGAGTCACCAAGCCAAAGTTAAAAATTTTTCATAAAGTTCTTATAGGAAATAAAAGTGTCTATATAAAAACAGTTTATACGTTAAGGTTTTGTAGTGACCGCACTACAGATCATCCTACCTCATAATCATCCATGGTGGTCTCTCTTCACATGAACCACATCTGCATCCCATAATGGCGATCGTTTCTCATTTATTTATTTCGTAAGATTTTGCCCACCAACAATACCGACGAATCGTATGTGTATCTCCATATAAACATTTCATCGGTAGGTACACTCATTCTGCCTGATAGCTGACTAACATACAATATGCATATGTAGTTCAAGTGTTCTTGGCAGTGGATATCTGATATCCACTATCAAGGGCAAACACCGCAAATATGGGTCAGCACAGCACTACACAGAATGAAGTGTCAAATATCACGAACCGAATGAATGAATGAATGAAAGACGGAGGTACATTGCACCATATTGGGGGCAGACTTACGAGGTATGGAAGTGACGAAATAGTAATTGTCATTGGAAATGCGGTGTGTGTTAAAATACGAATGACCTGCACCGCAAGGCAGAAATATGTGTTTTGTGGCGGGGAGAACCATTATGGTTGAAGACTCTTCGTGTTTTAAAGAAAGGTTGAAGAGTCAGAGTTAATAGTATAGTCAAACAAACAAGGTCGCAGCCTAGCAACAAGACAGCGGGCCTTAATCTTTAAACGAAATAAAATAAAAGAATTAAAAAAGAAATAAATAAATCTTTAACTCTCCGATTCCACTCTTCCCGTTCATACGGAATCACGGTAGCGAATTGTAACATTTGGTGGCAGCGGTGGAATTTCTACGAAATAAAGATCTCCTCTACCATAATTATTAGCCTTGCTAAGACAAGAGACCTCTCTCTTGATGCGTTCTGGGGCTACACACCAGAAAAAGCGTTAAAAAGTGAAGTAAAAAAAAAAATGTTTGTTTGTTTTTGTGATTAAAGTGTTAGAAATCCTACGAGCGTAAGACCTTGCTAGCTTTAGAGCTTAAGCATTTGGCAGACAGTAGGTAGTGATAAAAGACCAGGCCGTAATCCTCAACTTTAGGGCGTGAAGCCTGCCTGGCAACAAAGAACAACAACTGCAACGGCAACAAAAGCAGCAACAACAACAACCACAGCATCTGGAGCAATAATAACAACAACAGCGGTATCAACCACAACAGCAATAATAACAACAAGAGGGGTATCAACCACAACAACAACACAAGTAAAAAAAAATATATATGTACTTTTAGTAATATTTATATTATATGCACATTTCTTGCTTTACCTGTATATTTCGTCAGTCCTTTCCCTTAACCTTTTTTTTTTCTCCTATAATTCCGAGTTTGTTACGAAAATTCCTCGTTTACAAATTACGAGAAAGGCAATTAAAGAGGCCAACACTATTGCTGATCTCTTTACAAATTTACCTTTTCATTCTTCTGAACAGATTGTAAGAAAGAATACAGAAATGGACATTAAAATAGGGATAACTGATGTTTTCAACATCGTTCCTGTTTTTGATGGACAACCAAAAGAATTGGCTAAGTTCCTATCATGCGGAGATATCCTCTTCTGTTCAATCAAAGAATCCGACCAACCGACATTTTTGGAAATTGTGAAAACTAGGCTACATGGTTCTGCCTTTGAGTCATCCTTACTTTGAAGAGCCTAAAAGAAAAATTAGAGGCTGAATTCAAAGAAGTGAAAACTCGGTCATCGGCTCACAATGAACTTGTTACCATAAAGCAACGTTTCAAAGAAACTGTTAAAGAATTTGGGGAGCGTGTTCTAGCAGCCCTTAATTGTCTTAACTCCGCTACTTTTGCCACAACCAGCGATGACACTGTAAGAGCATTCCTTGTAGCAGAAAATCGGAAGCTAGCAATCCAAGTTTTTGAAGATGGCTTGAAGAACGAGCAGGTTAAGCTTATATATCGAAAGCTTATGGGGGGTCGATCTAAAAAACCATAGCCCACGCCGAAGGTCATGCCGCTCTTATAAACCACAGCTCTTCCTTTTCTAACTACACGAATCCCGTTAATAACCAAATGGCAAAGTTTTGCAATATCTGTGGAAAGCAGGGGCATACGCGGGATACCTGCTACAAAAACACGCAGTTTCCCAGTTTCTCTAAGGATAAACCTGTGAAAAAGGAAACACACTTTTTGACCTGCGATTATTGTAAGAAACCCAATCACTCGATACGCAATTGTAGAGCCTACGCAAATCGAACACCCTCGTATAGCAATAATCAAGAAGGGAATATTAGAAGAAATCCATTTAAAAATAATGTCCGACACTACAACATAACACAAGGATATAGTAATTGGCACTTGGGCGAAGACTTTTATCCTCAGCAACAAAATCAGGGAAACGAATGTGTTCGGGAGGAGACAAGCGGCAACCCCTCTCGAATAATTACTTCAGCCGATATCCACCAGAACAAGAACTAAATCTTAAGTTCCACGTATCGTTCTGTCCTGAATTCAGAGAGCCAACGATACGTGTACCATTTAGTCCATCGAGAAAAAAATTTACCACGTTGCTTGTTGACACGGGAGCAGATATATCCCTTTTCAAAAATACTTGTTCTTTCGAAAGCAGTAATGAATCCTACACAATATCAACCATAGCCGGGGAGTCATTACAAACCCTGGGGATGATATATTGTAACTTGGAATTTAAAACTGCAGACCACACGATGATCTTGAAACATCATTTCCACATACTTACCGATCATATAAATCTACCCTATGACGGTATAATAGGAAACGACTTTCTATCAAAATTTAAGTGCATAGTAAATTTTAAAGAAAGATCTCTAATAGTTCCACAGGTCAAAATCAATTTAGTCGAGGAAAGGGAGCCATTATCTACGGATAATGGGCGTAAGCATCTAGGAGAAACATGCAATTCTATGTACGGGGCCTATAGCCAGAGCCGTGACGAGACGCTATGTGAATCACGATGTACCAAACCAGATTCTAAAATAAAAAAGGAAAATCTGTTCGAAAATTATATTACTCTAAAACCACGTTGTGAGCAGATAATTAAAATTCCATTCAAGCATAATAAAGATGCGATTATATTTATATAAAAAAGAAATAAGTCCAGATATATATCTTGCCGAAACTGTTGTAAGACCTGAACAAAAAATGGTCAAGGTTTTGATTCTGAATACGCCAGAAAACGAGGAAAAAATTAATGTAAACAATATTGATTACGAATGGGATGACATTTCAAATTTCAATGTCGTAAGTCTTAGGCCAGAGAAAGATCCCGTTAAAAATAGACTACAAAAAATAACTTCCTCCATGCAACTTGAACACTGTAATGAGGAAGAGAAAACTACAATATTAGGACTATGTGGGGAATACAATGACCTTTTTCACTTTGAGGGAGACCACCTCACGTATACAGATATAATGCGTCACGAAATAAAAACGGATGCAGGTAAACCACCACTATTTGTTAGACCATATAGACTCCCTGAAAGTCAAAAACAAGAAATTTAAAAACAGGTAAGTGAAATGCTAGAAGATGATATTATTAGACCAAGTTCTAGCCCTTGGAACTCCCCACTCTTAATTGTCCCTAAGAAACCTGATAGCCAGGGTGCCAAACGATGGAGAGTTGTAGTAGATTTCCGAAAATTAAATGAACTTACAGTCGGAGACGCATATCCTATACCAAATATTTCTGACATTTTGGACCAACTAGGCAGAGCAAAGTATTTTAGCACACTTGATCTCTCTAAGGGGTTTCATCAAATTCTGGTTAGCGAGGAAGACAAGTCAAAAACTGCTTTTAGTACACCCTACGGACATTACGAATACAATCGTATGCCGTTTGGTCTGAAAAATGCTGCCGCTACTTTTCAAAGAACGATGAATAACGTACTAATGGGATTACAAGGAATACATTGTTTTGTTAACGTCGATGATATAGTTGTATATGGATATGACCTAAACGATCACAATACAAGGTTAAAAAAGGTTAAACAACCTAAAACTACAACCCGATAAATGCAATTTTGTTAAAAAGGAATTGATTTATTTAGGACACATTATTTCCAAAGAAGGTATTAAACCCGATCCAGACAAAATCAAAGTGGTTAAAACTTATCCTACGCCGAAAAATCAAAAAGGAATTAAATCATTTTTGGGTTTTGTGGGTTATTATAGTCGACTCATTAATAACTTTTCCAGTATAGCCAAACCCTTGACAAAATTGCTCAAAAAGAACATCACTTTCAAATGGGACGTCTTTGGCGACGAAGCATTTAAGATCTTAAAGGAACAAATTATTAATCCTTCAATTCTAATATATCCGGATTTCGAAAAAGTGTTTGTAGTCACAACAGATGCCAGTGACGTAGGCATAGGCGCTGTACTTTCGCAGGGTGAAATTGGACAAGACAAACCAATCTGTTTCGCCAGTCGAACACTAAACGATCCTGAGACGCGATATACTACCACTGAGAAAGAATTATTAGCCATTGTCTTCGCTGTTAATCAATTCCGACCGTACCTTTATGGTAAAGAATTCATAATATGTACAGACCATAAGCCCTTAGAATGGCTTATGAAATTAAAAAACCCAATCTCTAGATTAGCTAGATGGAGAATTTTACTTTCGGAATATGAATACACGATACAATACAAACCGGGTAAAACGAATTCAAATGCAGACGCACTAAGTCGTATACCTAGCGAGCAAAAAGATAATGTCATGGTAATAACACGGAACCAAAAGAATAAAGTGGAAATGGAAAAAACAAGTAAACATGCAAAATCAGTCGAACCATCTCAAGAAGAAATACAGATAGTTTCTAGTTTTTCTTTAATAGAAAAGGAAGGTGAAATCCATCAAGACAAAAAGCTTCCTCTCAAAGTAATAATATTGCCTTTAGTAGATTCGCCAGACGAGAAAGTGCTCTGGGATTTAATACCAAACTTTGTGAAACCAGACATAGGTAAGAGTCTTGAAACCGAGTCATGTCATGTAGTCACGTTACCAGTACCCATTAAAAGTTCCAAGGATGAAGTTGTGTCAGAAAAATTCCTGATATACTTAAGAGATACAATAGAAAACAAAAATATTAAGCTAATAGGTTTCTCGTTGCCAAACTTAGGTAACAACACCAAAAATAATTTCAAAATGTTAATAGAAAAAGTCTTCGAGAAAGAACACTTAACGATCTTTTTATATACTAACAAAAGAATTACTCTAAGCGATC
The DNA here is from genome assembly GCA_910595825.1 of Philhelius pedissequus. Taxonomy (NCBI): domain Eukaryota; kingdom Metazoa; phylum Arthropoda; class Insecta; order Diptera; family Syrphidae; genus Philhelius; species Philhelius pedissequus. The sequence continues at coordinate 196,464,676 of OU343160.1, read as the reverse complement.
CGGAAATTATACGAAAAGCTATTTTTGAATATCATGATTCACCTTTCGGAGGCCATCAAGGTGTGTCACGAACTTTATAAACAATGAAATACAAATACTATTGGCGTACAATGACACAGGATATTACGAACTATATCCGCAAATTCGCTTCATGTCAACTTAATAAAAGTAGGAAAAATCCTCCCTTACCAATGAAGATCACAACGACCAGTTCAAGGCCATTTGAAAGAATTGCTTTAGACATAGTTGGCCCCCTTCCCGTAAGTCATAATGACCAGAAGTATTTCAAGACGACTTGACAAAATTTTCGGAAGCATTCGCTCTTCCTAATGCAGAAGCTCAGACAGTAGCAAGAGTCTTTACTGAAAAAATTGTATGCCAGCACGGCATTCCGTCCTCATTATTAACAGATCAAGGCGCAAACTTTCTCAGCGTCATGTTCAAAGAGATGTGTTCACTACTGAAAATAAAAAAATTAAACACCTCACCATATCACCCACAAACTAATGGAGCTCTAGAACGAAGCCATAAGACATTGATCGAGTATTTACGGCATTTCGTTAATAAAGATCCACTTACATGGGACACATGGACGCCCTATGCAACTTTCGTTTACAACACCACACCGCACTCTAGTACAGGGCTTACACCCTATGAGCTCCTTTACGGATTTCCACCTAACATCCCTAGTTCACTAACTCAATCACCTAAAATGTGCTACAACTACGATAACTATGCTAATGAGTTAAGGGTACGCTTGCAACATGGGTATGAAGCTGCAAGGGAAATCCTTATACACAGAAAGGAATCATCAAAAAAACATTTTGACAAGAAATCACACTTTAAAAGTTTTAACATTGGTGACAAAGTTCTCCTAAAAAACAACGCTAGGCAGAATAAATTAACCTCCTTGTGGGTCGGACCTTACGAAGTTGTCAAAATACTCTCCACAGAAAACACTATAATTCGAGTAGGAAAAAAAACAAAAGTAATTCACAATAACAATTTAAAACTCTTTGACGAATAATACAAAATTCTATAAATCCTTCAAACACACACACAAAAGCAAGTCAAGTAAAAAGAAAAAAATTTCGTTTTACAGAAATGGATCCAAGGATTTTGTTCATGTGAATAGGTATATTTCTACGTACAAACGGAAATTTACTAATTTCTCCTATAAATAATAACCCTGGAATATACTTTGAGCAATGGGGAAAAGCGGAATTGTATTCCAACGAATGGAAGCTGATAGTGTACTACGACTTAGAAAAACTAACCGAAGCTTTAGCACATGCCCACCTCTATGTTGCAGAAATAAACAATTTATGTGTGCAATTACAAGGCAAAGTGAGTTGCGACATCTTATGTAATAGCGCGACTAGCGAATTAAACCATCTACTCATCGATGTTTCGCAGAAATATAGTCACCTAACAGTAAATAATATCAGGGAAAAACGAGCACTACTAAATGCAGTAGGGATTGTAAGTAAAACCTTATTTGGAACCTTAAGTGAGGAGGACGCCGATAGGCAAATAGAAAAACTAGAATCAAACGGAAAACATCTGTTGTCACTAGTGAAGAACCAAGCTATACTTCTGGAAACTACATCTAATGTTTTCAATAAATCCGAAATAGCCATAGAGTACCAGCTTTTTGCAATAAATTCAAAATTTGCAACAATTAGGGAATTAACAAAGAAAATAAATAATGCAAATCAGGAACAGCAATTATTTTCCGAAATTGAATCCCTAACCACTTTAATTACTTTGATAATTATGCATTACCAAAACACTGTAGATGAAATTATTGACCTGGTTAGTAATGTTAACCATGGCAAACCACATCCAACCATAGCTACTCCAAATCAGCTAAGAACAGCGCTACTAAAAATCAAACAAGTCATCCCTAGTGGTACAAGAATTTCATCAATTGTGTCAAATAACATCTTATCTCTTTACCAAATAAGTACAATCAGTGCAACTATACGTCAACAGAAAGTAATTTATGAATTCAGGATTCCACTCCCATATACCGAAAATTTTCACCTTATAAAATTATCCCTCTACCTACAAATTTTAAAAACCATTTTATATTCATACAACCTGCAACAGAATATCTTATAATAGATTATAATAAAGACTACTACAGTCCTATCAATGCCAACGACTTAAAGAATTGTAAAAACCAGAAGAACACATTCTTATGCCCAATGCTACATCCTTTGTTCAATTTAAATGCAAAACTATTCAACTGCGAGGTAGAATTATTACGAAAGTCGGAAGTTTTACCACCCTCATGCGAAGTGAAAGAGGCAAATATTTCAACCACATGGTTACAACTTTCTACCCATAACAAATGGTTATTCTCTACCACAAACAGTTATGAAATAGATGAAATTTGCAAGGACGACTTAGAAACTTACACCCTTCAAGGAACGGCTAAGCTTGAGATCACGGGAAATTGCTATATCAAATCTAAGGATTTAATAATACATTCGTACAGTGAAATAGATACAATTTCCCACTCTTCTTATATACCATCCATGAACATCTCAACGTTTTTAACCAACATTACTCTTCCAGTAATCAGTAAAAATAAAAATGAGATAGCGCTTGTAAAATTCTCAAGCCAGGATGAACTTAAACTTATATCAAAGCGAATAATTGATCTTAAGTCTAAAGAAAATACTCCACTTTTGCCAATTAGCTCATGATATACATCAATATACATTGATCTATACAATATTAGTCTTGATCTTAGCATTTTGTTTTTACTGCCTAGTTCGATGTATGACAAGGAAACAAAAACCTGTAAAGAATAGTAACGAAATCCAGGAAACGAACAAACCTTCCCTAACCGTACAACAAGTCCCTATAAAAACCGAACCCCTCCCGTCTACAGCACCGAAATTAGTGTTAACAACTGGTGTTTAAAAAGAACTGTATAAAATTTAAGAGTTTTTTTTTTAAATAAATTTCTATCTTTTTCCAACACAACGTTAAAATTAAGAACAAAAAGCTATAATAAGCTATATTTAATCTTCAAAAAACTAAACTATAAAAAAAAATGTATATAAAATTTTCTATAAAAAAAAAATGTATTAACTACTTATGAAAATGTTGAACTGCAAATCAAAATGTTATGTTTAAATTTATGTTAAAAAAAAATAATTTTTACGTTTCCAAAAAATATTAAATTACCAAACAAAAAAAAACAAATTTAGAAAAAAAATTATGTATGAAAAAGCAAAAATAATAAAAAAAAATGTTAACTCTATGTATATAAAAAAAAAGGGAAAAGTATTTATGTAAAAAAAAATTTTTTTTTCTAAATAATATGTATTAAAAATAAATTTAAATAAAATTTAAAATGTTAACTATTAGTATATGTACATAAATGGCTTTTCAACCAACCATATCATTCATTTGCAGAAAATTCACCTAGAATTTTCTTTTTCGAAGGGGGGAAGGATGTAGTGACCGCACTAAAGATCATCCTACCTCATATTCATCCATGGTGGTCTCTCTTCACACGAACCACATCTGCATCCCATAATGGCGATCGTTTCTCATTTATTTATTTCGTAAGATTTTGCCCACCAACAATACCGACGAATCGTATGCGTATCTCCATATAAACATTTCATCGGTAGGTACACTCATTCTGCCTGATAGCTGACTAACATACAATATGCATATGTAGTTCAAGTGTTCTTGGCAGTGGATATCTGATATCCACTACCAAGGGCAAACACCGCAAATATGGGTCAGCACAGCACTACACAGAATGAAGTGTCAAATATCACGAACCGAATGAATGAATGAAAGACGGAGGTACATTGCACCATATTGAGGGCAGACTTACGAGGTATGGAAGTGACGAAATAGTAATTGTCATTGGAAATGCGGTGTGTGTTAAAATACGAATAACCTGCACCGCAGGGCAGAAATATGTGTTTTGTGGCGGGAGAACCATTATGGTTGAAGACTCTTCGTGTTTTAAAGAAGGGTTGAAGAGTCAGAGTTAATAGTATAGTCAAACAAACAAGGTCGCAGCCTAGCAACAAGACAGCGGGCCTTAATCTTAAAAAAAGAAATAAATAAATCTTTAACTCTCCGATTCCACTCTTCCCGTTCATACGGAAGCACGGTAGCGAATTGTAACAGTTTCAAGGTTAAGGTTTCAATCCATTTTTACTTGCGATTATTGGTACTACTATATAAGTCAAGTTATGTATTCGTAAAAAAAATTGTTTTTCTATCAATCAAATATGACATTACGATCATAGAGACAACGAAAAAAGTGGGTCCCCCAATTGCGTCTGCCTTTCTGTCTGTCTGTCTGTCCTCGAGTCTGCAGCCTAAGCGGTTCGGTGGATTTGCTTCAAAATTGGTACATATTGTTTTTTCGGTAATATGCCCACATGTTTTTTTTTCATTTTTTTTAAGACGACAAATAACAGTAGCTCCCATACATTTTTTTGCCAAAAACATAATTCTTATTTTTCTCAAAAACGGCTCAAAGGATTTTTATAAAACAAAATCGCTGAATGACAGTTGGGTCCGAGCTTTATATAGCGATAGACGTATAACAGCCTACCTATGTCAAGTTTGTTTTGTTTTTTTTTTCCAAGATAGATAAGCGTGTGCGATCTGCTTTTACCGAGGAGAACCTCGCTTCCTCGGGAAAGAAGCTCAAATCCTCAATGTTTCCAATATCGAACAATGATATGAGCAATAATAATTTCAAATCCCTTGGATACTGGAGCAGTGTGTGTCAGATGCTGGCAATGAAGGTGAAAATATGGACGATAATCAATCCGTATCAAAACAATCCGCTCCAAAAATAAAAGTGCATCCAATTAAATTATTGCAAAAGTCATGTGACTATGTGCATCAAGTGAAAAAAACTACTAATCACTGACTATTATATAAAAATTATTTCCATCGGTAGTAAAATTATGTGTGAGTCTATTGATTCTTACAAAATAGTGATTGAAAAACTAAAATCAGAGAACTGTCAGTATTTCTCACAAGACCTCAAGGGTGATAAAGTTTTAAAGGTTATATTATATGGCCTGAACTCATTCGATACCACTGTATTAAAATCAGAATTGATTAGAATCGGTCTCAAATGTGTAGACACTAAAAGCATAACAAAAAAGTACGAACATTATTCCGAACCTTGTTATTTCTACTTTCTTGAAATGGACTTCATTAAAATGATTGATCTTAAAAAGAACTTTCGATCTGTGTTCCATACACAAATAAATTGGAATTATCTACGAAGCCATAAAAATAAAATAACACAGTGCCGAAACTGTCAAATGTTTGGACACGGTGAAAAGAATTGCCATGTTAAAACATACTGTTAATTCTCTGCCGGCTCATACAAGACTGAAGAATGTGTCAATAAACAAACAAATATTTGTAAATAAGAGCTAAGGTTGCGTTCTCTCCAACCCCAGCCTACAAATACAAATGTAAATGTTCCATTACATCTCTCTATAACCGATTTCTCTTCCTTATGCGGGATTTACACGAATGGCAGAGCTTCCAGCATTCCTGGTAAAAGAATGGCAAAATAATAGCAGAAATAATTTTTTAATGACATTCATTTGCACGAGTTCAATAAATGGCAGATTTCAATTTTGGCATTATTTTGCCAACATTTATTGACAGGGATAGAATGTTTGTATTTGAAATACTGCCATAAACGAACCAAAATAACGGGATTTTTTAAAATTATCCAGAAAAAAAACCAAAGCTTAACACACAAGGCTAGAAATAATAATGTAGTCAAGAACTAATGTTGATTTCATTTCAATAAAAACATCGATCTGTCGTCGATCCGCCGTTTATTTTTTTTCTGAAAATCAGATTCGTTTCAATTAAAACCAATTTTTTTCTTAAAAAAACAGATCCGTATTAATCTCTTTTTAGAGACGGATTCAAAACGGATTTGTACACAGATTCTTACATACCCTTCGGGTAGGGGAACAAAAAAGAATATACCCCAGGTAAGGCATGCCTGTCGTAAGAGCCGACTAAAATCTAACCTCCGTATACTGAGAGTGAACGTATACATAAATATGCAATGAGTAAAACAAATAGATACATTACCCCAGGTGGCAATCCAGGTTCACTGGAAAATCTACCCTCTTCGGAGGTCGGCTCTAAGGATTCTGGGGAGAGCCAATTATTGCATTTAATAAATCTCTTCTTAAAAAAAGCAAGGGTTGCTCGATCACCTCCATCCCAATCGAGTAACAACGGTAAGAAGAGTTCGCCGGTAACGCCAGATGCGCGAGTAGAAAAGGACTCAATGAAAACAGAAATTCTTGAGAAAGATAATAATGAACTTCGTCAAAAACTTGATGAAGTATTAAAACTTTATCAGGAGTTAAAGAAAGAAGTTGATCTTCTTCGTGATAAAATGAGGTGCTGAAGAATAAACACTCGAATGCTGGTTCATCACAAGCGAAAAATGTCATTTATGAGACTGATGAAGAAGAGCTAGCCCGCGAAACAGATAAGTCCTCAAACAAAAGGCCGAGTAAAAAACGCAAGGTTGGATCCTCGCCTGATGGCGCCTGTTTTCCTGAAAAAATTGCATCACCATAAGGTGCCAATATTAAAGAAAAACCTATTAAAATTAGACCCCGCTACCAATTAATGTTGTCGGAGTATAACCGGCTGCAAACTATATTAAAGACGTTAACACCATCAGACTTTAAAGTTAGTTCACTTAATAACAACAAATGGAAAGTTTGCGTGAAAGATCCTGAAAGTTATCTTCTGCTGTCGCGAAAACTAAACGAAGAAAATGTGTAATGGTACACTTATGAGAATAAGTCGGAAAGACCTTTATGTTTGGTAGCGAGAGGTGCAACCCATCATGTCCAAAAGACGATATTATTAACGATCTTAAGAGGAGCTATAAGATCTTAGATGCTGTGAACATCGTCAAAAGAGAAACACAAAAAAAAGATAGCGAAACAAATGTGGTACAGCGTGGTCTTCCACTATTTATTCTTACTTTTGATAAGGCAGAGAAAATAGACGATATTTACAAAATTAAAACAATCCTAAATATTGTTGTTAAGATCGAACCTTTAAGAAAGAGATCAAGACTGATTCCACAGTGTAAACGCTGTCAAGAAATCAATCACCCACAAACTTATTGCAAAAAAGAACCGAGGTGTGTAAAGTGCACCGGAAATCATCTTACTAAAGACTGCACCTCAAATAGAAAAAGTGCAGCAACGTGCATAAATTGTAACAAAAGTCATCCGGCCAACTATAGAGGTTGTGAAGAAACAAAAGAATTACAAAAACGGCGATTAAAACTTACGCAGTCACAAAGAAAACCACCAAGCCAAGTAGAAAAGCAAGTTCTTAAGACCCCTAAGAGGTTAAATGCCCAAATACCCAAAGCAAAAGATCAATCAACACAACTAGAGCAAACACCAAAGAAAGGTGGTGTAAACACATATGCCCAAATAACGGCTAAGAACATACCTTTACAAAAAGATACTGCTAGTGATCCACTCACGAACGTCTTAAACATAATCCTTTCGAAAATTGAGGAGCAATGTGGTGCAAATAAACTTATATTTGATAGGCTAACCAAACTCGAAAACAGTTTTCGGCCAAAACGCCCTACAAAAAGAAAAACATGATGGAAAGCTCAAAATAATTACTTGGAATGCCAACGGATTATGGCAAAAACTTGGAGAACTAGAAATGTTTATGCATGAGAAAGATATTGATATTTGTTTGATATCGGAAACGCATGTCAAGAAACAATCAAATAGTAAGATCAATGGATATTTAAGATACCACGCACCTCATCCGTCGAACAAAGCAAGAGGCGGGGCATCTTTATTTATAAAAGAATGCACCGAACACACGATAGGCCCAAAAATAGAGGCTGAATTAATGCAATTAATCGGTGTACAGGTTAGAACTCAGAATGTTGTACTGAATGTATACTGTCCTCCACGATGTAAAATTGAAGAGAATGAATTTATAAACGTGATAAAGTTACTTAAACAAAATTGTATTCTTGGTGGTGACTTTAATGCGAAGCACAGCTTTTGGGGATCTAGAGTTATTTCTCAAAAGGTTCGAATGCTCTACGAAGCGGTAATAATTAGCGGAAAATAATTGCACTTTTCATTCGACTGGCAACCCGCCTTACTGGCCCACTGGTCCATCGAAAATACCTGACCTTATTGAATTTTTGGGGTCAAAGGAATACCCTCAAATAAAATTAGCATAACAGAAAGCTTTGATCTTTTCTCAGATCATTCTGCTTTTATTCTTACTATGAGCGAAAATCTTGTTAAAAATGGAAAACCACCCACGCTAACCAATGGGAAAACCAACTGGGAAGGTTTTAAGAAAGATATAGAGGATAACGTTGAGTTAAGGGTTTCACTACAAACGCCTCTCGAACTTGAAGACGCAGTAGATAACTTCGTCAATACTCGTATCTTACAACAAGCCGCATGGACAAACACCCCGTAGCAAAGATAAATATACGCAGGAAATAAAAGAGAAACGAAAACCACGTAAGAAATGGCAGCAAACTCGAGCTCCTCAACACAAGGTAAATTTAAATCGCTTGTGTAATTTACTAAAAAAGCAAAATTCAAACATTCTGAAGTTGGAAATTATCTTGAAAGCTTGACAGCAGGAAAAGAATCCAACTACTCACTATGGAAAGCTGTTAAAGTAACGAAGATACCAAAGCTCCCAGCGCCTCCGATTAAGAATGATAAAAACGAATGGGCAAAAAGCGACAAAGAGAAAGCAAACGTTTTCGCGGATTACCTGGAGAACACGTCTAAACCTTTCGATGGGCAAGTAATCAACGAAAATTTAAATACAAGTTCTAACTCAAGCGAAAATTACATAACAAGAAATGTTACCCTTGCCGAATTAAGTAGAGAAATAAGAAAGCTTAAGTATAAGAAAGCTCCGGGCTATGACCTAATTACGGCCGAAGTTCTCAAAATGCTTCCTTGCAAAGGGTTAATTAATCTTCTTTATATAATAAATGCCACTCTAAGGCTTAAGCACGTTCCGAGCCAATGGAAGGTTGCGGAAATTATAATGATTCTCAAACCAGGAAAACCATCACATGATAAGAAATCTTATAGACCTATTTCGCTTCTGCCCGTAATATCTAAAGTCTTTGAAAGAATATTACTTCTGCGCCTGCAGCCAATAATAGAAGAAAAGCGCCTAATACCTGAACATCAGTTCGGATGTAGAAGCAAGCATTCGACAATTGACCAAGTGCATAGGATCACTGACGTCATTGAGAAAACTCTTGAAGGAAAGAAAATTTGTTCAGCGGTCTTCCTAGACGTGTCGCTTTTGATAAGGTGTGGCACGAAGGCCTAAATTTTAAATTAAGACAAATTCTGAATGAATCACTTTATACGCTTCTAAAAGCATATCTAGAAAAAAGACTTTTTAGAGTAAGACATGGAAACGATTACTCGGATCTCAAAGAAATAGTGGGTGGGGTACCACAGGGAAGTGTTTTAGGTCCAATATGGTATCTATTATTTACACGTGATATACCTCAAACAGAAGACTCTATCGTAGGCCAAACGATAAATGATTCTACGGCAAAATAACAAAAAGCTCTGAATAATGTCAATGATTGGACAAAAACATTGTGGATATCGCTCAACTAAGTAAAATCAGTCCATGTAGATTTTACGTATAAGAAAATTAATAGATTACCGGTATTTGTTAATACGGTTCAAGTTCCGTTTGCCAATGAAGCAAAATATCTCGGAATGACTCTAGACGCGAAATTTAAATGGAAACCGCATGTTAAAAAGAAATGTGAAGAGTTGAATAATAAACTGAGATATATGTACTGGTTGCTCGGGAAACACTCTAAGCTTAGTATCGAAAATAAGCTAATTTTGTACAGGCAGGTGCTTAAGCCTGTCTGGCCTTACGGTATACAACTCTGGGGTTGTACGCGAGATTCTAATTTAAATTGTAAAATAAGTATGTTAATACTCAAATTTTTATATTATGTCTTTATTCAAGTATAACTATTTACATATAGGTAACTTAATAATAGTGTATAGTTTGAGGGCTATGCAGCGACTGGCAAGTAATATTCAATACAGAGTAAAGCTTACTTAATATTAAGTGATGAGAGCTAAGTAGACAGAACTACTAGAACTACTCTTACACGCTTTTTTTTTTTTTTTTTTTTTGAAAATACATATGTATATAATGTAAATTTTTTAACTTAACAACTACTAATGCTGTTCAAATATAAATTTTAAAAGTTAATGAGATATTGGATTGCCATAGCGCTCAGGAGCTCTAACTATTCTTCCTGATCTTGTTACAATATTTGGCTGGTTAGTGATATTAACTTCGCAGTCATCGATAACACCCTCACCCGCGTTTTCAGTTGGACCACGATCTTCTGTTAGATTACATGATTCTAAATCATTGGAATGATGGTTGTTATCTATGCCAGCGTATTCGTCATAATTTACTATATTTTTTGGTGCAGTATTTAGTGATTTTCTTATGTATTGTCTATTTCTTCTTAATTCAATGCCTTCGTTATCTTTTACAATATAAGATCTATCATTAAAATTTTTAATAATCCTACCATACACCCAATCTTTTTCTTTTTTCCAAAACATTATATTATCGTTCTCTTTCAAACGGGATAGGGGCTTAGATGTTCTATTATAGTAATGAGCTTGTGTTTTTTGTTTGTCATCGATTCTTTTACAAATTTCTTGCCTACTAAGTTCATGTGGTTTTAAATTGCTCGTGGTGGTTGGAATTTTCGTTTTGACTTCACGTCCCATAAAAAGCTGAGCAGGTGACAGTAACATATTAGCCAATGGTGTAGCGTTGTATTCCCAAAACTCTATAACTTATCTCCTGTACTCGACAATCATCATAACATTTGTTTAATATTCGTTTTCCTATTGCCACACCCTTTTCAGCTAAACCATTACTCCTTGGATAGCGCGGACTGGAAAATGTAAGGTTGACATTGAAATCATCTGCAAACTCTTTAAATTTACGACAGTTAAATGGATTGTTATCGGACCGAATTTCTAAAGGAAACCCAAATTTTGTGAAGAGTTTGTCCATCAAAATATTAATAATATGACCTATCGATTTGTCTCTCAATCGTTCAACACATAACCAATTTGAATATGCGTCAATTACTGCCAAATATGAAAGTCCAGCATGCTCAAAAATATCTAAAGCTATTTTTTCCCACGCAAACTCAGGTGAGTCATGGTGTTTTAATGATTCCTTTGGATTATTATACCTATGCTTTTCACATACACGGCATTTTTGAACTTTTTTCTCTATTTCATCTGACATACCTGGCCAATAAAATATTCTCCTTGCACGCAGTCGAGTTTTTTCAATGCCTAAGTGTGGGGCATGCAATATATCAATGACTTGACTTCTTAGTTTTTCTGGTACAATTAACTTGTCACCAAAAAACAAAATCCCATCCTTGACGCTTATTTCGTTTTTAATTTTATAAGATTTTTTACATTCAGAGGTTAACGTCTTGTAATTTGGCCAATCATTAGCATGAAACTTCAAAATCTGACTTAAACAATCATCATTGAGAGTGGCTTCTTGATAACTCGATTTGTTCGATTCCGACATACAGACTCGATTAACAAGACTGTGAACAATATAACTCATTTCAGGCTCCTCTACCTCCGCAGCACTTACGTAAGCCCTAGACAGACAATCAGCCAATAATAATTGCTTTCCAGGCACATATTTAATCTTCAGACCCGGGTATTTTAGTAAGAACATAAACATTCGTTGAAGCCTGACTGTTACTTTGTCTAGTTCTCTTTTTACCAATGTTTCGAGAGGCTTGTGGTCCGAGTGAACCTCTACCTCCCGACCATAAATGTAGAAATGAAATTTCTCACAAGCGAACACGATAGCAAGCAGCTCCTTCTCTATTTGGGCCCATTTTTGCTCACTTGCCGATAAGCTTCTTGATGCAAAAGCTACTGGCTGACCTGCTTGTAGAAGGACACAGCCTACCCCGTCCTTAGAAGCATAAGCCTGTATGACTAGAGGCAGCTTTGGTTCAAACAATCTTAGCACAGGTGCTTGACTGACTATGTCTTTTATATTAGTAAATTCTTTTTGATGTTCTGCCTCCCACTCCCACTTCTTTCCTATTCTTGTGAGATCTCTTAGTTTTGTTGTTATTATACATAAATTAGGTATATGTTTTGCTAAGTATTTACATAAACCTAAAAACCTCATCACACCTGTCCTGTCTTGGGGTGGTGATAATTCAATAATGGCCCTAAGATATCTGTCATCTGGTTTTATACTCCCCGCTGATATTGACTGACCCATAAACTTTACCCCTTTCTGCCTGTATTGAAGCTTATCTTTGTTAAATTTGACATTGTTTGCTCTTGCCCTTTCTATAACCTTTGCAAGTGCTCGATCATGATCTTCGTAGTTAGAGCCTGCTATAAACAAGTCATCAAAATATATATCAACACCTGGTATATCTCCAAATAATTGGACCATTTTTCTCATGAAAAGCTCAGGTGCGCTACTTATCCCGAATGGTACCCTATGCCACCTAAATCGACCAAAAGAGGTGATGAAGGTTGTCAGATCTGAACTCGCATCATCCAATTCCAACTGCCAGAACCCATTCTTTAAATCCATTACCGTGAACACTGATTTATTTGCAAGTCGACTATTTATGGATTCAGCTGTCGGAATTGAAAAATGCTCACGACGAATGCACTCGTTCAATGGTTAAGGATCCAAACACAAGCGTAATGACCCATTTGGTTTTTCTATAATTTGGAGATTATTTACCCAATCAGTTGGGTGCTCAACCGGACTAATAACACCATCAACAACCATAACTTCTAACTGTGCCTTTAGTCGATCATGTAAACTAAACGGTATCTTCTTTTTATAAGTAAATACTGGCTTGGAATCATCTTTTAATTGGATATGACATTGACCGGGAATGCGTCCTAAGCCATCAAAAACATCATCAAATTGAACAATAAACTCCTCTTTTAAACTTGGTATTTTACTAATGGACATAACATGAATTCGCTTTATAAGATTTAAGGCTCCACAATCGGCACGACCCAAAATGGGCTGCAATTTACTGTCAACTACTTCAAAGTCAATTGGAACTACTGTTCTTTGCCTAGAATTTACAACACACGGCAATGTTATTTTCCCAAAATAATTATTATTATACGCAAACAAATTATTTTTTGATTCTTCTATTAAATTTAAAAAATTCATTTCTTCGATGTATTTCCGCGGAATACAACTGATGTCTGCACCCGTATCCAGTTTAAAATCGATCTTAACATTATTGAATTTTAATTGTTTATACCAGCCAACCTGCTCTACATTCCTACAATCACAAATGTTTTTTGAAAGAAAATTATGTTGTACTTGATATAAATTACCTTCATCAAAATACTTAAGATTAATTGTATTAACTCCGCATCTTTGTGTTTGTTGAGAAGAATTTGCAGCGTGACTTGTTCCCTCGTTGTTGCTGTCAGATTCGTATTCAATAGCATTTACTCGATATCTGTTATTTGACTTTCGGCGAAGCTTGTTTTTGCATACGGCTGCAAAATGACCGGCTTTACCACACACTCTGCATTTTCGCCCTTCAACAAGCGCTGGACAGTACTTTTCATGTTGTTCCATTGCCATCATTCCACAGCGATCACATGAAGGCAAATTCTTAGATCGATTGCCATTCTTATTTTTCGATCCCGTTGCTAATGTTCTGATCACTTCCACCTTTTCTACCTTCGGTTCATGCTCCCCCGAAGAAAACAGTTTTACATTTTGTTTTGACAATTCCGCTATTTTACATTCTGTGATGACTTCATCCAGCGTATCTTGGCTGGATTCTAGCAATTTTGACCGTAATTTCTTGTTGTCTAGCCCAAGAACAATTTTATCTCTTATCATCCGGTCTACGTACGATTGTTCACAGTCTGCCGCTGAGCACTGAAAATCACAGAACCTCGCTTGATTCCGTATTTCGGTTTCAAATTCAACATATGGTTGATCTTTTTTCTGGATTATGCACCCAAACTTATAAGTTTCCATAACCACATTACGACGTTGGATACAATAATCTTCAAACTGCTGCATTACGCTCACCAATGTTCTTCCTGCTTCGGGAAATGCAAGTGCATTGAAGATTTCAATTCCCCTCTCCACAATGTGGTGCAGAAATAGGGCCACCTTGACTGGTTCTTCAGCCCCATTCTTATCTGTCGCAATCAGAAATATCTCGAATTTCTGCTTCCACATGGGCCAATTCCTTGCTGGTTCATCGAAGTCCATTGCATTTGGACCTTTTATACATTGCTCGGCCATTTTCACTTGACTAATCAATCAATTTTGTTAAAGTTTTTTTTTAACACCTGACACCATGTAAAATAAGTATGTTAATACTCAACTTTTTATATTATGTCTTTATTCAAGTATAACTATTTACATATAGGTAACTTAATAATAGTGTATAGTTTGAGGGCTATGCAGCGACTGGCAAGTAATATTCAATACAGAGTAAAGCTTACTTAATATTAAATGATGAGAGCTGAGTAGACATCTGAATTTAGCTTAGGTAGCTGAACTACTCTTACATAAATACCTTAAAAACATTTGAAAATAAACTCATAAGATCATTTGTAAGCGCACCTTGGTACATTAGAAACGAAGATCTCCACAGACATCTCGGGATTCCCACGGTTCGCGATGAAATAAAAAATGTTGCCCTAAATCATAGAAAACGGCTATTACAACACTGCAATAGTACAATAATCGAAATTATCGATGAGACGAATTTAGTACGCCGCCTGCGAAGGACAAAGCCTTCCTATCTGGTGCACTAAACGAGAATCCGCTCTGAAATCGCTGTATAAGCAGGAACTATCACCCGATAGTTATCTGCAACACGTTAATTAAATTCGTTAAAAGTAAATTGCTAGATAAGTTTCAACTTTGTTGCAATCGGGAGGAGGAGGTGTTTTAGTGCAGTAAGAATTTCACACTCCTATGAGCACGCGTTTTTCGGTCCTCATAGAGCCCTTTGAATGTTTTACACCTACCTACGGGAAAAAAAACTAAAATATTTGAAGTTTCTCAATTGTTGTGTTGTCAATTAATTTTTATTTGGTGCCAGTGTACAGAAAGAATAAATTAATATTACAGTCTTTTCAAATCAAATTCAACTTCTTGCAACTCAAATTAAGCTTTATGCAAATCAAATTAAACTTTTTGCAAATCCAATTAAACTTTTTGCAAATCAAATTAAACGTTTTGCAATTCAAATTCAAGTTTTTGGAAACCCCTTCATCCCAATTAAAGAGACAATATTTAAATGCTGATTTAAGAAAGCTATTAATAAGAACCAAAAATTATATTGTTGTGGGTGATTTGAACTGAAAACACAGAGAATGGGGTTGTAGCAGAGCTAATTCTTGGGGCAACATACTGTTGGAACTAACAAATATATTTCAATATTCCATATTGTTTCCATCTGGTCCTACTTATATATCCACTGCTAAAAGAGGAAGTCCTTCAGTGCTAGACCTTTTTGTTAGTAACAATGATAACACTGTATATTAGCCTATAGTTTATGACGAACTTCCGTCTGATCATAACCCTGTCTTGTTAGAAGTTCTTCATCCTTCTCAAATAATAGGGGAATATTATCTTGATTTTAAAAATACTAACTGGTCAATTTTCGAATCGGATTTAAAATCGAAACTTAGAAATATGCAGATGGAAATAGAAAATGTTATAATGAAAGAATGTGTTGATTTGCTTGTTTCAAGTTTCTCTAATCATGTTCTAAGCTCAGTAGATTCTTCTGTACCGAAGCTTCTCAAAAAACATCAATCTAGTAAAGTTCCTGGTTATATTCTTGAATATATGTCTATCAGAAATGTTATAAGGCGACAATGGCAACGATATCGCTTGCAAGTACATCGCCAACAGTTGAAATATTTCAATAAACTTATTTCCATGGAAATCCAAAAATTACTCGTATAAAAAAACAATACCAGATTGATTCCTGACTTAAGAATTCTAATGATGTCCTTTATACTGATAGTAAAAAAACTAATGCTTTTGCTATAGAATTCAGGAAAACCATGAAGTATCCCTTCAGCTAAGTGATTTAGATACCATTAGTTTGATAAACGCTGCCTCTCATAGAATTTTATCTTCTATAACAGAAACATCTCAAGATGGATACGTTTCATTTGATGATATTTCCGCTATAATTAAGGAGTGGCGAGAAAAACCGATGGACTTGATGAGATAAAGAATTTATATCTCAAACATTTACCCAAATCAGGAAGAAAGTATCTGACCTTCATAATCACCGCCTGTTTGAAAAACCAATACTTTCCAGAGATCTGAAAAATGGCGAAGGTCATACCAATATTAAAAGCCCTCGTAGCTATAGGGCGATTAGCCTTCTTAGTAGTTTGAGTAAAGTGTACGAAAAAGTGTTAAAAAAAACTTAACTTATTAATTGTAGAAAAACATATTTTCCATGACCAACAGTTTGGATTTACGAGTCACCACAGTACTTCCCATCAAGTTCTTAGGATTTGTAATATAATCAAAACTAATCGTATTGAACTTAGATCTACTGGTATGGTCCTATTAGATATCGAAAAAGCTTTCGACTCTGTTTGGCTTAATAGCCGTGTTCAGGATTTTCCATTTCCAAAACAACGATTCGCAGAAGACTGATTTTTTGAATTGTTAAGTTGGTATTACTAATCTTGTTCCTAATAACTAAATGCAAAAAATCAACAATTTTTATTTCTTCAGATTAAAGGCAATAAAGAATACTTTAATTTTAATTAAAAGATGCAAATAAAAGATCCAAAGTGTTCATTTTAAAATTATTTTAGGTTTTTGACGTTTTTAGTTCCGATTATAGGTACGATAAGGCAAGTTATGGATTCGTGGGAAACAAAATTCTAATAATCAAACATGACATTACGATAATAGAGAACACCACAAACGTGGTGTCTTCCAGTCTGTCTGTCCTCGAGTCTACAGCCCAAACGGTTGGATAGATTTGATTCAAACTTGGTAGATATTGTTTTCTCGGTAATATGCCCACACGTTTTTTCATTTGTTTTAAAATGACAAATAACAGTAGCTCCCATACATTTATTGGGTCAAAAACAAAAATCTTATTTTTCTCAAAAAGGGCTCCAACGATTTTTATTTAAAAAAATAAGTGCATTAATGAAGGGAAAACAAACATTTTGGTAATTTTTTTTTGGTACCTCTAGTAATAGCATTTTTTTGTTTTTCGAGGTCATGGGAAACGGTTAATTGAATTTTTTTGAATTTTTTTGCGCAGAAGCACCTTAAATTTTTTTTTCTTGAAAAGTCAAAGTTTCGCAAACGACTTAATAGATTTTTCAAAACATCTTGTTTGGTGGTTTTTGACATTATCTTGAATAGGTAAAAAAAACTATTTTTCTAAAATTAAAAACAACCGCACCTCTCATACAAATGTTAAGCACCCGTTAAGGAAAAAATTTATTTCTTAAATATGGCTCCAAGACCATTTATAAAAAACTCTATTTATTCTTTTATTAGTACAGTCCACAATTAAATATAAAAATATTTTATTTTTCATACTTATTAACAGTACTTCCACATAGAACCAATTTTAATAGTTTCGACTTTCTCACAATTCCCAACAGTATTAATAAAACTGCATACTCAAATTTTGAAAAAAAAAAAAAAAGTTTTTCGATTTTTAAAAAATAAATAAATTTTTTTTTTTCAAAAATCAATTTTTCAAAAACTAGTCAGTGAATTTTTTTGAAATTTAAATTTTATATTTTAAGAGGAAATTTAAAAACAATACAAACGCAGGTGCATACGTAGATATTGCTTTTTTTTTGTGGACTTTGCTTTTAATTTTAATTTTGTTTTTTTGTGACCTTTAGTCCAAATTATGCGTTTCGTCAAGGAACTACAGTTGGGCTCATCACGGAAAATATTAGTCGATGGCTACCGACACAAACAAAATTTACAGCTTTCAAACACTGTGAATCATATTTTTCTAGGGAATTCGGTCGAATTCAAACACCTAGAAAATAATGCCCGTGGTCTGGCTTGTTTAATTTTAAGCTCTCAGAATTGCAATAAGTAATAAGTAAGCTCCAAATTACGAAATTAATGAATAAGCAAATGTAAACTGATAATAAATTGTATTGCTAAACTGATTTGTAATCAAAACAATTTAATAAATAATCGAAGAAACTAAATAATGGTGTTCATTCCGTTTACAGCAGTAAGCTAAATTTGTCTTTTTTTTAATCAAGCGAATACACACTTGATAACTGGCGCCCGAGCAACATAAACAGTGAAGGGCTTCGAGAAAAATACTAAAAAAACATGTAATTAAAATAACGCAAATAAGTGTTTCGCGAAAAATATTAGACTTAAAAACCACTGTGGAAAAAAATAGTGAATTACGAAAATTATTTGAAGTTAAATGAGTGTCACGTAAGAACCACTCTTCAAGTAAAACAAATATTTTTTTTGATTCATAAAAGACAAAAGTCATAAACGGAAAAAAGTGCACCCCAAAAACCACTGCGAAAAGAACAAAAAGCTTAAACGAGTGTCACGTAAGAACCACTCTGCAAGTAAAAATTAAATATTACTAGTGATCCACAAAAAATAAAACCTTAAAAGAGTGTCACGTAAGAACCACTCTGCAAGGAAAAATATATTATAAGTGATTCGCGGAAAATAGAAACTTTATCGCAAAAAAGGTGTACCGTAAGAACCACCTGTGGAAAAAAGACATTTCCAAAAAAAACAGTGCATTTAACTGTGGACCAACCCGTGCCCGAGTAGCCACCTGTAGAATAGCGAGGCAAAAGAGACCCCACGGACTCCCGACGATGCAGAAAATTATACTGTAAGCCTTAATTATATTATAATATTGAGTGCAAACACATATCATTTAAGCTAAATTAAAATATTACACTCAAGGAAAACATCTTGAATTTTACAAAAATATATACAAACTTTAAAATTAAAATTATAAAAAATATAGAATTTAAAAATATATACCAGCTTAAAACTATAATTTCTTTTCTCCTTTAAGAAAAAAACATATATACTTATAAACATTCAAAAAATCCTTTATTATACCAAGAGTAAACAATTTAAAAATATATACAAACTTTAAAATTATAATTATAAAAACTATACAATTTAAAAATATATACCAGCTTAAAACTATAATTTCTTATCTCCTTTAAGAAAAAAACTTAAAAACTTGTATACATTCCAAAAATCCTTTATTAAAAGCGAATAATCCCAAATTCACATTCCTAAACTGTTCTAACATGGTTGAAATTGAGAATTTATCTGAACTAGTGAAACAATTAACAGGAGCTGTTAATGCTCAAATCGAGCAAATAAAGCTCATTAGTAATCGATTAAGTCAAGTCGAAAGCAGGGTAGCACCACCTCAAAATAGAGCAACTTTTCTGCCTGCCACAAGAAATGAGCAAGAACTTGCTGAGATAAGAAAACTTCCCGACTGTGTAAGAGACCTTCAGGCCTTTGACGGAAACGCTGTCCAGTATATTTCATGGGTCCACAATGTGGAGTCCATTCTTAAAGATTATGAAATCGTAAAAACAGGACCCATATATAGAGCCATATTACAACATATTCGCCAGAAAATTAGAGGCCTGGCCGATGCCGCCCTCATCTCTTACAACATCTTCGATGAAGAACGGGAAATAATTAAAAAATGTTTGTCACTACATTACGCAGACAAGCGTGATGTTCGCACATTGGAACATGAACTTAATTTACTAACCCAAGGTCGCAAAACTATAGATGAGTACTATGCTAGAGTTAACCATCAGCTATCTTTACTAATCAATAAAATAAAGACCGAGGACTATTGCCAGCAAACGGTAAATGCCTTAAAGGAAAATTACCGAAACAGAGCATTGGACATCTTCATAAGAGGTCTCAACGAAGACGTTTCTAAGGTGTTAATGATTCAGAAAATCCAAACATTACAGCAAAATACCAAACAAAAACTACACCTCCTCAACTAACACCCATAGATAAATATCAATTGTACAATAAGCAACGATATCCAAACCAAAAACCCAAATCTATTCAAAGTCGTCAAATTAACTATATGAATCGACAAGAAAATAATATAGTGCCAAGAAAAATCAATCAATCGGCTAATCTTCCGAGAAAGCAGCAACTTCTCTTTTCAATAGACGTTGTCATAGATCAAGACACCATAGAAGAAGTGAATGAAGAAGGGATATTAAATGAAGAGTATCTCAAAACCTACCAAGAAGCGCGGGATGAGGATGGCAACAATGACGATTTAGCAGAGCTAAATTTTACAACCGAAGCCTCTCTAGCGTACCATACTTAGAGTATGTTACTAGAGATGGTGAAGTCTTAAAATTGTTGATAGATACTGGAGCTAACAAAAACTTCATATCCGAGAGAATTGCTTACAGCTGTAAGCCACTCACTTCACCATTTAAAATACAATGTGCTACTGGGCAATTAGAAATAACTCGTAAGATCCGTGCTCAATTCTTTAAGACCATCGGCAACAATACCCTTTTTGAATTTTTTGTCTTCCCAGGTCTCAAATCATTTGACGGCATCATAGGAGACGATAGCCGTTATAGATAGAAAAAACAACATCCTTAACTTAGCCCCAGACATCAAAATCAATGTCAAAGAAAAACATTCAAAAGAAGTAAATAACATTCAAACAGGTCCAGACCTCGAAAATCATATTCAAAACCTTTTATGCAAATATAAGAAGCTTTTCGGACCAATCTCAGACAGTGGTACAATAGATACCAGCGTATGCGCTGAAATACGAACTGCTTCATCCGAAACTATGTACACAAAATCATACCCTTACCCCGCTAACCTTAGAGCAGAGGTGGAAACACAAATACGCAAAATGCTTTCTGATGGCGTTATAAGACCATCTAAAAGTCCGTTCAATTCTCCACTTTGGATCGTTCCAAAGAAACCCAACTCCGCACACGAAAGGCAATACAGACTTGTTATTCAATTTAAGCGACTGAATGGAATAACTATTCCGGATGCTTATCCTATTCCGGACATTACAAATACTCTTGCGAGCTTAGGAGAATCTAAATTCTCAACGACCCTCGATCTTACTTCTTGGTTTCACCAGATTAAGATGAAAGAAAGCGACATAGCTAAAACTGCGTTTTCAACGGCAAATGGAAAATATGAGTTTACTCGTCTTCCAATCGGGTTGAAAAACGCACACGCCATATTTCAACGCATGATAAACGACGTTCTTAAGCCCCTTACAGGCAAAATATGCAATGTCTATATTGACGACATTATCGTCTTCGGCAAAAGCATATCTGATCATTTGAACAATCTTGATCAAGTCCTTTCGTATCTCGATAGAGCAAACCTAAAAGTGAACTTAGAAAAATCAAGGTTCCTAAAAACTAAAGTCCATTTTTTGGGTTATCATCACCCAAGAAGGAATTCGGGCAGATCCCGAAAAAATAGCGGCAATCCAAAATATTCCACGCCCAAAAAATCTTAAAGATCTAAAAAGCTTTTTAGGCCTCGCGTCTTACCATAAGAAGTTTATTAAAGACTTCGCTAAAATAGCAAAACCCTTGACGAACTTACCAAGAGGACAGAATGCCCAAATTCTGGCAAATATGTTCAAAAAAGTCGAAATACATCTCGACGATCAGACCTTAAAGGCATTTAAAAGCCTCAAGGACATGCTTATATCTAGCGACATCCTCATATTCCCAAGATTTGAAAAGCCTTTCATTCTAAGGACCGACGCCTCCAATTACGCCATAGGAGCCGTCCTCTCGCAAGGCGAAATTGGGAAAGAAAGGCCCATTACATTTATCTCTAGATCATTGAACGAGACAGAAGAAGGATTCTCAACAATCGACAAAGAAATGCTGGGAATAATATGGTCCCTTGATAAGCTCAGAACATATCTTTACGGTGCCAAAAACATCAACATTTTCACAGATCATCATTCATTGACATTTGCATGGAGTAATCGCAATAATAACGCGAAACTAAAAAGATGGAAGGCTAGAATAGAAGAGTTCAATTATACTCTTGGTTATAAGCCTGGAAGATCAAATGTCGTCGCGGACGCACTTTCAAGACTTCCGTACTTAATGTAATAACTTCATCCTCCGCAACTCAACACTGCGCTGAAGAAGATAGTAGCGATCTTAAACCACATTGTGAAGCACCTATCAATGTCTTTAAAAACCAAATTATCTTCTCCGAAGGCAATGACATGACTTGCTATGAGGAACCACATCCAAAATATTAAAGGCATTTTATTAAAATGCAAACCTTTGATAACAATACTCTAACTCAAACCTTAAAAGAAAAATTAAACCCAAATATTTTTAACGG
Organism: Philhelius pedissequus; assembly: GCA_910595825.1. Classification (NCBI taxonomy): domain Eukaryota; kingdom Metazoa; phylum Arthropoda; class Insecta; order Diptera; family Syrphidae; genus Philhelius; species Philhelius pedissequus. The sequence continues at coordinate 196,442,098 of OU343160.1, read as the reverse complement.
TATTAAAATTCCAGAAAAATATATTCCAATTTTGCAAGAAATTTATAAATCTTCCTTTAGTAAATATAAAATACGAATTGCACAGAGAATAGTTACAGAAATAACGAAGACAATAAATTTAGAATAATTCAAGATGAGCACAGACGCGCTCATAGAAACTATATCAAAAACAAAAACCAAATCCTCGAAAAATATTATTTTCCTCAAATGGCTAAATTAGTTAAAAGTTTCGTTAATTCCTGTGACGTCTGTCGTTCAAATAAATATGATCGCCATCCCCTAAAACCCCATCTTCAACCTACCCCTATTCCGTCATACCCAACAGAAATTTTACACCTGGACATTATAGAATTCAAAAAAGAAAAATTTATAACATGTGTATAAATTCTTCCATATTAAGAACAAATCGGCTTTGCACATCCGAGATAGGATAATTAAGTTGATCCATTTCTTCACTGCACCAAAGATCCTAGTAACAGACAATTTCATTAGCCCCATAGTTCTTAATTATATTGAGGGTCTTGGCATTAACGTTTACATAGCCACTCCACAAAAAAGCGAAGTTAACGGAACAATAGAAAGGGTACATTCAACTATTATCGAAATTATAAGATGCCTGCAACAAGAATTCCCAGACTTTACTATTAAAGAGATTATTAACATTGCGACAGATAGGTATAATAATACAATCCATTCGGAAACAAAGAAAAAACCTGCTGATATTTTCTTTGGGACATCGCAAAGAATTAATTATCAAAACCTATTCGATTTCAAAGGCATAGTGAATACAGATCTAAAACACGAAATCATACGTAATCAAAAGAGTCAACTAGATAGGCATAATAGAAAAAGGTCATTACCTAAAACATATAACGCTGGTGATACTGTATTTAAAAGAGATAAACAAATAAAAAGTAAAGATAAACCTATGTTTCATAAGGAAACTTTGGGATGAGATAATAAAGCTACCATAAAAACAATTGATGGAAAACGAATTCACAAATCACACCTCAAAAACATACATCTCATTACAGACTAAATATCTTTCTTTGGGTGGAAGCCATCGTGAACATCTACGAGTACCAAAGCCCACTCGTTGCAATCAAACAAGGCAATGGAAGATTGATAAACGGTAACTACAAAATAATTCACGTAGTTAATTTAACAATATACGAAGAAATATTAAACAAAATCAACGAAGGCATAAACCGATATATACCCAAAACAAGTATCTACCTACCCCAGCTGGAGCTCCAACAGTCAAAAATAGGGAACCTCTTAGAACAACTCCAGGATAAGAGATCAGGAAAAAAAACGGTCAATCAACTAGGATTCGCCTGGAAGTGGCTGGCAGGCAATCCAGACGCAACGGATTGGGATAGTATCGTCACTCAAAGTAATAAGCTTTCCATCAACAACAATAGACAGTATCATATTAATAAATACTTAACTAAGGTAACTGATACCTTGATTGATAGCTATAACAAAATAATTGAAGAAATCAGTACTAACCCCACAGACAAATTTGAACATATTATTTTCAACAAACTAAGCTTCTTAAAAGAGGAAATAGGAGAAATAGTCCTTGCAGGACAACTTGCAAAAAGAGGAATTGTAAACTCAAATCTTCTAACTAAAATTGAAACTTCAGATATCCTTTCAAGAATAGAATCTCTTCCCTTTAAAAACGAGCTTCAGGCTATAGAATTCGCCGAACCTATGATGCTTGTAAAAAATTCTGTTCTGCTCTATGTCATTTGCTTGCCTCAAACTCAGGAAACAACGTTTAATAATATTATAATTAGCTCAACAATCAAAAATAACAAAAGAATACATTTAAGCTTTTCAAATGTATTAGTTTCACAATATCTTCAATTTGGCATAGTAGGGAATTGTATTGAAATTGAAGAAACCATTCTCTGCAAAAGATCCCAACTCCAAAAACTCACACAAGACGATTGTGCACTCAAACTTTTAGACGGCAAACAAGTAAAATGTGATTTCAATTATGAAAATAGACCAGTAATAGAATTAATTAAAGAGAGCACATTATTTCTCACCAACTATGTCGGAAATATAACATACAGCAGACACTATCGTAACGGTTCCTATCTCATTAATTTTTTCAACGAGTCCATTGAAATTGACAATATTAAATACACTAATTGGGAAAGTAAAACTTATCAGCACATGTTGCCACCTCTTCTCCAAAACAACCTTTCTGAGGACGAGATAAAACTCGACCTACAATATTTACACAAACTGCATCTGGATAACGTTGAAAAGCTATCTAGCATCTCTTCTAATGCCACACTTTTCCTAAGTTCAAACATAACCATTTTGCTCATTGCTATAGTCATAAATATACTATTTTTACTTTTCATTAAAATCCGATCAAAAAACAGACGGAAACATCAAATTCCTTTACCAATCAAACTCGATATTCCTTCAATTAATCCAACTATTACACATATTCCTCCTCTGGAACAATATAATTTAAATCTACGAGACGCAGATACTTAAGAAGGGGGAGTTAACACGGCACCTATTGCACCTTTCCAAGAATTCCACCAACCTTAACACGACACCTATTGCACCTTTCCAAGAATTCCACCAACCTTTTATTCTTCAATTCAAGTTCTCAGAATTGCAATAAGTAATAAGCAAACTGTAAATTCCAATTCAAGTTCTCAGAATTGCAATAAATAATAAGTAAACTGCAAATTACGAAATTAATGAATACGCAAATATAAACTGATTATACATTTTATTGTTTTTATCAAAAAAATGTAATAAATAATCGAAGAAATTAAATAAAGGTGTTCATTCCGTTAAGTAAGTTAAATTTGTCTTTTCTTTAATCAAGCGGCTACACACTTGATAACTTACATAGTAGGTAGTTATGGATAAATTTATTTAGAATCATTCATGCTTTCCACTCACAAAAAATATTTGCTTGTATGTAATAAGGAATGTTTTATTTTGTGGGATATGTAGGTATATTCCATAAAATTGAAGTGAGTATATGTATATATATATATATACCTATATGTATATGTATGTAGGTAGGCCAAGCTTTGCATTTGCAAAAAAATCGAACTCGAGATTTAAATTCTCATCAAACTTGACATAAGGATGATAGAGAGCACAAAAAAAGTGGGCCCTCAATTCCATCTGTCTGTCTATCCTCGAGTTTACAGCCTATATGGTTGGATGGATTTGCTTCAAACTTGGTAGGCATACAAATTCTTTTTTCGGTAGGTACGACATCCTCATAAAACGAAAAATAACGGTACCCTCCATACATTTTTGGCCAAAAAGATAAATCTTATTTTTCTCAAAAATGGCTCCAACAATTTTAACAAACAAAATTAGTTCAATAATTAAGGGAAATCGTACTTTTTGATCATTTGTTTTTGTATTGTTATTTTTTGTATATGTAGGTAGGTACCTCTAGTGGATTTTCCGCAAAACGATTCATTTGATTGTTTTGAATATGTTAATGCAGAATCTCCTAGAAAGCCTAAACACCAATTTAAACCAAAATGTTTCATTTTTTTTTAAGCTGAATATTTCGAAAACGACTTAATAGATTTTTCGAAACTCCGTATTTAGTAGTTTTTTAACATACTCTTGAATACCTAAATTCGGTGAACAGAGGGTACATCTACATATCAGAGTGCATAACCCAGATTGTTCTATTTTTACGGGGTGAACCATATGGGTTATTGGCGATAATAAATAAAACACGGCTGTTATATCCACTTTTTTTCTCGTCTTCGCTATCATCGTCGTAATGTTAAGATTGATCAAAACCTCAAATTTAATTTTTTTACGAATCCAAAACTTGCAATATACCTACCTACATATTTTATATAATGTAGGTATGTATTAACTGTTTAAATGTTCAAAATTGTGTCTTTCTGAATAAGAAAAATAATAATATAACTGTGTAACTATATGGATACTTACAACACATTATTCATAATCTTTTTTTTAAATTCATAATGCAAAAGAATAACTTCCTACCCACAGAACCTACGTAGATATGTCATCAGTACAGATGATATTACAACCTTGCCTACAATTCCCATATCTCGCATATGTTGATATACCTATAGTGAATACTAACTGCAATCTTGCGTTAGAAAATCATTTTATAGGTCTTATACATACTCGTATACAAAGGCCCAGCTGTCTATATTTTCATAATATTACATATCAACACAATAAAATGAATTTAAAGAATTTAAGAGTTTAAGGAAAAAAATCATTTTTTTTAATTTGATAGGTTCCCATAAGCTTTTCCTTTAAAAATTATTTTATTTTATTTTACCTAAGTATTAAATTTTTTTCGTAAAATGTTATTGAAAAAATATTTCCTTCATAATATAAAAGTTTTACAAATCGAAAAAACCTTGCGTATTGACAAATATTCATAAGAAATAATTTTTTGCTACCTCCGCTTCTAGACCCTTATAAAATTAAAACTCATAAAATCAAACTGTAGTTGAGGTAATTTTTACCGATGTTATCTTTTTCTGCTTAATTAATTTCGAGCCAATTTGTACAAACTAACTTAATTTAGAGCTAATTTGTACAAAAAATTATTTTAGACAATCATCTAAAACACTTAAATATGTAGGTACCTATACCTAGTTTGAAGAAAATCGCTTCAGACTCTTCACACTCATTTGGTGTTCTTCATATTCGTATTGTCAAGTTTGATTAAAATCTCAAATTCGTTTTTTTTCCAAATGCAAAACTTGTCAAAGGTATACCTAGTACCTACCTACATAGGTATAGTATCGCAAGAAAAAACTAACGAATTGCAACCTTCCTGCCTACTATTCCCACATATACCGCATACCTACATAGATATGGTGAATTACTGCAACGTATCAGGTAGCTTATAAATTGGGAATAGTAAATAAATAAAGTAATAATGTCTACTGACATTCGTCCTTGAACTTGAATAAGAAATCTATTCGTAAAAAAGGTTTAAAACTTCTTTTTTACGAGAAGGTTTCTTGTTTCATGGTTATATACAAATATTAGTAAGCATTTTTTGGCCATCAATGCAAAGATGAAAAAAAATTTAGGTAAAAAATAACCTACACTGATATAATACCTTCAAACATAAAAGCATTCCCTTTTTTCTATTTCCTCCCCCAATTCGCTTCGTAGAAATTTCGGTCAATGCTGTTTTGATAATCTCTTTTACTCGCACTAATATTATCAAAATTGTTAAATAGAACCCTCTCTTTGTTCTTTTCAGTCACCAAAGCATACTTAAGTACTACACTAGCGCCGTCACATGGTTTCAAGATTGTACAAAAAATCGACTCCATAAGAGTACTATAGGTTTTATATACAATAGGGATATTCACGATTCGATGTGTCGGGCCTTGTATCATTGTAAAAGTGTAAAAGTGTAGCATTTTTTTGCACCACAACAACAAAATATACTGAATGTCAAAGTCTTACACTTTTACACTTGTACAATACCCGAAGCCTATTGTAACAGAAAAATACAAGGGTGTAATATTTTTTTAACACAAACTAAGCCTACTTCAGAACAAATGTTAAACAGATTTTGACATTTGCTTCAGTGTTGCTACAGATTAGTAAATATGTGTTCGCAGTCTGTTGTAAAAAAATGAAATTTTACAATTATACAAGACTTGATACATCGGATCGTGAATACCCTTAATGCCTATTCCTACTAAACAGCGCCAATATTTAGCTACATTATAGTTGTTAGCTCCAAGTGCAAGTTCGTACAATCCAGTCGTGCATTTTATTTTTAATTAACGCACATAAGACATACCAACAAAAGAAAAGTTCTTCAAGTCTTTCTTCGAATTTTCATTAACGCAAAATCCTTGACTTATACCTTTAGGTCGATTTTGTTTGTCTGATGAACATATTAAAACAATTTCCGCCGTAAAGGCTTAACTACATTCAACACAAAAGTAAAAAAATGTTTTGTCTTTTTCCAACATACTACTCAAACTTATCTCATATTTCCAATTTTATAAAAATATTCTACTTTTGCACAAAAGTAAAAGTTAAAACTGGTCTCACTTTTATTTTTGTAAAACTTGAAATATGAGATATTTCAATTTCATTTTTTCAATTTCAATTTCAATTTATTTTTCTTCTTCTTTTACAGTTATATAAAATAAAAAATATAATAAATAATTTAAAACAACTAAAAATTTTACAATAAAAGTATTTACAATATAATTTTTGTTTTTGTTTTAAGTGGTTTTCACTTGAAATAAGAAAAAGTAAAGGCACGATCTTATGTCTGACGACAAGTGTCGAAAGTACCAACGAAATATTTAATTCAGTAATACTAAATAGTTATTTAATCAACAAGTGTTGTGGGGTAGGATGTCGAGAAAATAATACCTTATTTTTTTTTTTTTTTGTAAGTGATGAAATGATTCAAATTACTTTAAGTTTAAACCAATATTTTGATAATGTTAAAGACTGTATCAAAATCATTTTTAATTTTTTTATTGAATAAATGAGTTGATCGAATGCTACGTAATTCCGGCGGTAATGCATTGAATAGTCTAGGTGCTACTGAGGTATTAAAGTTAAGAAAGCTATGAGTATTGTGCACAGGAATGATAGCAAGATTCCTATCTCTACTCCGTAACGTGTAAGCTGGAGTATTGTGGCTTACAAGATAACCACTTCTACAGAAAAAAATTTTTAATACTTTATAAAAAAAGAGGTGTTTAAGAGGGAGAATACCAGAGCTGACAAACAACGAAAAACTGTGTTCAAATCTCTTCTTCTTCCAGATGGTCCTTAGAATATGCTTTTGAGTAACTAACAAACGTTGTATATAGTTTTTGTAAGTACCACCCCAACATATTAATCCATATTGTATTTTTTTAAAGCTAAGGTGTACACTTTCCAGTAAATTTTATTATCAATTATCAGACCAAGATATTTATATTCAGCTACATGTTCGATACTAAAACATTTAGGAGAACAAACAACATCCACTACATTTGTTGGGACACTATTAGAGACGCAACAAGATAAGCTACTCAGTGAGAATTTTCTACAGTCTATGCTGTGCTGAATAAGAAGTGGAGGATTCATATCTAAAGCAGTCAAATTGAAAAACATATCTCTTGTTTTTTCACTAATAACAAGCTTATGAATGCCAAACCAATGTCTGAATAACTCCAAGTCGAAATTGATATCCGAAATCAAATCTAACATTGTGGGACTAGAATAAACACAAGCTATGTCATCAGGCAAGCCACTTACTTTTCCTTTTAAGTTAAGACTAAATACACTATTGAAATAGATAAGGAACAAAATTGGACCTAACACTGAACCTTGAGGAACTCCTATATTAATACTTCTGGTTTCGCTGAAATGACTACCTATCATAACCTTTTGCTTCCTGTTTTTAAGGTAGGAAGAAAACCAATCTAGCATAAAACCTCTGAAGCCAGCTTTTTCTAATTTTCTCAATAATATGGCATGATCTACTGTATCAAATGCTTTCTTAATATCAATATATAGACTAGCAGTGTACTTTTTCTGATCAATAATTTCGTAGATATGACAACAGTGTGCTAAAAGTGCATGTTCAGTTGATTTACCAGCTCTAAATCAATACTGATTTCATTTTTTCTCAAGTGAAACATGACATAAGTGGTTGACAACAAATATTTTTTTAAAGCTAAGGTGTACACTTTCCAGTAAATTTTATTATCAATTATCAGACCAAGATATTTATATTCAGCTACATGTTCGATACTAAAACATTTAGGAGAACAAACAACATCCACTACATTTGTTGGGACACTATTAGAGACGCAACAAGATAAGCTACTTAGTGAGAATTTTCTACAGTCTATGCTGTGCTGAATAAGAAGTGGAGGATTCATATCTAAAGCAGTCAAATTGAAAAACATATCTCTTGTTTTTTCACTAATAACAAGCTTATGAATGCCAAACCAATGTCTGAATAACTCCAAGTCGAAATTGATATCCGAAATCAAATCTAACATTGTGGGACTAGAATAAACACAAGCTATGTCATCAGCCAAGCCACTTACTTTTCCTTTTAAGTTAGGACTAAATACACTATTGAAATAGATAAGGAACAAAATTGGACCTAACACTGAACCTTGAGGAACTCCTATATTAATACTTCTGGTTTCGCTGAAATGACTACCTATCGTAACCTTTTGCTTCTTGTTTTTAAGGTAAGAAGAAAACCAATCTAGCATAAAACCTCTGAAGCCAGCTTTTTCTAATTTTCACAATAATATGGCATGATCTACTGCATCAAATGCTTTCTTAATATCAATATGTAGACTAGCAGTGTACTTTTTCTGATCAATAATTTCGTAGATATGACAACAGTGTGCTAAAAGTGCATGTTCAGTTGATTTACCAGCTCTAAATCAATACTGATTTGAGCTGAAAAAATTTATTTTTTCAAGATAACTGACTAATATACACTTGATGACTTTTTCGAAAATTTTTGAGAATACTGGTATAGAGATATAGGCCTATAGTTATTTATACATTTTTTATCACCTTTCTTAAGTATAGGAATTACTTCAGCTACTTTCAAACTTTGTGGGAATTCACCTAGAACAATACTTTTGTAAAATAAATGAGTTAAAATGTCAACCACATTATGGCCAACTTTTTTGACAAAGTTGTTGGTATAACTATTTGACGTAGTAGAAAACGAATTATCCAAAGCTTGAATAACTTTATAGACCTCAACCGAAGATATCGTGTTAAAGAAAAAACTATTTGATTGAAAACTTTCATTAAAACAATTTTCTGGACAAATAACAGAAAAGTGATTTATGCCTGCATCAGAAATAGTATTTAAGGCCATTTGAATAAAATACTCATTAAATATTTTAGCCATTTCAGAATGATCAACAATGTTCATAGTTCCAAATGTAAGATTTGAAGGAAAATCAAAAGTTGTTTTTTTATTGAATAATTCATTGACTATTGACCATTCTTTTTTTAAATCTCCTTTGGCTTTATGGAACTTGTCCATATAAAAATTTTCCTTGCAAATTGGAATTTCAAGACGAATCTCTTTACATAGAACTTTAAGGTTTTCACGGAATAAAACGTTATTTGGGTGTTTCTTACACTTAAGCCTCAAATGATTTTTTAAATGGATTTTGTCTAATAAATATTTCGACATCCATGGCTTGAGTTTTTTAAATTTTTCTTTACTGCTTGCAAATACTTTTGAACTTTGATCGACATAACCTTTTAAAACTAAAACAAAATTGTCAAAAGCTATTGAGGGTTCATGATCGGAATAGACTCTTGCTCAGTTTTCAAAAACCAAATGAGAGTAAAGCAGTTCAAAATTAGTTATGGTAGTTTGCTTGTGGAGAACCTGTTTTCTCATTACAATTTGACTATTTTCTTTCAAATTCAAACATAAACACGTCATACAATGATCTGAAACTTTAAAATCAGATATTGTACTAGTTAGGCTTAAGTTAGTTCTCAAATCAATTCTAGCCAATAAATGATCAATACATGTCTTGGATGTTGCAGTTATTCTTGTTGATTCATTAATACAAGACTTAAGACCATAGGCTGAGAATAAAGACTTGTATTTCTCAACCATTAAAGCATCGGATAACAAATCTATATTTATATCACCAACTATAAACAAGTGCTTAGAATTGTTGTTGGTCAGTAATGAATTGAGCTCCTCAATAAAGACCCCTTCATTAACATTATGAAATCTATAAAAACACATAAAAACAATTTTCACAGTATACAAGACTACAGAAATCTCAAGCATATCAGAGCTTTTAAGATTCATGCTAACAAAATCACAATTTAAACTTTCATTAATAAAAACAGCAGTACCACCTGACGCATAGTTGTTATTACACTTTGCATACAAATTATAACCGGGAACCTTAAAAAAATCCTTTTCATGCTCATATATCCAAGTTTCAGTCAAAAAAATTATCTTAGGCTTATTAACAAAAGACTCTAAATGAGTCAAAAACATAGCAAAATTTTTTCGAAGGCTTCTAATATTTTGTTGGACAATAAAAAAAACTATTTTTGTAATCATCAGAATGAAAAACACTCTTACAAATTTCTCTATCAAAAAAACAAAAAGGAGTAACCAATGACGCATCATTTAAATCTATTAAATACAAATTGGCCATAACTAAATGATTTTATTAAGATCATCAAACGATGAAATGCGATACGTGGATACTCCTTCGTGCTTTTTCATTAAAATTACTCCGTTTTTTATCCAAAGATTTTTATATTTTTTTTTTAATTTTTTAATTGTTTGGCTTTGTTAAACAAAACTCTATTAAAAGTTGTTAGGCTTTCATTTATAAAAATAGGTTTTTTTCCATAATTATTACCAAATAAACTCGAGTTAACTTGTTTCTTTTTCCTATTAAATATTAGTTTTTTCTTACATTCCGCTGATTTGAATTTAACGCAAACGATATCCATTGGTTTTGTTGTTGTATTTGAAATACCCATGTTGTTGTTGCTATTTTTTGCAGGCATTTTTCTTTTTATTGTTTTTACATAACAATGTTTGATGTCATCGGCTATGATGCTTTCATCGATATCTCTTAGCAGCTTCAATGTCGCGGGCAATGCACTGTCTTTGTTTACAATCGGAATGCCTACAATATCAATGCATTTATGCAGTGTTTGTTGTTGCATTAAATTGACTCTGTGCTGATAGTTGGATAAAGACAAAACATTTTTTTTGCTTTTGTACAAAGTGTGTTGAATGTAGTGAAGCCTTAACTCGTTATCGTGGGAAAGAGCTGCGTCTCTATTTCCATAACCGAAAACGTGTTATTTTTTTATTTTTGCGGGAGGTTTCATTTTAATGCCAAGGTTTAGACACGCATTCTTAGAATATTTAAAACAACCGTCAACCAATTATTCTCGATATTTTGTGAGAAAGTTATGCAATGCAATAATTTGTTGTCAGCTTTGGTGAAGGTCGAGTCCTGCTGTTTGTTAGTAAATTTAGGAACCATAACTATTCCTGGAATACAGAGAAGAAAACGATCGCATTCCAATCAGCAAAGCTAATGCATCTTGTCTTGTGTTAACGCTTTCGTGTGCCCCGAACAGTTTTTTTCAAAAGCGTTAATGATGTCCTCATAGTTTTCCCAATTTTGTATACTGTCTACTGCTTCAGCGCGGGCGCTCCATCTTGTATCTGGAATTCTTTGAAATAATTTTCCTGTAGTTGCCACTTTGTGTTCATGGCAAAAAATGAATAAACGAAAATAATGTTGCCACCGTGTGCAGATGTATGATTTATTAGATTTAAGTTGCTGACTTGATAGTTATTGAAAGTGACAATTTAAAGAGGAAAGTAGGGCATTCGTACCGTAAAAAAACAAACAGAATAGGCATACAAGACTAATGTTAATATATTCGAAAATTGGCGGCCCTTACAAAGTGCCGCCAGAGGCCTGTGCCCGCCTGCCTCCATACGCCACGCCACTGTATAGATCATAGAAACAGTTATAGCCTTAGAGATTTTAAAAACATAAATTATAGTTGCTTAAACACGATTTACAATCAAACGATTTTTTACAAGTTTCAAGAATGCTTTCTGATGATAATCAAGCTGAATTTATTCAAAATAATTTAAGTTTTCTTTTTAATGCTCATGATCCTATAAAAACTAAAACGCTAAGGTGCAAAGAACATCCGTGGTTTGATAATAATATTCAAATTTTAATCCCTCAACTCATATTAGGGAATGAGCCTCTTTGGCTGGGCATAAGCTTTGGAAAAACTTAAGAGATATAAGTAGGGTACCCATTATCGAACCTGTGTGACATTCTTGTAGGATATCGAACATGCGTGAAAAGTTTCGTGTACACATTTATCAGTTTTGTTGTCCGTCCGCCAAACAAAATTTTCATTTTCAATCCAAGATTTAGCTCAATAAACACATCAAAATATTATTTTTCTTATTCCAAACTGACAAAGATTCAAAAATGAACTAACTACAAACAAAAATACCTGTTGGATGTTGTTCGATGAAGGTTTTACATACACATCATCGATCAAGAACGCTGAACGCCATATCAAAAAATATGTGAGCAGTCTTACATGCCTGTCATGCCATCATCATGCAGGTGTACACATTATCGATCGTGAGGAAAACTGTCAAGCATGTTCGATAATGTGTACCCTACTATAGGCGTTGGTAAACATATACATAATTCTGATAATGGTATTAACTGCGATTAAATGAATAAAAAGTACATATCACTCATTCTTTCAACAAAGCGGTAGACCTGTCTACTTAAATTTGGAAATAAAGAGCATATAATCGAACTGTTGTAGTTTTTCCAACGTGAATGAAGAGGATCTACTTAAGTTCTGCTTATTTATTAAATCTAATTCGGTTGGTTTCGATGGTATTCATCCGGAATTATTAAAAGCAACTCTTCCATTTTCCCTACCTTAAAACACATTACACATCTATTCAATACTGTCTTTAATGACTAGAGTTTTCCCTGCAACTCGGAATCGCACTAAAATCATTCCTATACCAAAAAATCGAAACGAGTACCGACTAATATCTATTTTAATATTTTTATCGAAAGTCCTTGAGAAAATTATGAACTCATAGATAAGATTATTTTACATTATGTTTGATTTTATTATTTTTTTGCACGTGTACAATTTATAGGGTACAATTTACATAGAATATATTGTTACGACCCTAACCATGCCCTCAGAATACAAGCCGACAACATTATATTGCTGTACGAATAAAACTGTCAAAAAAAGAGGAAATTGGATAACTCAAGAGAGGTTAGGTATCGGCAAAAAGATCGGCTTTGCCCTGGTTAAAAATTAAATTGTTCTTCTCTTATTTCTCTTAATTAATTGAATTTATTTGTTGGGGTTTATTTATAAGATCCGTAACAAGGACTCTGAAACGAGTCCTTACCACTTTTTCTAGTTTTTATTTTAAAGTAAAATGGTCGAAACTGAAGAAGCTACGGCTCATTTCAAAATCTTATTAAAAAAAATAGAAGAACAATCAACTCTATGCAAACATTTTTTTTCTTTTTTTTTAATTAGATTAATTTCTTTTATTGATTATAAGATATTACATATATACAATTCTTATAAACATTTTAGAGCATGGCTATAAGCCGTGAAAAAAAGAAAAAGAAAAAGAAAAGAATTAGCTTAAACATTGGATTTTTATTTTAAGAAACATGCGAAAGCAAGATTGTAATAAGTTTTAAGCAGCAAAAGATGTGATTTTTTATTTCGTATTATTTCTGATGAAAAGAAATATAGATGTAGATAATACATACTACATAAATTAAAGATTACAATTTCACACATTTACGGAATATAAATATTTTAAATCAGTTCAGTGAAAAAACTGCAACATCTTTAAGTTTAGCTAAAACAAAAATGGGGTTCTAAGTTGTTGCAATTATGAAAGCGGCTTTTAGTTTAGCCAAAACAAAAATAGGGTTTTAAATAATTTCAAAAGTGAAAATGGGCTTTTAGTGTAGCTAAAACAAAATGTATAAAGTGTGTGTATTGCTCACGAATTCACGACAGATTCAAATATGTATTTCGGTAGTTCTTTGCGTAGGAAATACATTTTATCGGCAGTTTCCAACCACTTTCCACATTCAGAACGCTGATGCATTTTTCGAACGTCAAATAACTCTTGCTGAAGAAAAGTCTGCGGATTTCTTGCAATACAGGACAAGCCCCTAAAAAATGAAAGAAGTCTTCGTTTTGGTTTAAATCCAAAATCACTTGCAGAAATCAGCTCGCGAGTGGCGCAAGTAGAAGCCACTCGAAATCAACATCTTATGATACGATTAGACGCGTTAGCTAACCTGTCTACTCCTACAGGTGGAGCTCCTCCGAATTTAGCTGCACAACCAACAACATCTGGTATTGCCAATATTTATTATGCACAAAAAGCAAGCTCTATTCATATACCAGAACAAGCACCCATCACCAATACACACATTGCGATGTCTAACGAAGCAAAAACACTCTATTTTCGTCCTGCAAGGTTCTCATGAAATGAGTGAATGAAATGGCAAACGCTGACCATGGCCCAACACCTCTATTTTTGTAACCACCACTCGTCCGATCATCATACATGGGGCCCCCACAGTGTATTAAAGAGCAACCTCGGGAGTTTGATTAGAAATATATTTCGCATACATAGCGACTACATTTTGATACTGTTGCTGGCGTAAATGGTTGGCTTAAAGAACTTAAAGCAATTTATCTCGCGCCATACCTTCAAGGTACTTGCTTTTTTTGAAACTCTTCGCGTAGAAATTCGCGACAATTACTTGCACCTTGATGCAGCTTTTTCGTAGCGTTTTGGTAACAAGCATGAACTGAGCAGTACACAGCACATTGTCAGTTAAGGGGACGAGTGGAGTTGCTAAATTGATCTCCAATTGAACTGGCTACTGACATTCAACGACTCGCTTATCTTGCATTTTCGGACTGTCCGGAATATGCAAAGCATCGCATTGCTCTTGGTGAGTTTGTTGATGGAATTTCCGATTTAGAGCTGCAACAAAGTTTGCGTGATTTAGACACATTGATAAAAGCCCTTTCCATAGCTGTACGTGCTAAAGCAAGTCGTGTTGCTCGATGATGAACATTGCAAAGTTGATTCTGCTTGTTGAGCCTACCCTGCAGCGAACCAATCAGAAGGCTTCAAAAATTACAACGTCCACATCCAATCCGTCGTCAGTCAGTAAGCTTATTAAAACATTGGACTCTAATATCAAAAGTCAAATCAAGTTTATTCATAAAACCAGGTATGGATTTAGAAGACTTGACGATAACAACAAGATTGTATACATTGCACGCAGTGAATTTTGTCGTCACCCCAGTCTGATTCGTGATGGCACAACAGTTGCCCAGGACACTTAATTAGAAAATTCGCAAATTTTAAGCTGAAAACTGCAACAATGCGGAAAACCAGAAACCACTCACTTCAACGGAGCAGAATTAGTGAGTAAAATCGACGCCCCTTTTCCAACCAGAATTCTTATTCGTTGTGAAAATAATCCTAACAATTACGTCACGCAAGTAACAGTGAATAAAGTGAAATGCCTTGGTGTTCTTGATACTGGGGCAACCGAAACTATTCTGCATTCTAGGATTGTTGCAGAGATGGTCACCAGCCCAGCGTTGTTGTATCGAATTCTTAAATCCAGGCCGTCACAGGAGAAACCTTGCCAGTAGAACGAATTCTTGAAATCGACTAAATTGGAACCTTTAAGACGACACACACCATGTATGTGGCAAAGATTTTCGATGATTGCATTATAGGAATTCATTTTCCCCGCCGACATTCCTGTGCCATAAATCTTAAGGAAGACATTTTGGCCATCTATGAAGAAACGATATACATTTAAGACGTAGCAATCACCAGGAGTTTGTTGCAACCAATCCATCTAGTATTTTTCTACCCGCGCTCTCTGACTCTTTGATTCGATAAGTTACTGCAGTACCCGATAGTCAAACAGTTATAGATTCAGCTCTTTCCACAACAAAAGGGGTATATCTTCAACACTCTCTTTACACGCTAACGAATGGAGAAATATCTGTTTGTGCAACCAATCTATCTACCGAGGTTATTGAGCTTCCAGAAGATACACCACTAATGCAGTTAGGAATAGAAGCAGAAGTCTTTAAATATCCGATAGATCCAATCTATCCACCGAATTGATTGAAATTATTGATAAAAGTGCTCAAAACGTCACAAAAGAGGAAATCAAGAGGTAAGAATTATTTGTTTTGCAAACCATACCTCTCATTGCAGACACTATCTCCAAGGATGGATTGATTTCTGCCACCAAGCAACTCATTTACACAAGAACAACAAATCCGATAAAACAACCTCAACGGAAACTGCCTTTTTCTCGACGCGCCGAAGCTGAAAAGATGTTGAATGACAAGAAGTCTAAAAATGTTGCATAACCATTCAAAAGCCCGTGTTTTTCCCCTGTGGTTTTACTGAGGAAGAAGGATGGATCCTTGCGGATTTGTGTAGATTACCGCAAACTTAATAGTGTAACCAAAAAGGATACATATCTCCTGCCTCGAATAGAAATCACCCTCCAAGCACTCGGTGGTTCAAGTTGGTTCGCTACTTTAGATTTGCAATCAGGCTACTGGCAAGTGGATTTTAATTCGAAGGACAAGAAGAAGACTGCTTTTTACATCGGCACCGGGTTGCACGAGTTTAATATCATGGCATTCGGTTTAACGAACGCCACAGCTAACTTTTAGCAGTTTATGGATGCGATTCTGTAAGGCATACCACACACTGTCTGTTGGTTTATCTTGGTGACATCATTATCCTTATAAAAACGTTCAACGACCTTCTTCAAAATGTTTACTTAGTATTCAACAGATTGCCTGAAGCCAGCCTTATACTTTCCCTTCAAAAGTGTTGTCTTGCCAGAAAGGAGGTTCGTTTCTTGGGACAAATTGTCTCTAACTTTGGTATTTCGCCGGATTGTGAAAAGTTGCAGCCATTCAGAAATCCAAAAAATAAGACCGAACTGATGTGGTTCTTCGGACTTTGCGCTTACTATCGCCGGTTTATTTGCAACTTTTCAGCAATCGCAAAGCCTTTAACACCGTTGACTGAAAAGGGACAGCATTTCACCTGGGCTACCAGCTGTGAAGTTGGTTTTGAACAATTAAAAAGAAAACTGACTTCTTCTCCAATAGTTTTACAGCCAACCGAGGATGATCCATTCATTCTCGCCACCGGTGCCAGCCTCAACGCAAGCGGATCTGTCCTACCACAGCTGCAAAATGGGGAAGAAAAAGTTATTGAGTATCACAGTTAAATGTTTTCAAAAGCTGAGCGAAACTACTGCGTTACACGACGGGAACTTCTTGCTATCGTAAAAGTCGCAGACCATTTTCAGCCATATTTGTTGCGGAGGCACTTCCTTTTGCGGACGGACCATAGTTCTCTGTGCTGGCTTGTGAACTTTAGAGAGCCTGAAGGACAGATGTCTCGGTGGCTGGAATGACTACAAGAGTTCAGCTTTACTGTACAGCATCGCACTGACAAGATACATCTTAATGCAGATGCCTTATCGCGAGGTCCATGTGAAGACTCACATTGTCGACATTATTTACGTTTAGCGAAAAGCAAACAACCTTAGTTCGAGCAACGCTGATAGCCGCGGAGATAGCAGATCAACAGATGCAAGACGAACATCTTTTAATTGTAGGTCAATGGGTAAACGGGGGTCGAAAACCACCATTTGATGAGATTCGAGGTATGCACACAAATATGAAAGCTTACTGGGGAATGTTTGATACCCTGTTGTATAGTGATGAGACATTGTGTCGACTAGTCAGCTCGGACAACGGTGAGTTCGTACAAGTTTTAGTTCCAGTTTCTTTGCAGAACCCCATTCTTAAAGCAATGCACGATAGCCCACTTCGGCGAAAATGACCTGGAACAAGGAGTCGAGCCAAGCTTAAGTCCGTTTATGTTGGAGCATCATTCGAGCGAGTTGCTATAGACATTTTAGGACCTCTACCGTTTACTTTTGTGGGCATAAATATGTCTTGGTTTTCTGGGACTATTTGACAAAATGGCCGGAGGCAATAATCCTCCCCGAACAAAACACTGAAACAGTGGCAGACGCACCCTTCGTTCACATTTTTTCCCATTTTGGAGTGCCTTTTCAACTACATTCAGATCAGAGAAGAAACTTCGGATCTGCTGTTTTCAAGACAACTTTAGAGAAAATGGGTATTGATAGAACGCGAACAACCGCCTTACATCCACAGTCAGATGGCATGGTAAATAACTGAAGAAAGGCTTCAACGCCTTAGTGAATTATGGGCCGAATTTGACTCAAATAATAAGAATATAGCGTCGACTGTGAAAAAAGACAGTCTATATAAGCAAAGGGATACATACAGCAGAGTTAAATCGGTGTACAAAGAGTTCAAAAAGAAATTGGATTCAATAACTTCAATTCCAAAAACATCGAAAACCGAAGCAGCAAAGACCCAAGATAGTGCAGAAGTTCAAAGGCAAAGATAAAGGTTAAAGAAACTAAGGCTGAAATTCACTGCCATTTTGAAAACTTTGACGAGTTCGAAGAAACATTCACAGACTACTCAAGAGAAATCTATGAATACCAGGAAAAGATGTTGCTTGAGCAACTTCGCAACATTACCGACATACATGTGTAATACATGTCTAATGCATCAGAAGAAGACCTAAATGTACCATATGTCACCAACAACGAGCACAAAGGTGTCAAGCAGGACATAAATAGGTTTGTCCATGAAATTGCATCGAAGCTAGGGAATGGTACCAATAACCAGCGAGAGATGCTAAAGCGAAGTCAATGCTCCCACGATTGATAATTATGACCTTCAAAGGAAATTTTTTAGAATGGCAACCATTTCATGATCTATTCTCAACAATAATACATAGCAGATGTAGACTCAGTACGACAGAAAAGATAGAATATCTGAAAACACATTAAGAGGGGGATTCGCTCAATTTGATAAAACATCTTACGTTCTCTAGTGAAAATTACACTAGTGCCTGGGAAATTCTTAAGGGATGATACAATAACAAACGGAAACTTGTAGGCATCCATTAGAGAAGATGCTTAAGATGTTCATTCAAATAACATGCCAGCTCTGAAAACGCTTCTGGATTTTCTGGAGAGACGTTATCAAGCACCTGATGTCCTTGCTCCCACAAAGAAACAACAAAAATCGCTTGATGTGGCCAAGCATACGCTTCGCAACTTCGACATGGAAACAAGAAACAACAATGCCCTATTTGCAAAGTTCAACATGTGATATATTTGTATCAAAAATTCCTGAATTCTACCATAAAAGACAGGTGGCAACTTTGCAAACAAGCTAAGCTCTGCTTAAATTGCTAACGATATGACAAGCAGTTTCAATGCTTAAGCAAAAGAAATTGTCATCATTACAACAGGAAGCATCATTCGTTTCTACACGTGGAATGGGCTGAGGGAGTTCCCCAAAATAATCAATAAGATTTATATCGGAAAGACTCACCAAAAACAGACAAACATGTAAATTATAGTAAGCAAAATCAAACTGTCATTATTGCAACAGCTACATTGAAGATAAGCACTGAAAACGGACTTGGGCGCATTGTTGCAGTACGAGCACTCACCGACCCTGGATAGCAAGCATCATTGATCACTGAATCCATAGCGCAAACATTAAAACTCAAAAGGCAAAACGTTTGTGTTAAAGTAAATAGATTGGGTGCAACAAAAGCAGGAACTGCTAAAAACAAGGCAGACGAAACAATAAAGCCGCACTTTATCGTTGCTATCCACGACTCCTTCAGGGGTAGATCTACATGTATTTATTTTTAAGTGGTAATTATAATTTTACATAGCTGGGTTTTTAATAATTTTCCTTATAAAAACTTACTGATTTTAATTTTTTCTGACTATTATTATATTTTGTAATTCTTATTAAAAAATTACATTAATTTAAAACAAAACAAAATAAATTAACATAAAAACAAAATAATTTAACATTAAAAGACTTATTACTTTCTGAACAAACAACAAAAAGTATCACAGTAGTGTATGCAGGTACTTATTAAGTTGCTAAAGAATAGCTCACGATCGTGTTGTCCTTATCCTATTGTGTATTCAATGTTTTGGTTAATTTTTGTTGAATACGTAGACCATGAAAAGTAAATCTCGCATTCAAGCTCTTTTCCTTGTCCAGTACTCTTACATCGTCAAAGTTGGCTCTGTGTCCGCTGTCAAGTATATGCTGTGAGAGACCCGTTGATTCCTTTCTTTTTTTAATGTCTGCTTTGTGCTCCGTCATTCTTATACCTATCACTCATGTTGTTATACCAAAATGCATGCTAGGTATGTTGGAAATCCTCTGGTATTTTAAAAAAATATAAAAATACTTCTTCTCCAACGTGGAGGAACAAGAGATGAACGCGTGTTTTAATTTATACTGTATCAGAAGTTCCTCTTTATTGTATATCAAAATTAGAACTGGCTTATATCTAAGACACATTTCATAACTTAACCTACGGTGCCGAATATAGATGTATGTAAGTATGATCATGCGATCGTTGTATTTTGCAGCATCATCAGATTCGTGGCATCTTGCCGATGTTTATAATACTGATCTGAATCTGTGTCTGGTAAATATTCCCAGCATCTTCAAAGTGCTGACTGTGGTATTTGAATAGATATTAGCTGCGAAGTATTTGGTATGGGTATGGGATGTGATGGTACCTTTGTAACTCCCACCGCCTTAGATTGAAGACTCTCCTGAGGCTTTACATTTTTGATTTCATTTAGAGGCATATTTATTTCATATAATTTTATATTTTCGCACCTATTTTATTTACAATTTTAATGTTCTTATTTCTATAAAAGTATTTTAATAAAAAGTAGCATATGTATAGCTAGTAAATACAATACATATAGTTATTACACTTGAAAAAGTATTCGTATTTCGATTATTCTTAAATTCTAGAAGTATTCTTTTATTTTGATGCTCTATATCTTTAATAATTAGGTCTTTAATAATTATTTCTGAGTCAATTATACTTATATTTAAATTTGGTTTAATTACAATTTTGTGATTAAGTTTTTATTTTATTATTATAATGTTTATTTTTTAACATTACAGTGCATTTGTTTACAATGAAATTTTTGTAAAGACGATAAGTTTTTTCATTACTTATAAATATTTAAATTGTTCTTAATAATTTTCAAAATTTGTAGCAAGTAGCAAGTAATAGACCTATATTTATTTCTTTTACTTTATTCTTTGTTTAATATTCAATTGTTTTACATTCTATTGGATTTCTTAAATTCTTTAGTTATTTACTTAATGGATATATTTTGTTCTCATATTTAACAATTTTTCGTTCTTCAATATTTTCAATTATGGTATTATTCCTAAAGTGTATAAGTCTAAAATGATAAGTTGGGAATTCTTTATTTAAAAATATGAGAATGCTTATAATTATTATAAAAGTGTTTGAATACATTTAAACCTATGAAATTGTGTTCGATTTCATCAATATCCAAAATGGATCTTGACATGATTCCTTCTTTAGCTGCGTTTATATTGGAAATTGATCCTTGTAACGAAGCGTTAAATGCTACCTACCCTCTTTTTTAAAAAGTAGACTTTAATCATAATTATTTGTCGCCGGCAAGACCCACTGATATACAGATAATTTTGCTTTTCGACTCGATATGAATCGCCGTCAATGTACGCAGGTGACGTCATCGGAAAATACTAAAATTAATTTATTTTGTTTCCAATTTTCGTTCATCATATTACAATTCACACTCGGTTCTTAACGAAACATTATTAGAGGACCTGCTATGTTGAACGAAAAGCATGGAACCATCGACCACACTTTTCAAGTCATTAGTGATATTGTGTCTAATATTGTTTATCTGTCTTAATCTGACCATAGAGAAGGTAAGTCGGTCAGATCATCATTAGCTTTGTTGCTCGAGGCTGCCCCCACCCGTGGTAAGAGGATTCGTTGCAAGTTAGGTAATTGCCACCAGGGGCTTCGGTACCTGCTGATCTACCAGAGCTTAGGACTGCTGTGTCGAGTGCCACCAGGGGCCTTATACCTTCTGACCTACCAGAGCTTCGGCCTGCTGTGTCGAGTGCCACCAGGGGCCTTATACCTGTTGCGCTAATAGAGTTTCGGCCTGTTGGGTCGAGTGCCGCCAGGGGCCTTATACCTGTTGAGCTACCAGAGATTCGCCCTGCTGTGTCGAGTGCCACCAGGGGTATTATACTTGCTGATCTACCAGAGCTTCGGCTTGCTGTGTCGACTGCCCCCAGGGGCCTTATACCTGTGGAGCTACCAGAGCTTCGGCCTGCTGTGTCCAGTGCCACCAAGGGCCTTATACTTGTTGAGCTACCAGAGCTTCGGCCTGATGTGCTGAGTGCCGCCAGGGGCCTTATACCTGTTGAGCTACCAGAGCTTCGGCCTGGTGTGTCGAGTGCCGCCAGGGGCCTTATACCTGTTGAGCTACCAGAGCTTCGGCCTGCTGTGTCGAGTGCCGCCAGGGGCCTCATACCTGTTGAGCTACCAGAGCTTCGGTCTGCTGTGTCGAGTGCTGCCAGGGGCCTAGTACCTGCTGATTCGTTCCAATCTTACCCGTTTTACCTCACCTGACAAGCAAGGGCTTGATAAAACTATCACGGGCGAACGTCATCAGAAATCCAGGAATCGCGAAAGCAATACCAGATCAGAAGCCACACTAAGGCCTACTCAAGGCTAGGATATAAATACATCTATAACGAGGAAGAGCCTCCGCTATATAACCCGAATACCAGTATACCAGAGCGTATACCCGCCGTAACCAGATTTTGGGTGAACTACATATCATTTGTTGTGAATTATAGAGTTGTTTTTAATAAAGATTTTTGCAATAAGTTTTGAAAGACCTTAATTTGGAGTTTCGTGTTTTCTTCATTTCGACCCTGGCGATCCGACGAGCAAAACCTCGGCTGGAAACCAAAAAGCACATCACATCCTATTGGATTAATTAAACCCCATTTTATTCTACTATTGTGTAATTTTATATTATTTTTGACAGAATGTTCATTCGAACTTAATAGCATTTTTATATTAGTTTCGATTTCCAAAATTTTCTGCAATAACGCTGGGTTGATTTGAATAATTTTTATTATATCTGAATTTTGGTCTTTGTATGAAGTTAAATTGTTAAGAATATCTGTATACTCTTGTAGGTTAACCCTATTGTAAATTCAATAATAGTCCCTTACTATTGATATATTTTCATCTTTTATTAGCATAATTCCCTGATCTTCAAGGTGTTCTATTTGTAATTATATCTGCATTTGAGCTTGTTATAATATTCGGTATTAACGATAAAATTATAAATATAGTTTTTATGTTGAGATGAGTTGAAATCTCTAATGAAAACATAATCGAATTGATTTTACTTTTGATTATTAACAGGACCTTTAAAATATGTTGTTTTGTCTTTTAATCCGTGTAGGATGGATTTTAAGATTTCGATTGCCCCTATTACTAATAGTATTATCTTCACTATCTAATGTAACTCCTATTATTTTAAATTTCCCTTTTCTTTATGTCGTTTTTGAGCATAATTTTGTATATACGCTTTTACATAAGGATATGGTTTATTAATTACTCGATTTCTATTGTGGTAACCTATACATTGACTTTTTTTTTATTCTAGTAGTTTATGAATTTCTTCCTTGGCTACATTTTCGAGTTGTACTTCTAATGGTTTTTTTCTATAGTTGAATGACTAGTATTGTTATAAAAAGATGCGGCGTTTATAATTTTCTCGTAAATATTGAGGTTAGGTTCTGTAATTTTAAGTTGTAAGTATTCTTATATACTCTATTAATGAAGAATGACATCTGCTCATATCTGGGTTACCTGTGTGACTATTGGGTGAGTTGAAATGAATTGTTAAATCTGTCTGTTCAACGCATTCTAAAACATTTGATGTGTTAAATTCATTATCTGCGACTATTAATTTTGGTTTATCAAAAATAAGGATATATTCTTGCAGTAAATCGACTACGGTCGTTGAATTTTTGTCTGTAGTTTGTTTTATATACACGTGTCTTGAGAATTTAATTGACCGTAAAATAATATTTTTTTTAATATGGAAAATATCTAAATGAATGAGTTCGTTTTTATCATGTGGTATTAATGAGTGTTTAAATTTAGGTTTAGAGGGTTTTCTGTCGTATTTAGCTAAATTACAAATTTCACAATTATTTATGTATTCATTTTACAAAGTAATATTTTAATTTTATTTCGGCATAGTTCTCGTAAATTTCTCTACGGTTAGTTTTATCATGAATTTCTTTTATCTTTTCCAAACATGAGTCCTTGCTTAATAGATCTTGTGCTAAATATGCACAATTTATTAACTTAAATTTTTCATCTGATTATGAATATAAGCCTAATACTACTTTTGTTGGTAAATATTTTTGTTAGATTTTAATTACTTCATTAGCCGCGTTTTATTATGCACGACGACCCATATAGGTCAGAGATTTGCATGCATTACAACAACACTATAAGATCTTGATATTTATCGAATTCAATATTCCTCACCCAGAATTTAATTACATATCTCACCACCAGGGTTAGCTTTTAACTTGTACAAGTTGGTACTTCAATTTTGAATTGTCAGCCTCGGTGTTACCAAATAGTCAAACTACTACTTATAATTTATTAAGTCTGCTTCTACACTAGTGCAATGTTTATGTGGTTTCCCTGTTGTAAAATATATCAATTTTTCCAAGTTAAATCCTTCCATTGGGCAAACAAAAATTTGTTTCTTATTCTGAATCATAGACATTGTTTAAATTTTTCCTTTTTTCGCGCGTCGTTTGACAGATAACACAAAAAAAAACATCTTGTTGGTTGTTGCATCCATACAATTGTTGATCTTCATCGGGGCCCTCTGACGCAAAAATTCACATTCAGAATAAATTTGCAATTTAAAAGTTTGCAAGAAAAACTACAAAATGAATTAAAAACACGATTCGTGTTATCAGGCCGCGACTCCATTAGAAATATTTATTTCGGCCATTATTAAAATTTAACATGAAAATAAGCGAACTATGAACAAGATTCAATAATTGTGAGAAACTTGTGCACGATTAATGTGGTATGTCATGAAACGTCAAATTTTATTTCTCCATTTATTTCTTCTGAGAAGACAAGAAATAAATTCAGATTCTCATGTCTAAAAAAAATCCAGACATAAGGGGCAGGTCTAGGGTTATAATATTTTTTAGGCAATTTAAAGATGAGACCAAAAACAGTCGGTAATGACGCGAACCAATCGAGGGGGAAACCCAAAAAAAAGGTTTCAGCAGGTCAAAAATCTTTTTATGGAGGATATCTTCGCGTCCGGTTTTGCATTGAATTCATGCATATGAAAAAGGATTGTTTACTCGTATTCATTAAAGTTTTTCTTTTTTGTTCTGGTTTATTCGCTACCTTTTTACTTCGGTTAAGTACAACATGCTACTTAAATTGCAAACTAGTGGCCGACTACATTACGTTTTATGAGTGAAATCAATGATATTAAACCTTATTTGACCGCTGTCATATAGGATGTCATCAAGGCATGTTTTCATTGAGGAGTGAATTGCCAACTGGGTTAGTGTGCTTGGAGCCGAAAGTTTCGCTTATAGTATGGTTGATCCTTAATTGATTTCTTTTCTACACAACTGGCAACTCCGCTTCGACAGAAATGCAAACAAAAATCATGTTTTAATTATTTGAACCATTTTTACTTACTGGGGTTTCTTGAGTACCTATGATTTGTCAACAAGTATTAGTATTTTTTGAATAAGATCCTCCATTGGGCTGGCCTTAAGCAGAACTTTCAGTTCTTCTTTCACTTCTTTCATTCACCATTAAACTGAAATCAGATTATATTTAATCTAACGACATATATTCACCGGGGTAGAGCTTACAATTCAGTATTGTTCCGAAATCAATGGGTTGCTGTACAAAATTCAGATAGAAGTGCACTTTATCTATTTATTATAGTTTATTTTTTTATATTTATTTAACTAAAATACAACAAGAAAGGACAACTTCCGAGCACCGCAGTAAACAGTTTAATTAAAGTAAACAAAAAAATGAAATATCAAAAGGTTATCAAAGCTGCCAACCATGAAAATTAAAAAATGTTCATGACCCAGATCATTTTATTTTCAGGGAGTGAACTATATGGGTTATTGAGCATAATAAAACGGGGCTATTATTAGATATTTTTGTTTTTATAATATAAATCTTTTTCCTACTTTGTACTTTTTTATATATATTTTCCCTTTCCTTTACTAATATTATTTGGGTTTTAAATCTATTCACTATTCCTTTGTTTTATATTATGTTGATGTCTGGATTAACTTCGTTAGTATTTATTTAATTTTTATCTGTATTAATTCTAGATAAGAAATCTGCGACTCACTTAACTTTGTTTTCCACCTAATCATTTTAGAACCAGGATATTTTTAATTATTTAATGTCATGATTTTATGTCATGAAACGTCAAACTTTAATTCTCCATTTATTTCTTCTGAGAAGACACGAAATAAATTTACATTCTCATGTCTAAAAAAGATCCAGACATAAGGACATCTTGTTGCTTGTTGCATCCATACAATTGTTGATCTTCATCGGGGCCCTCTGACGCAAAAATACATATTCAGAATAAATTTGCAATTTAAAAGTTTGCAAGAAAAACTACAAAATGAATTAAAAACACGATTCGTGTTTTTAGGCCACGACTCCATTAGAAATATTTATTTCGGCCATTATTAAAATTTAACATGAAAATAAGCGAACTATGAACAAGATTCAATATTTGTGAGAAATTTGTGCACGATTAATGTGGTATGTCATGAAACGTCAAATTTTATTTCTCCATTTTTTTTGAGTAGACACGAAATAAATATAGATTCTCATGTCTAAAAAAAATCCAGACATAAGGGGCAGGCCTAGGGTTATAATATTTTTTTAGCCAATTTAAAGATGAGACCAAAAACAGTAGGTAATGACGCGAACCGATCGAGGGGGAAACCTAAAAAAGGGTTTCATTTTAGCATCATCTATTTTTTTAGCAGGTCAAAAATCTTTTTATGGAGGAAATCTTCGCGTCCGGTCTTGCATTGAATTCATGCATATGAAAAATGATTGTGTATTCATTAAAATTTTTCTTTTTTGTTCTGGTCTATTCTCTACCTTTTTACTTTAGTAAAGTACAACATGCTACTTAAATGGCAAACTAGTGACCGACTACATTACGTTTCATGAGTGAAATCAATGATACTCTCCCCTATTTGACCGCTGTCATGTTTTCATTGAGGAGTGAATTGCCTACTGGGTTAGTGTTCTTGGAGCCGAAGCTTTCGCTATAGTATGGTTGATCCTTAATTGATTTCTTTTTTACACAACTCTTTCACGGAGTGAACTATATGGGTCATTGAGCATAATAAAACGACTTCCGCCAGGGGCGTTATACCTGTTGAGCTACCAGAGCTTCGGCCTGCTTAGTCGAGTGCCACCAGGGTTATTATACCTGCTGATCTACCAGAACTTTGGCCTGCCGATCGAGTGCCGCCAGGGGCCTTATACCTGTTGAGCTACCAGAGCTTCGGCCTGCTGTGTCGAGTGCCACCAGGGGCCTTATACCTGCTGATCTACCAGAGCTTCGGCCTGCTGTGTCGAGTGCCGCCAGGGGCCTTATACATGTTGAGCTACCAGAGCTTCGGCCTGCTGTGCTGAGTGCCACCAGGGTCCTTATACCTGTTGAGCTACCAGAGCTTCGGCCTGCTTTGTCGAGTGCCGCCAGTGGCCTTATACCTGTTGAGCTACCACAGCTTCGGGCTGCTGTGTCGAGTGCCGCCAGGGGCCTTATACCTGTTGAGCTACCAGAGCATCGACCTGCTGTGCTGAGTGCCGTCAGGGGCCTTATACCTGTTGAGCTACCAGAGCTTCGGTCTGCTGTGCTGAGTGCCGCTAGGGGCCTTATACCTGTTGAGCTACCAGAGCTTCGGCCTGCTGTGTCGAGTGCAGCCAGGGGCCTAGTACCTGCTGATTCGTTCCAATCTAACCCGTTGTACCTCACCTGACAAGCAAGGGCTTGATAAAACTATCACGGGCGAACGTCGTCAGAAATCCAGGAATCCCGAAAGCAATACCAGATCAGAAGCCACGCTAAGGCCTTCTCAAGGCTAGGATATAAATACATCTATAACGAGGAAGTGCCTCCACCGCCGCTATATAACCCGAATACCAGTATACCAGACCGTATACCCGCCGTAACCAGATTTTGGGTGAACTACATATCATTTGTTGTGAATTATAAAGTTGTTTTTAATAAAGATTTTTGCAATAAGGTTTGAAAGACCTTCATTTGGAGTTTCGTGTTTTCTTCATTTCGACCCTGGCGATCCGACGAGCAAAACCTCGGCTGGAAACCAAAAAGCACATCACATCCTATTGGATTAATTAAACCCCTTTTTATTCTACTATTGTGTAATTTTATATTATTTTTGACAGAATGTTCATTCGAACTTAATAGCATTTTTATATTAGTTTGGATTTCCAAAATTTTCTGCAATAACGCTGGGTTGATTTGAATAATTTTTATTATATCTGAATTTTGGTCTTTGTATGAAGTTAAATTGTTAAGAATATCTGTATACTCTTGTAGGTTAGCCCTATTGTAAATTCAATAATAGTCCCTTACTATTGGTATATTTTCATCTTTTATTAGCATAATTCCCTGATCTTCAAGGTGTTCTATTTGTAATTATATCTGCATTTGAGCTTGTTATAATATTCGGTATTAACGATAAAATTATAAATATAGTTTTTATGTTAAGATGAGTTGAAATCTCTAATGAAAACATAATCGAATTGATTTTACTTTTGATTATTAACAGGACCTTTAAAATATGTTGTTTTGTCTTTTAATCCGTGTAGGATGGATTTTAAGATTTCGATTGCCCCTATTACTAATAGTATTATCTTCACTATCTAATGTAACTCCTATTATTTTAAATTTCCCTTTTCTTTATGTCGTTTTTGAGCATAATTTTGTATATACGCTTTTACATAAGGATATGGTTTATTAATTACTCGATTTCTATTGTGGTAACCTATACATTGCCTTTTTTTTTATTCTAGTAGTTTATGAATTTCTTCCTTGGCTACATTTTCGAGTTGTACTTCTAATGGTTTTCTTTCTATAGTTGAATGACTAGTATTGTTATAAAAAGATGCGGCGTTTATAATTTTCTCGTAAATATTAAGGTTAGGTTCTGTAATTGTAAGTTGTAAGTATTCTTATATACTCTATTAATGAAGAATGACATCTGCTCATAGCTGGGTTACCTGTGTGACTATTGGGTGAGTTGAAATGAATTGTTAAATCTGTCTGTTCAACGCATTCTAAAACATTTGATGTGTTAAATTCATTATCTGCGACTACTAATTTTGGTTTATCAAAAATAAGGATATATTCTTGCAGTAAATCGACTACGGTCGTTGAATTTTTGTCTGTAGTTTGTTTTATATACACGTGTTTTGAGAATTTAATTGACCGTAAAATAATATTTTTTTTAATATGGAAAATATCTAAATGAATGAGTTCGTTTTTATCATGTGGTATTAATGAGTGTTTAAATTTAGGTTTAGAGGGTTTTCTGTCGTATTTAGCTAAATTACAAATTTCACAATTATTTATGTATTAATTTTACAAAGTAATATTTTAATTTTATTTCGGCATAATTCTCGTAAATTTCTCTACGGTTAGTTTTGTCATGAATTTCTTTTATCTTTTCCAAACATGAGTCCTTGCTTAATAGATCTTGGGCTAAATATGCACAATTTATTAACTTAAATTTTTCATCTGATTCTGAATATTAGCCTAATACTACTTTTGTTGGTAAATATTTTTGTTAGATTTTAATTACTTCATTAGCCGCGTTTTATTATGCACGACGACCCATATAGGTCAGAGATTTGCATGCATTACAACAACAACACTACAAGATCTTGATATTTATCCAATTCAATATTCCTCACCCAGAATTTAATTACATATCTCACCACCAGGGTTAGCTTTTAACTTGTACAAGTTGGTACTTCAATTTTGAATTGTCAGCCTCGGTGTTACCAAACAGTCAAACTACTACTTATAATTTATTAAGTCTGCTTCTACACTAGTGCAATTTTTATGTGGTTTCCCTGTTGTAAAATATATCAATTTTTCCAAGCTAAATCCTTCCATTGGGCAAACAAAAATTTGTTTCTTATTCTGAATCATAGACATTGTTTAACTTTTTCCTTTTTTCGCGCGTCGTTTGACAGATAACACAAAAAAAAACAAAACATCTTGTTGGTTGTTGCATCCATACAATTGTTGATCTTCATCGGGGCCCTCTGACGCAAAAATTCACATTCAGAATAAATTTGCAATTTAAAAGTTTGCAAGAAAAACTACAAAATGAATTAAAAACACGATTCGTGTTATCAGGCCGCGACTCCATTAGAAATATTTATTTCGGCCATTATTAAAATTTAACAGGAAAATAAGCGAACTATGAACAAGATTCAATAATTGTGAGAAACTTGTGCACGATTAATGTGGTATGTCATGAAACGTCAAATTTTATTTCTCCATTTATTTCTTCTGAGAAGACAAGAAATAAATACAGATTCTCATGTCTAAAAAAAATCCAGACATAAGGGGCAGACCTAGGGTTATGATATTTTTTAGGCAATTTAAAGATGAGACCAAAAACAGTCGGTAATGACGCGAACCAATCGAGGGGGAAACCCAAAAAAAAAAGGTTTCAGCAGGTCAAAAATCTTTTTATGGAGGAAATCTTCGCGTCCGGTTTTGCATTGAATTCATGCATATGAAAAAGAATTGTGTACTCGTATTCATTAAAGTTTTTCTTTTTTGTTCTGGTTTATTCGCTACCTTTTTACTTCGGTTAAGTACAACATGCTACTTAAATTGCAAACTAGTGGCCGACTACATTACGTTTCATGAGTGAAATCAATGATATTATCCCTTATTTGACCGCTGTCATATAGGATGTCATCAAGGCATGTTTTCATTGAGGAGTGAATTGCCAACTGGGTTAGTGTGCTTGGAGCCGAAAGTTTCGCTATAGCATGGTTGATCCTTAATTGATTTCTTTTCTACACAACTGGCAACTCCGCTTCGACAGAAATGCAAACAAAATTCATGTTTTAATTATTTGAACCATTTTTATTTACTGGGGTTTCTTGAACACCTATGATTTGTCAACAAGTATTAGTATTTTTTGAATAAGATCCTCCATTGGGCTGGCCTTAAGCAGAACTTTCAGTTCTTCTTTCACATCTTTCATTCACCATTAAACTGAAATCAGATTATATTTAATCTAACGACATATATTCACCGGGGTAGAGCTTACAATTCAGTATTGTTCCGAAATCAATGGGTTGCTGTACAATATTCAGATAGAAGTGCAATTTATCTATTTATTATAGTTTATTTTTTTATATTTATTTAACTAAAATACAACAAGAAAGGACAACTTCCGAGCACCGCAGTAAACAATTTAATTAAAGTAAACAAAAAAATTAAATATCAAAATGTTATCACAGCTGCCAACCATGCAAATTAAAAAATGTTCATGACCCAGATCATTTTATTTTCACGGAGTGAACTATATGGGTCATTGAGCATAATAAAACGGGGCTATTATTAGATATTTTTGTTTTTATAATATAAATCTTTTTCCTACTTTGTACTTTTTTATATATATTTTCCCTTTCCTTTACTAATTTATTTGGGTTTTAAATCTATTCACTATTCCTTTGTTTTATATTATGTTGATGTCTGGATTAACTTCGTTAGTATTTATTTCATTTTAATCTGTATTCATTCTAGATAAGAAATCTGCGACTCACTTAACTTTGTTTTCCACCTAATCATTTTAGAACCAGGATATTTTAAATTATTAAATAATACTAGAGGTCTATGATCTGTTTTTATATAAAATTTTATTCCACAAAAATAGGGTCGAAAATATTTTATTGCTCAAACTATAGACAATAATTCTTTCTCAATAGTTGCATAATTTATCTAATGTTCGTTGACCTGGGTGCATATGAAACGGGATGATTGTCTTGTGATAAAACAGCTCCGATAGCTTTATCTGAAGCACCGGTTGAAAGCGCAAAACTTTTCTTGAAG